>LPNX010522671.1:1679174-1816649 GCA_001517045.1 Pseudotsuga menziesii | reverse complement strand
ACCCCAAGTTTTGCATGGGCATGCATTTGTGGTTTTTATCACATTCTTGATGATTCTGGATGAGAAGAGACTGGATTTTGTAAGAGAGGTGCTGTTCCTTGGATAACTGTAGGGGCATACTTAAAATCTGGCAGTTTGTGAAGTAGTATCACAGTAATTTCTTAAAGGAATGAGCCCTACAGTCAAAATGCAGCTCGCCGAGACTAAGTGCCAATAAGACTTGGCCTTCGTCCTATGCATCTAAACAGTAACAATAGTGCAAATTTGAGTTTGGTAAACAATAAACAATGATCCTGAAGAAATTGTGGTAGCATCAGAGGTTGTTTTAGACTTGTTTCCAGCCTTTCATATCAGCCATAAAAGGAACATATTTAGGGTGGTTTTTCACTGCCTAGGCCGTAAAATACCTTCAACCTGTAGCTGCCTCTCTGCATATGGGCTAAGTGTGACCCCATCAGCTTTGGTGAAGTTGTGATGTGGAAACTTCTCTGCAGTTGTGTGGCAGTTCAGGTCATCATATGCAAAATCCTGGAATTTTCATAGTTGAAGCAAATTGGTCAGAACAGAAGATCCTTGTGATTCCACAAAGCATGAGTCCATGGCTTTATCCCAGTTTTTATGAGGAAATTGGAGGATTCAGAACGTATTGGCAAATTTCATTCCTCTAACAAAATCCAGGTTCAGCGTCAAGTGCAACAATATCATGGTCAAACGTTTACAAGTCCAGAGAAGCCCTGTGAAGCTTAACCTTGTGAAAAAAAGGGGATTTGAAGCCCCAGACCTTCACTAGTGAAGATCGCTCCATCTTTGTGACTAGACCTGCACACAATCCAAAGTATATGAATGTGAAGAAAATTACCCAACTTTTGTTAATATGTATGGCTATTGGTTGGGGACAGTATGATAGTTTTGAAGAGCCTTAATCCAACATTCATCTCCCAGTTTTGAAGCTTTGATTTGATGGAAAACAGAGGGTTTCTATTAGGATGTTTACACTGTTTTGTGCAAGTGTAAACTATAAATCCTTTAGATTTTGAATGAAATTGCAAGTCTTAAATGTCTGTCTCATTCTTGCTTCCTAATTATGCCCTCTATGTGTATCACTGTTCTAGTCCATGTAACTAATGGTAATGAAACCAATACTGTTTAACGTATAGGATGATCATCTTATTCCAATAAACTATACACAGATAAAGCTAAGCTAATACCTAATTTGTTTACACACATGTATTGATTATGCTTATTACCCATGTTTCAACCATTGTAAGATATGGAACTCATAGCCCATTTGATAAAGGAAACACATACTATTTTACCAGTATTAGCTATGTGTAATCGATTACGAGAATACATACTCCTATATCCAATAGGTTGTTATCTTATATGGACCTGTATTAGACTCGAGTAAAGTGTAATATATGACTAGAGCTCTAATCCCATATGAGTTATAACATCACGATTATTCCCTAAGGAATGATAGAAGAAACATGGACCCTTCATGAAACGTAATGATACTAGTATGATTACCCTTTGCCCATACTTGCTTGAATACAAGCTATGTTATAGAGCTCATATTAATGTAATACAAATGCTTAAACTAAACACAATGACTAGACTGTAACAGCTTGGAATCCATAACTCTTAGTGGTATCACTTACAGCTTATTCAAGCTAACTAAGCAAGCTCATATTGCTTTGATTACAGTCTTTTTCATCACTGTTATTAAGCTTTTTACTAAGCTTCATTAGCCTTACATCAGACTTATTATAGATATGACGTATCCTTGCAATGGTCTATTCATTACTAGTATCACAACAACTCTTTACATAATAAATTTCTTGGTTTGCGCCATGATATATTGAATCTTGTCACCTTTACTAGTAGCTTGACCCGTGTATATCTCCAGTGTTCCTTGCTTGGCAGGCGGAGACTTAGTTTAGTTTTCGTTCGAAGCTCTAATATATATAAGTGTTTCACTACACCAATTGAAGACCGAAGTCGAAAATGCCCTCATCTATTCCTAGTAAGACCGAATTAGCAAAAAAAGAAAAAAAAAATTTAAAAAAAAATTTCCACAAGCGTCGCTTAAGCGACGGTTTCTTCTGTCGCTTTTCCGACGCCTTTTCTAGATAGCCGTCGCTTATCCGATGGTAATATGTGTCTCTTTTCCGACGTTTAGTTTAATATACGTCGCGTATCCGACGGTTGTAGGTGTCACATATCCGACGCTTTTAGTTGATATTTGTCGCTTAAGCGACAGTTATGAAGGCTATTTTCTCAAAAAAAAATTACTACCGTCGAAAATATTATGTCGCTTAAGAGACACTTTACATTTAAGCGACGGTTGCATAGGTGTCACTTAACCGACGGTTATTTAAGTGTCGGCTAACCGATGACAAGTTTCTGACGCTTAAAAAAAAATCAAAGTGTCGTACATGCGACAGGAAAGTGTCGAAAATCCGATATGACGGCCGTCGGATTTTTGGTCGAAATGTAGTAGTGGCATTTCGTCTAAGGTGTGAAAAAAGGCATGGACCCATTCGTCCTTCGGTCATGATGCCCATAATGTTTAGCATTCCATAAAATGGATACTAGGGTCATTCTGCCCATCATACTTCTCATCATGATACAATTTTGTGTCGCCAAAGTGAAATGTCAACAACCGTCAACACTGCACCCATCTAGTAATTGTCTTTTTATGAGTCGCCCACCAGCGTGTTGGAGTAGCCTTCAGTGATTCCTCCATCGCCAACAATCGCTGTGGTTCTGAGAGTTTTCCTTCAAACTCCATTAAGAACATAGAAAGTCTAGGTAGCCATTCATAAACTGGTAATTTGACAATCTCAATGGCAACATGGCACAACGACTGCATGATCAATCCACACTTCCGGAATGACACCTCGTGCATGTGGTTTTGTCATTTTTCTAGCGCATCCTCAGACTCGGAATACATAGAACTAGCGTTGTGCCAACTGAGTTCTCCATCAACAGTGGGGTGGATGTAATCTTCAGAAATTTTGTAAGCATGATCCCATCCCCTAACAAATTCATCCTTCACTGGTTCAATATATCATTGTCCTTCGTTTGGATCCATACGAGCGATGACTTTGATATCTTGATTCTCAAATGTCATCATCCACTTTTTGAAGTTAATGACTGTCATACTATCATTGTGCCATCCAATCCCCAACAATGCAAGATAAGAACCTCCACCCTCGACTACTTCAATCACATTGAAGTCAGCATAGGTATTCATGCCTTTAACATCCACAACTAGGTTCAACACGCATCTGATTGGTTGTACTTTAGCTTGATTAGCTAATCGCAGTTGTAAAGGGGACCAGCCCAACGCCAGTCTCCCCATTTTCTGCCATGTCTACTTTGTCAAAATATTCACATCATATCCTAGATCTAGGATGACTGAATCTACTTCATAGTCCCCAATCTGAATGTTCATACGCATCTCCTTTCCTGTCTTTTTCTTATATAAAGAGATCACCATGGAGTTCTGACGCTCTTTACCCAAGCGGTTCAACAAATTTTCAATCTTAGCATGACCATCAAGATCTCTTGCCATTGACAAGCAACTCTCNCTTATATAAAGAGATCACCATGGAGTTCTGACGCTCTTTACCCAAGCGGTTCAACAAATTTTCAATCTTAGCATGACCATCAAGATCTCTTGCCATTGACAAGAAACTCTCAAGGAAGTTTTGCAAGGTACCATGTTGTCACGATGGTCCTTCCTCTAATGAAGAGTCAAATGTAAAGGGAATTTCATAAATAGGTGACTTACCAGGATTTCGTTTCATTATGTCTCAAGATTCAAAGAATGTCTCTCTCTAATTTGTGATATTAAATGGTGTCTTATTTTTCCCATCTAATCATACCTGTGGACGGGGACTGTCTTCTCCTAGTGTGGCTCCTGCATGGGTGACAACAGAAACATCAGCGTCCTTTATTCTAGGTTCCGTTGAGATCGTCGCAACCGTCGACCCTTGGTTCTAGTTCATCTGCAGATTTTGGTTCAGCGATGGATTCTAGTTCACCAATGGATTCACTGGTTGAGTCACAGTCTAAGCCTAAAGTGGAACTTGATTATGGGCTTGGTTCTACAACTGATTCTGGTGTTGTAACTGATTCTGAGTCTGTAACTGGTTCTGATTCTGCAACTAAGGAACATTCCCAGCCTGTGTTATAGTGGATTTCACCACTCTAGGTGAATCACACTTTGTATGGCCTTCCCCTGTCCCACTGCAGACTATTTAGACCCCATGGACCATATTTTATCCTTTGATGTTTCCTTGATCATCCCTAAAACTATATAAAAGATGATATATGCAGATTTTTCCCTGATAACCGCGTACATACGCGAGTTTGATCCCTGTATCCGTGTACATCGGGATGTGTGCATAGTCCAAATCATTTTGGAGTTTTCCTTGACATGGATCCGACTCATTTGACTCCTGGCCTTCCATATGCCTTGAGATCACTCGGATTCGACCCTTCATTATCCCTTGTGAAGCTATATAAGGAACCCCTTGGTACATTGAAGGCATATAGAGAGATTGAAAGCAACGAAACTATAGTCCATTGTTGCCGAAATTTATGCTTGAGTCTACATCCCTTTGTCCCTTTGGAGCACTGTTGTGTTCTTCCCAAGCTTGCCCTTTGCTAGTGAGCTTGCTATCGTGAGATGGAGGATTGAGGTGGTGGAGGCCCAAGTGGGGGATTCAGTTTCTCTGATTCGCAGACGTGCCGTTAGAGGTTGTATCTATCTTGTAATCTTTGATTTATATTAATAAGAACTATCTTTCCTTGTCCAATGATGTGCATTTGATTGAATATTGTATCCATTGGAATATGTCAAATGCTTTTACATTATTGATTATATATGCTAGAATAGATCTAACACCATGATATATAGTATGCTTGTATTGTTTACTTGTTGTTGAGGAAGTATTATATCAATTCAAGCTGAAGATTGGAAAGCTCAACGGGGATCTACTTCAACCATCCAGAATAAGGTACGAGGTCTGATCCTTTAGTGTTAGACATTTTATTTCTATTTCATATTGGGAAAGATTGATTTCTGGAGTCAAAGCTGTCTGTTGTGGTACCCCAAGCCATAGGAATTTCTCTCCGTAACAGAATTGGCGACTCCGCTGGGGATTTCCTAGTAGTTGTCCTTTGGGGGTGATTTTCTCGGCATTCAATGTATTTTAATTGCTCTTTCTCTCTTGTTTTTGTGTCGGGTCTGGGGGCATGTATGCCTCGTAGAGTCTGATTGGAGTGAAGTCTATCTTAGCCTATCTGTTTACCTTGTTTTTATAAACCTTTTCTTCCTGTACGCAGGTCTTTGATTTATAGTCGCGTATACACGCGGTTTCCCCTGTGATTTCCACGTATACACGCGGGTTTACTGCGAACAGTCGCGTATACCATGGTTTTTTCCCTTTTGTGGAAGTTAATTGGTTGCTGGGTGAATGTTTTTAGCTGTTGAGTCTCCTTTGACCCTGCCTGAGTCTGTTTTGACCTCTGGTTCTGAATGGAAACGTTCTTTTTTAGCCTAATTTTTNGTTGCTGGGTGAATGTTTTTAGCTGTTGAGTCTCCTTTGACCCTGCCTGAGTCTGTTTTGACCTCTGGTTCTGAATGGAAACGTTCTTTTTTAGCCTAATTTTTTTTTTTTTAGGTAAGTTCTTATCAAGGCATTTTCGATTTTTTGTTTGAGATTAGTGCATTAGAGTTCTTTTACCTTAGTACTTTGCTTGGATGCTGTCTATGTGTGCTTACAGAGTTTGGGGGTGGTAGAATCATTCTTTTTCTTTTTGCATCTCTTATATTTTCAAAAAAAACAAAAACATTTGCTTATCATAATGCATTGCATTTTGCACTTTGCATTGTACTTGCATGAGATCTAGGTTTGCTTTGGAGTACTAGTTAGGAATTCATATAGGAAAAATTTGCATTGATCATTTGAAGAAGAAATTGTGCATTTCATGTAGTAGCATACCCTATTTACATGGACACAATGCATGTGCATTGATTGTTACGGTGTGCATTTTACTTCTGTTGTGTCATAACACCACTAGTTGCACGACCATATCCTATTTTTGAGTAATAAAGCCAACTAAAATCAACACTAATTAAAATGAATTACACTCTTTTCTTTTCTAGGGTGCACCAACAAGCTTAGGTTTTAGGATCTTGGAATAGTTCATTGTAAGTCAATTCTCCAAGATCACTAAACAACAACATATAGGTGTCTGTCCAGGGAGTGTGTGAAATCCTTGGTATAACCATCGTTCTCAGGATCCTCCTCTCAAATGGGAGTTAAGCATGAGGCAATGTGAGCAGTTATTGATTGGGATGACCCCTAGTCATAACTGAGTAGCACCGGCGATATTACCAGGATTGTATTCGTATCTGGGGGCTCTTTCAAGAGTTTCGAGCTTTGCTACCCTGCCCATACGGTCAATTCCGCCTGCGACTATCCACTTGAGCTTTGATTATATTGAGGTGACCTTAGTGACCTTACCTAGGATATCGAGGGGGTACTTGTAGAGGTTATTTTGCATGTGTCTCGGCCAGGTTGGGGTCGGACAGCACAGTCGCTATACGCGTTGAAGCTGAAGGCCATAATAATTGGTTGCGTACCTCCACTTGTTGTGTATGGGAGTCTCAGGCCTCTCCTAGGCGAGACATACCTGCTTCATTCGGGAGCTCACTTATCCAGCCCTTGTTTTCTTGCATTTGGATTTAGATTTTATTAGTGATTGCTCTATGCATGCTATTTGACCTAGGGTTTATGTAAATAGAGAGTCTTTGCTTTTCGTTGATTCATTGTGGATTCGAGTGCGGTTTCGCGCCGTTCTCATCAGTTAGCAGGACTTCTGCCTTCGATTTCTCCTCCTCCTTTGGGAGAGGGTCCTAGACTATCCAGGCGGACTATGTCACACACTAATTCACGCACCATGGAGGATCATTCAGAGACTATTCCTGAGCCACCTCCTCTCCTTCGTGTTGACGATGGGGAATTTACTCCTACATATGATCCTTCACCTGACCTATATGAGTTCGGTCCCATGATTTCCCAGATAGGATATTTGCATGATAGACCTACTCACTCTAGGGCTGATTCCCCGTTGACACATTACCGGTATGGAATGCCGGAAGATGCCAAGACTCACTTTGACCCTCCTAGCACTAGCTACAGTAGTTATGCTACGACTGGTTTTCCTATGCACGATTTGACATTTCATGTTGAATCTGACTTTGAGCCTAGCACTATGCCTGGGGGCAATCCCATTCCTTACCTTGGGGAGAGGTTTGGGAGTACTAGTCACATTGCACCTTCCATCCCAGTGGTGGAAGCTCCATCGCATCCCCCTCCTAGGTCTAGGGTTAGTGATCCGATTAGGATACCAGGTCCAAGATGGGTGACAATAGGCACTAGTACATATCTTATTACTGAGATTCCTTCATCCTTGGTTCCGATTTCTTCAAATGTACATCCTCCACCTTATCCACGTGGTCCTTCGAGCCGATATATGGCTACGAGTCAAGTCCGTGCTGCAGTTACTAGACCAATTGTGTCTCAAGTTCATATACCACCTGCTGCTTCGAGAGGCTATATTCACCCTTCTAGTGGTCAGCTTGTTACGTCCGGGGCATATATACCTACTTCGGGTATGTATGTTCCCCCTTCTAGATCTTATCTTCCTACCTATGGAGTGTCCCATGGGACATCACATGCGATGACCTATGGACCTTATTACGGTCCGCAGTATGGACATGTTTCTTCACCTTACAGAGGCGGGTATCAACAACCTGCTTACTCTCCTAATTATGGCTTCGTAGCCCCTACTAGTCAAGGTCCACCTTACTATGGTACTTCCACGTCACCTTATACAGGTCAGACAGGAGGAGGACATTATGGCCAAGGCCATGGTGGTGCTCAAACCTATGTGAACCAGGGAGCGGTCCATCGACCTCATCATGCTAAGCTCCCTTTCCTCACGACGCTACAACCTTCATGACTTATCGATACTTACGAATGATCCCGTGGCTCCTGACCTGGTTTGGCCGACTGTCCCTACCAAGCTTCCTTCGGACATACCTAAGTTTGAAGGCAAACCGGGAGAGGATCCGAGTGAACATGTTACCACGTTTCACCTTTGGTACTCTTCGAATTCGTTACATCAGGACTCAGTCCGCTTGCAACTATTTCAACGCACCCGTACAGGGCCTGCTGCGAAATGGTATATAGAGTTACCAAAGGGAGCCTTTACCTTGTTCGATGATCTTGCGATGACTTTTCTTAATCACTTCCAGCTACCAGTGCACTATGATATTGGTACTGAACTCTTGTCGACATTTTGGCAAGATAAAGCCACCCATATTTCTGATCATATTCAGGAGTGGCGTAGACGGAAGAGATTAATTAAAGCTTTTATACCGCCGGAGTTCCTTCTCGAGTGGTTCCTCAAGTCTTTATTGCCATATATCGTGAAGGATGTTTCTACATCCGGAGTGCAGAATGAGGAACAAGCAATCTTTAGGGCGCAGGAACTGGACTTGATTTATGCTCAGTCCGGTTTGTTATATGAGATTATTCCCAATGCTCCTCATTCTAGTTTCGATCCCAAGGTTAAACCTGGACCACATGCCGATGGAATTGTGGGTTGTGCAAGTGCAAAACCTACAGATTCGGTTGTAAAACAAGTTAGTCAATTGTCACTCAGCCAGTCTGCTTCGGGACAAGCTACGGCTTCATCTCAGCCCACTCAAACGGCGGGTGTACTTTCTGTGCAATCGTCGGACCAGAAGGGTAACCAGCAACCCGAATGGAATAAGAAAAAGGGTAAGAATAATGATCGAAAGGGTGGGAATAGGAATGAGAATGCTTCCAATCATGACAAGAACGGTCAGAATGCTGGTGGGGACAAGACAGCAAAACGTAAGGTTAAATTCCCTTGCAAGCTATGTAAGGATGATCACCTCACTTACTTATGCCCTAGAATTGATCAAGCTTCGAGACTCTTAGCACAAGTCCCAGCTGTGCTAACGAAACCTTTACCACATAACCAGAATATGAAATCGAAGTCCCAGGAGAAATCTAGTGAGAATGATCCACTAGAGGCTAGTGCTCATGGGTGCATTAAAATGGTTTGTGCTGCCAAGGTTGTGACTCGTGCGAAAGATTATGGATCGTCACAACCCAACCCAGGAAAAGAACCCGATCCACCAGAAACTCCTTTGCGCATTGAGAAACCTGCGGATAAACCTGAAGCTGCACCTCGCATTCCTAAGGGGATACTTAAGCGCTTGGGGCATAATCCAAATGCCCGAGCCGCCCAGAATTATTCAGTTGTCGAGGATTTGGGCCATATTCCTTGTGCGATGTCTGCATTGGAAGTGATTCAGAGTTGTCCTTCGCAAAGGAAGGATTTGCTTTCTGCTCTTGGTGTGAACGGTGATGATTCTTCCTCAGTGATCAAATTTGAAACCGTAGGTCATCAGCCTCACTTTCCCTACTATGTGTTGCTTTTGGTACACGTAGAATGTCTTAATATGATCGTCAAGCGCACTGTGATTGATGAGGGCGCTGCTGCATCTGTGATGTCTTTGTCCTATTGGAAGGGTCTTGGTTCTCCTGAGTTGTAGAATTCAGCGACTATGTTAACTGCTTTTGATGGGAGATCTTTTAGGCCGCACGGCATCATTCCATCCCTTAAAGTCTGTTTGGGAGGGAATATCTTTACGATATAGGTTGAGGTGGTTGATGCGCCCCTCGACTACAATCTCTTGCTGGGTCGGAACTGGATGTATAGTATGCAAGCCGTTGCGTATTCCATGTTTCACGTTGTATGCTTTCCTCATAACGGGAAGATTGTAACGATTGATCAAATGGCATTCAAGAATTCCCCTGTTACTGCATCTTCGGGAACTTTGGTTCCGGTCGTTGAACACTCTCAGCCGGCAACTGGGAGTGTGGGTGTAGGCATGTATCCATCCCTCATGGGAAGCTTTAGTTGTCCTGCACCGGTCCTCATGATAGGATCTCATTTCGATAGGGCTTCGACTTCTACGACCTCAGTGTCTTTTCGCACGACTCATATGGGAGATCCTTGGATTCTTCCTACACTGGGTATTTCGAGTGAGCCTGTCGAAACCAACGTGCCGCTTCCTGCAACCATGATAGCTTATCAAGCCAATCTTATGAATGTTGCAGAGCCTTGTTCTTCCTCTTCGCGAATGGAAGAGGAAGACCCCTATGTGCTACCCGCATGGGCAGTATAGTCTTCTCATGCCCACAACTACCTGGATATGGTTTTTCCTTCAGATGAAGCGATTATCGAGGCCATGTTGGGTGTTGAGCCGCCATGGGAGGAACTTCATCATAGATCATATTTCCTTCCACCGCTTGACTGTTTGGAGCATGAGGATTATAGGGAGATTCTTAGTCAGAGAGTTGGTAGTCCCATGATTCCATTAAGCTATCTTGGTCAGATGGCTGATGGGAACATGGTGAACATATCTTCCATGATTTCTATCAACATCTCTCAAAATCCTGGCACCATTGAGAATGTCTATATTGGGGCGGATTGTTCCCAGGCTGAGATTCTCAAGTATACCAAGCTATTCAAGGAATTCTGTGATATTTTTGCTTGGTCTTATGATGAGATGCCAGGTATTGACCCTCAGATTATCGAACATGAGATTAAGACTTACCCCAACGCTAAGCCTATTCGACAACGCTTACGCACCGTGAATCCTAGGAAAGCACCCGCCATTAGGGCAGAGATAGAGAAGCTATTGAAAGCTGGTTTCATCTATCTCGTTCCCTTGATGGAATGGGTTTCAAACCCCATTCTGGTGGATAAGAAGCAGGGAGCGATCCGAATATGCACTGATTTCCACGATTTAAATCGTGCATGTCCTAAGGATAACTTCCCCACACCATTTATAGATCATATTTTGGATGAGTGTGCGGGTAGCGAGGTGTTCTCCTTTATGGACGAATTTTTCAGGTATAATCAGATCCAAATTAAACCCGGGGACCAACACAAGACTGCATTTATTTGTCCTTGGCGAACGTTTTCATATCAGAAGATGCCTTTCGGCCTTAAAAACGTCGAAGCTACATTTCAGTGGGCAATGACCTTGATTTTCCATGATCTCAAGTATATTATTGAAGTATTTTTGGATGACCTCGCTGCTCATTCTCGCATGAGAATGCATCATTCCTATCACTTGAGATTGGTCTTCGAAAGATGCCATCACTATTCGGTTCGATTAAATCCTCATAAGTGCATATTTTGCGTAAAGTCAGGTCATTTATTAGGGTTCATCGTTTCAAAAGAGGGCATAAGAGTCGATCCCTTAAAGGTTGAGGCAATACTCCAGTTGTCTCCCCCGAAAAATATTCGTCATCTTCAGTGTTTGCAAGGTATGGCAAACTTCTTACGAAGATTTGTGGTCAATTTTTCCAATTTGACTAAAGGCTTCATGCGTCTCTTGAAGAAGGATACTCCCTTTGAATGGGATGAGTGAGCCCAGGAGTCCTTCGATGCACTTAAGCGAGCCCTACCATCGGCCCCGGTGATTAGTCCTCCGGATTATATCCGTGATTTCCTATTATATGTGGCTGCGTCTTTAGAGACGATTGGTATGGTATTGGTTCAGGAGGATGAGGAGCTCCAGGAGCATGTCATATATTATCTGAGCTGAAACCTTATTGACGCAGAGATTCGGTATTCTCATGTCGAGAAGCTTGCTTTAGCAACCATACATGCTGTTCAGTGTTTGAGACATTATATCCTCCTTCACCAGACCTCAGTTGTGTCCCATGTCAATCCGTTTCATTTCGTCCTCACACGAAGGATGATTGGGGGAAAGTATAATAAATGGATTATCATCCTGCAAGATTTCGATCTCGAGTTTTTTTCGGCAAAGTCGAAGAAGTCGTTAATTTTTGCAGAGCTTATATCAGATTTCCCGAGCGAGGACGAGGAGTCGGTTTGTGAAGATACGTTTGTTGATGAACACATCTTCTTAATCTCAACGTCTGACCCATGGTATGGAGATATCATAGTATATCTACAAACACAGAGGACCCCTACTCACCTCTCGTGAGATGAACGACGACGATTACGTCACATCTCTAAGAACTACCTTATAGTGGACAATACTTTGTACCGCCGTGGGGTAGATTCCATTTTATGACGTTGTTTAACTCATGAGGAGGCTGAGGTTGTGATGAATGATTGCCACGGAGGGGCGTGTGGTGGTCATTTATCTGGGCTTTCTACAGCTCAAAATATTTTGAGAGCGGGTTATTTCTAGCCGTCGATCTTTAAAGATTGTGTTGATGCGGTCAAGAGGTGCCACCCTTGCCAGGTGTTTGCATGAAATATGCGCTCGAAGCCTACCCCATTACATCCCATTGTCACCACCGATCCCTTCACCAAGTGGGGGCTCAATTTTATGGATTGCAGCCTAGCTTCGGCTAGGGGGCACCATCATATTATAGTGGCTGTGGATTATTTCACGAAATGGGCTGAGGCAATGCCTATAGTAAAATCCGACGGTGAGACAGCCGCTCACTTTGTATTCAACCAAATCATTACTCGGTTCGGGATTTCGAGAGAGCTTGTCACTGACCATGGCTCGCACTTTCAGAACCGTATGATGGAATATTTGGCATCCAAGTTAGGGTATAAGCAAGAGCACTCCTCTTCTTACTACCCCCAAGCGAATGGGTAGGTTGAAGTAGTGAATAAATCACTTAAGTCCATTCTCGAATGAACCATCGCACAGAGCAAGATGAATTGGCATCTTATGTTATACCCTGCTTTGTGGGCATATCGAACCGCGGTTAAGAATTCCACTGGTTTTTCTCCATATCAACTTGTGCATGGAGTGGAGTCGATATTGCCGGTTGAATGCGAGATTCCTTCATTGAAGCTAGTTATGGAGCTCTTACCAGACACTTCACCTTTGGAGGAGCATTTGGTCCACCTCGAGCAACTTGATGAGCAGCGTCGAGATTCCTTGGTGGCTCTAGAGGTTAATAAGCGTCGCGTTAAGGTCCAATATGACAAGTCTGTCCATCCAAGAGTGTTTAGTGAAGGAGACTTGGTCCTTTTGTGGGATCAATCGAAAGAACCCTTGGGGGCAGGGAAATTTAATCCTATGTGGCATGGTCCTTACGTGGTCAAGCGTGTCTTAGAGAAGGGTTCCTATGAGTTAGTCGATTATGAAGACATAGCTTTGGCGGAGCCTAGAAATGGGCTCTATCTCAAAAAATAATATGCATAATCTTTAGCCAAAGCTGCTTGTTGTATATTATTGTACAGCTTTGCATAGTTAGGTCTTTTTATTATCGTGATCGGGTTTGTGATTAGTTTCCATTTCTTGTGGCATATGTCAATGGAATCTTCCACCTACATAGGATTCGCGGATGGTGCAAGCCGTCACACTCAACACTCAGCCTCTGCTGCTTGGGTGATTTATACTCCTATGGGTCAGGTACTGTCTTCAGGAGGTGTATGTCTACGGCCATATTCCAACAATGTTGCTGAATATAGTGCCGTTATCGAGCTTCTACGGGATGCCATTTCACATGGTGTTCTATCTCTTGAGGTATGTCTTGATTCAAAGTTAGTAGTGTCATAGCTCAATGGTTTGTACCATGTTAGAGATCCAACATTATTGAGAAGATTCTTACGTGTGAGATTGTTAGAATGGCAATTTGACAGTATTACATATATACACATTCCAAGAAATGATAATCAAGTTGCTGACTCATATGCTAACTACGTGTTAGATTGGCATTTGTTTCATTCATAATAAATTAATCATAAACATTTTTACACATGTAAATAAATAAACCGATCACCATAAAACCTTTTATATATCAAAAATGTGGTAATACATAGTGTCATATACAAAAGTGGAGCTTTCAAAGCTTCCATCATATAATACACGATAGGACAAAATATATATACTCCCAGGTGTCTAATCCTATGGAGGGGGAGGGTTGTGATCATGATACGTCACTATGGCTCTAGCTAGCCGTCGGAATAAATGCACCCATGCGCATGGCACACCCACCACCTGTTGCTGCATGGCCTTAGGTAAGTCCTCGACTTGCGCCATGGGAACCCTATGAGTCAATCGCACGAAGTTGGTATGAATTCCCTAGAGCGTTCACTCCGCATCCGCACCTGTGATTTCATCCCCTCTTCCCCTCCGTCTATGACATGGGAAGCCCTCTGGTCGCCGTGGTCCTACATCTGCACATGAATGGTAGATGTCACTATGTATTGTCACACAAAAACATGTCTTTTTGATTCCACATAATCAAGAAAATACAAAAAAGAAATTAAATAACTTAAAAAAATTTAAGAAAAAGAGTGAGAGTCGAGATTCGGTACCTATCTCTCTGTATGCCAATCCTGGTGGAAATGGCATGTCCAGATCCCCCCAGAAATATATCCCTTCATAGGGGTAGTCATCTATGGCAACAATCTGTCGTCGCCACCATGGAAAGAAGTCAGCTGGATATGGGTTGGCTACCCTACCACCCCCCAGTCTACGCATAGCATCTGCCCAACGCTGTTGGGTCGGATCTCGAACCCCGTGGAGAGGAACATCCACTCTAGGGCTCAATCCTGGAACACGCTCGAAGAAAAATGTGCTCAATATGTTGCTGAACCCAAAGTTCCATATCCTACCTACCTTACACTCACTGAGCTCGTGTTTCATGTTGCTCAGTAGTGTAGTGCTCCAGTCATATATGGTCGGTCTCATGCACTCCATCGCATAGTACATCAGTGGCCACGAGGCCTGATGGAGTGAGGCTAAGCCTGCTATCCTGTCCAGTGTTAGTAGTATGGCCTTTAGGCCCAGCACCTGTATAGCATTGGTGGGGACTTGACTTCCCACCTTCGCAGTATCTGGGTAGCAGTACATAGCTACGTACTCATCGATAGTAAGCCCGCCGCTTGGCCCACCTCGAGAACAAAGGTTCACCACCTCACCTTGTCTAGATAGACCTGTGATGAAGTATATGTCTTCCACCTCTATAGTGAGAGACATCCCATCTATCCTGAAGGACTCTGAATCTGGATCCCAATAGTTTACCAGCATCTCTACCAGTCTTGGTTTGGCCCTCAAACCACCAAGGCACCAAAACTTGTAGAGTCCACATCTTCTAAGAGCTTGTTGAGCCATCACGTCAGCCCTTACAGCTTCCTCTACTTCACCATGCTCATGCTCTCTCCATTCTAGCACCATCTTGCATGAGAAATTCCCATTTTGTCCATTAGATTCTTGTAAATCCACTTGCGCGGTGTCATACGCGACTGTTTTGCAAATAGCCACGTATGTACGCGGTTTCTAACCCCTTTTCCAAGTATAGCCAGCCCTATACGTGGAAAAAGCTTCGATACCCGCATGGGCCGCAACGCTCATGTAGAATTGGCCTGAACTACCTCATTTTTCCATGAAAATCAACAAAAATTATATTGAAATGCATGAGGAGAGCATGAGTAACTACTTGGAAGAAAAGGTTGTGAATTCCACCGGCTGGCTCTCCTGGAATTTGCAGTTGAATATTAGAGATCCAATGGGTAAAAGTTTCAAATGATTTATATTTTTTACTATTTATAGAAATTTTTTCGAATATTTGAAAATTTTTACCCCCTTTCCTATAGTTTTGACAGTTTCTAACCATTTTGGACCGTTTCTAACATAATTTGTGATGTAGAAGACCATTTTCAGTGTCGTTTCAGCCATTGGATTGACCTGTTCATACTGATCTTAGGTATAACATCTATACTGGCATATAGGTTAGGTTCACCACCGTTTGCATTTTGCATGACCTTATGACCATGTCACTATGACCTTAGGTATGAACCCACTCTATTATGTCATGGAACCTTCTTGCTGCTATAGAAGTGGCATGATGTGAGTGGTAGAGTTCAACCTTACATGGGTACCCTAGTTAGCACCTTATTTGCATTTGGTGCCCATGCCGATGTTTTCTCCTTTAGGGTGTGGGAGTCTGTTGTATAGTATTGCCATGACATTTAGCAAGAGCCTCATACTCCTCTTGATCTTATGCTGGCCTTTTTCCCTATGGACTCCCCTTATGTCAAGTTGTGAATGCATTATCATGAGCTCTACCTGCCTTATTGAGCTTTACACCGACTCCCCTGACATTGCGTTTCAGCCATATAGCCTGAGCTTGTCTCATGTCTAGCCATGCAGAGCCATTTTTATATCCTTCGCAGCTTGATTCCCTTTTTACCGGGAGGGGATTTTCCCCCAAGTGTCGATATCCTACACATGTATCCTTGCATTGAGCATAGGTATGTTCCACTGCTTGGAACTAGTTTGTTTTCCCTTGTGACACTCGTCTCCTCCTAGTTTGTAACTATAAAGCTAGTTTAATCTTTTTTCAAGCTTTTCAAATAACTGAAAAAGTCCAAAAAAATCAAAAAATCAAAAAGCCGGACAAGGAAAGATGTTATCTTTTGGCAACTGTCGAGTCGTGTCGCCTTCCAACAGAGCACTGTATATCACATCCATTGGTTGGGTTATAGTTCGACTTAGGAGCTGTACTCGTTATCTGAGTTTATCTCCACCGACTGGTTAAGCTTCCAGTCCCTATGGAGCCTCTATTGATGCCTCCTGTGTCACAGAGATGTCCCAATTTGTATATCGAGTCTATGCTACCTTCATTCAGTCACCATATGTTGTTATGCTCTTATTCGAAGGAAGTTGAAATCTGTGTCGACCATTCCTCAGTTATCTTGACTTTGCAGGTCGGCCATTCCCGGTACAGTTACTGGTTCGTGCACTTTATGATCGAGTCCTTCCACATTAGACAGCTTTGTTGAATACCTCGTGTTGGATGATGGGGGATGCCTTAAAGCCCTCCTTCCAGCGGATTTCATCCCATCGACTTCAGATCATTTATTCTGGGATTGGAATCTAGAGTCCTTTTGAGTGCCTTGAGACTTGCAGGAATCAGTGGCAGGTTCTCTCGCCATCGACAGTTTCTTGGGAATACATCAATGTCCCCTGATCGATGGACTCTCTCAAGTGCTTGACCTCAACACATCTATTCACACTTGTTAGTTTGCACTCTAGTACCTTGATTCCCATTATCATTATCAGTGGGTAATCTCGCGTCTGTTAACGGTATACATCAATGACCGGTAATCAGACGATGGACTACTATGTTAGACCTCGACACCTCTATTCGTATAGTAGGACATGTACTCGTAGCAGTTTGTGTAGAAGACCTTCCATACTGGTGGCATCTCGTATATGCTATCTCCTTGATCGTGCCAGTGTTCATAAGATTTCATCTCTCGTGACTTGATTCCAGTGTATTTCAGACATTTACAGCCATTATGGAGATCTCGATCTATTGTATATCTTCAGCCATTTTGGATATCATGGTCCTTTGTATATCTTCATCATGGAGATTCTGATCTATGTATATTGTACGTGGCGATGACCACATATGTGATATCATGTATTATGCCTATTCATGGCCATTGTACTCTTATGTATCCGAGACTGCTATATGTACTTGCAGTTATATGCAGAGTTGTATCATTGTACTATGCTGATTGGGTGGCTGGTCTTCCATTTGGGATCCTTCATCACTCCACTTCTGGGATTGATTTATAATGTATTATGGCCATCGTATGACCCCTCTGACCTCACACATTAGGGGGCATCTGTTATAGCGGATTTCACCACTCTAGGTGAATCACACTTTGTATGGCCTTCCCCTGTCCCGCTGCAGACTCTTTAGACCCCATGGACCATATTTTATCCTTTGATGTTTCCTTGATCATCCCTAAAACTATATAAAAGATGATATACGCGGCTTTTTCCCCGATAACCACGTACATACGCGAGTTTGACCCCTGTATCCGTGTACATCGGGATGTGTGCATAGTCCAAATCATTTTGGAGTTTTCCTTGACATGGATATGACTCATTTGACTCCTGGCCTTCCATATGCCTTGAGATCGCTCGGATTCGACCCTTCATTATCCCTTGTGAAGCTATATAAGGAACCCCTTGGTCCATTGAAGGCATATAGAGAGATTGAAAGCAACGAAACTATAGTCCATTGTTGCCGGAATTTATGCTTGAGTCTGCATCCCTTTGTCCCTTTGGAGCACTGTTGTGTTCTTCCCAAGCTTGTCCTTTGCTAGTGAGCTTGCTATCGTGAGATGGAGGATTGAGGTGGTGGAGGCCCAAGTGGGGGATTCAGTTTCTCCGATTCACAGACGTGCCGTTAGAGGTTGCATCTATCTTGTAATCTCTGGTTTATATTAATAAGAACTATCTTTCCTTGTCCAATGATGTGTATTTGATTGAATATTGTATCCATTGGAATATGTCAAATGCTTTTACATTATTGATTATATATGCTAGAATATATCTAACACCATGATATATAGTATGCTTGTATTGTTTACTTGTTGTTGAGGAAGTATTATATCAATTCAAGCTGAAGATTGGAAAGCTCAACGGGGATCTACTTCAACCGTCCAGAATAAGGTACGAGGTCTGATCCTTTAGTGTTAGACATTTTATTTCTATTGCATATTGGGAAAGATTGATTTCTGGAGTCAAAGCTGTTTGTTGTGGTACCCCAAGCCATAGGAATTTCTCTCCGTAACAGCCTGCCATCTTGCAATTAGTTGTGGGAATTTCTCAATAGTATGATCAATTTCAATGCAGTATGTACATGAACATTGCAAGTGTGGGAATTCTCTCTAGTAATGTCCAAATACCCCACAATTGTAACATTGAACAGATCCGCGACCCCGTCCTCCTCCTCTTGCTCAGAATCCTCCATGAAATCCTCCCTGTTACTGGTACTGTGGCTGAGCCATCTATTGCAATGGGGGATTTGGCTACTGCTGAACATAGTCCAAAGTTTGAACATACTACGGTTGCGAATGAGGCATCGCCATCTGATTGTACTGTGGTTGTGGTGTAAACTGTGACTGCGACGCAAATTGCGGTTGCAACTGCAAGGGTACAAATTGCATCTGTGGCGGTGGTGTATACTGTGGTTGAGGTCAAGAGTTTACCACATGAGGCTGCAGCTAGGTTTGTTTTACTAAGCAATGATCTTCACCCTTCACAAAGTATGAAACATGTGTCCTTTCTTGAAGCAAATCATATGCATGACAGTCTTTATCTTCATGCCCCACCGATCTACAAAATGAACAATATAGGATTGCTGGCTTCAAAACCATCTTCTACATGTAGCTACATTCTTCATGTCGATGCCCATAGACTTGACCAATGAGACACCATGGTACGTTTCTGCAACTTAGTGGGTTTGACACCCCAGATAGAAGGTAATTCCAGAAATCACGACAAGTATCTTTAGTGTGTCCATCGACGCGACACCGAGTGCATCAAAGGTCTTCATGATTCTCTTTCCATTTCTTAATGTCTTGTAATTGTAGCGTCAAGTTCACTAGTTGCACCTGAATTTGGTTCATACCAGTCGCATTCTCCCCAACAGGTGAAGCTTCTAACTTCATTTTGATCTCCAGAGCATCGCTCCGTGTCGCGATCTTCTGCTGCATCAATGGTTGTCAGATATGAGGTACCTAAGCCTTGATAAACCATTCCTTATGTTGAATGTCACTCATATCGAAACTTACTAGTGCCATCAATGTCTTAAATCTTTCATTGAAGTCCCAAATAGTCTCATTAGCAAACTATTTAATCTCTTTTAACTCGGTAATATACTATGCTTCAGATTTTTGTTTTCTTAATTCTTCAATTAGTCCCTTCCTGAATTCATCCAATGTTTTTACAGGTGTCCCTAAAGGAACTTGTATAAGTTTCATGTACCAATCCAGCGGATGACCTCAAAGCGTATTCGCCAATTGGCCTTTCTTGACATCATCATAAGTAGTTTGCATGATTGTCCATACTGCCTCGCATAGAAACCAATATTGCTCAGGATCGTCAGTCCCGTTCCCATGAAACAAAGGTAATTTTGTATCATTTCACACCATCCTGGGCCTTCTTCCTATAGATGTTGACCTACCACTAGAATGATACTGGCATGTTGGGAAAGTCGATCTGGAACTTGTGTTTCTTCCTGAATTTGGAGTAGTGCGTGGAGGCATGGGTACTTTGCTGCTAGGGTTTGATCTTACCACTGTTATGGGTGCATTCTGGGTCTAGTCATCCTCAGTTTCTTGCAGCTCCTAAATCAATTCAGGGGTCCAGGATGTTGGTTCTCCTCTTTGGAAATTTGTCTTCTTGTATGTGAATTGCGCCAACCACTCGTACAGTATGATGGGAAACTCACAAAAAAAGTACTCATGAGTACTGTCATGTATATATCTCACCAACCACTTGTCCATCATCAGTCCAGGGTTCTAATTTTCCGCTTCAACAAATTCTCGAAGCTTCTAATCAAACCAATCTATAATTTTCAGCTGTGTTGGATGCCACATATCCTCCTCTCACTTGCAACAAGGTCCTAGAAACAGAACCATTTGTTGGCACAAACTCAACCAAAAAAACCCAGTCAACAGGGGTTCCCACTCTATCGACACTCGACCCACCGCGACCTCTGTTAGCATCATCCCAGACAAGTTTTACCTAGTCCAGCAACACCCTCGAGGTGAATGCAGTCTCACCCGAGATGTTCAAGGGACGGTTGATGGGACCAAGTTTCTACCGAACAGAAGAGGACTATGGGAATCAAAAATTCATCACTTATTTATCATATCTGACCACTAGAACACATCATTCATTCATTGTAGAAGCATCAGAAAATAGGAATAACCATACCATCGCACAAATAGATCTAAGAAGATAACATCATTTGTAAGCAGTAAACATTGCATCATAGATCCATGTCATACATATTCACCATTGGATTTCAAAAATAGAAATAAAAGACAGAAAGAGACAAAAATAAAAGTATTTCAGATCAACCCTAGTCTTTTCATATTACTTATACACAATAAATCACGGATCCAAAACAGACAGCAATTCAATCCTCAGTCTAGATCTCCAAAATTCAGATTACTACTAATGATCCTTACATTCACAATTCTTCTTCTATTTATAGGCTTGTGCCATTACATTCATGGTCCATTTCTAACTAACTCCTAACTAATTCTACCAACTAATGACCAATGCCAAAAACACAAAACGTGACACAAAATATTCAAAAGTAGTCTATATTCTACCTTGCACGCTTAATTTATCTTGCGCGGTGTCTTCTGGGCTTGCACAGCATCCGCAATGCTGCGCAACTAACTAATCCTCAACCCCTTGCCAACATGCCCCCAACACAATCTTGTGGCTCACCCTCGAGCCACGTCAGCTGGACATGGTGTACTGGTTGATTTCAATCTTAAAGTCTTCGTATTGCTAAGAAATTTTAGTTGCCTGCACTTTGATTTTCTCAGCAAGGTCCTGACATGCAAGCATATCCTGATTTAACGAGTGCTCCACCATATTGGGATTTACTTCCTTCTTACCATCCTGCACAGCCTGCAACGTAGCGACTGCTTTTACCGGCAGTTGGGCTCCAATTTCTTCAAACTCGTCGATTTGGTCACTGCGTTTTCGTTGTCGCTCCTGTGCTTTTCCAACTCATTGTTGTAGCTCCTTCAACTCTGTGGACCACATAATTGACACAAGTGGTGGCATGGTCCTCAATGCTGTCTTTAATGTTGCCAACTGGTTCTCGACTTCCCGTAACTGCTTTGTAAGTTGCTCTAATTGTTCATCTTGAACAACACTGCCACAAAATTGTGTCGTTGCTTCTGTGATATTTTTTGCCTCCTGCTCGATCTCTTCAAACTATGTCATTATCACGTCGATGGCACTCTTCCATTCTGCAACCTGCTTTGGCGGTGTGTCTGGGTAAACCATAGCATTCAACGGGCTATTGTCTAGTTGGAGTTATGCGATGACTTCTCCAAGTTGCTTCACCTTAGCTATTGCATCCAAATCCGTCGTGCTTTCGTGGATGTACTAGCAAGAATTCATAACGGCCTCTTCGACTTGCCCCCGACTAGCAAAAATTTGTGCCTTCTCAACAACAAGGCAGTCAGTTTCTTTCTTCAGCTCTGTTATTTCTTCCGCTGTCTTCATCTTCAACTCTTCCTAGGCCTTCTTTAGTGTCTCAATTTCCTGTGTTATGGTTGTTGTCAATATTTCCTTTTCTCGAATCAAGTCCTCGACCTCTTTCCACAACGTCTCTTCTACCTCTTGCGACCGCATGTACTGGTCACTGATGTCCTTCTGTCGATCGGCCAATTCCTGGTTGAAGACCCATTGCATGTGGACTAAAGTATAAGTGGTCAACTTATTCATGTCAAGTGCAATGCTCTGCAGCTACTGCAGTGAGGAATTCACGTCCTCTCATCCAGCGTCAATTGCAGTCGAAGGAACCTGAACTTTCCTGGCCTGTGGCTTAGTGTTAATCGACGCATAATCCTACACAGCTGCACTCTCTAGTGCTCTTCATGAAACAGCATTATATATAGAATCTAACTTGGTGTGCACCTCATCAAAACCTTCCTGGGCGGACTTCTGCATCTCTTTTTCTACAATATGAGATGAGTCGGTGACGCCCTTAATAAACTGTTGTAATTGTGCCTCCATCACGGATCTGGTACTACTACTCACATCCAGTTCCATTCGCTTCTTCATCCTTATCTCCTTAATGATACATTGTGTCTCAAGGTCAACAGGAGTTTATGTTGATGATTCGTCATCGGAGTCATGGTGACTTTGTTGGTCAGCTCCTCTTACTGTATCATTGGGAGCATCTGCTAGTGGTCCTGCTGATACTTCAATGGCTCTAACCATCTCCCGCCATGTTCCAGGCCAGTCATCAATCGCTGCCTCCAATTCCTCATCCATCACCTTATATGACATCGGTAACCACTGCTTATCTGGGTCGCGGAAAGCTTGGACATGAATGGTGTGTGGTCCTATGGAAAACTAAGCGATCCTCTGATATTTAGCTGCGGACTCATTGGACAGTCAAGGAACTTTAACAGCTATTTCCTGCAGTGCTTCCCAGTATATCCAAAGGTGGATCACGCAATCCTCTTACCGATGGGGCTCCTCTACCCACCACAAATTTTCATATCATGTGTCTTTGCACACCTTAACAGCTTCAACATCCATCCTTTGTTATTCCTCTGGCTCCATCCAAGCCATTAATGCAATTAGGATCAATAACCAGTTGTATGTGAAAGGTCGTTCTCCGGCCTAAACTTCTACCACATCCTCATTCAACCGGTTGAGCAAGAAAAGGGACCAGTTCATTTGTACCCCTTATACGCACTGTTGGGCACATGCAATCGCCCCTAAAGTGCAATGGATGGGGTGAATCTTGCGGACAATATTACTTTCCAGGACTCGGGTGGTGATACGTACCGTCCTGTCATTGATGCTATCAATGCGATATGCCCTGCCATCGTGCTGCAAATCATACTTCTGCTTCAACCATGTAGCAAGCCTCTTGTCATTATCCCTACCTTTGAAATATTATGATGGGTCTAGCCCATCCTTTGGAAACCCCATGATCTTTGAGATCAATTCCACTATGATCACAAGTGATATGTCCAACCATAGCATTCTTCCATGAAATCAAGACAAAATTTGCTTGACGCAAGCATTTTCTTCATTCATCTACCCAAAATGCGGCATGTTGATAAGCCCTATCAACCAGCTTTATCCAATCCCTGCACCCATGGCTGCCGAATACGCACTATGGTCCCTCCTATGACCAAAGGTAATGACTCATAGGGCTCATTCGCTACATCCTGTAATGCTAATAGGTCATGATGATAATACTTCATCTTCATCAATGCTGGTACAATATTGGTGGTGCACACCATCCCTTTTGGGAGCAGTGGCATATTTGGTTGATACTTCTGAGTCTTGGTTAACCGTCGAGGCTGCCCACCAAGTCGGGTGGGATTGATGTAACCTGGAATGTCCTTTATAGAGTCCCCAATGCAAATCATTGATTCTATAGCGCCAGAGCTAGATGGCCCCGTGTGGGTGACTACGTCTTCCTGTGCCATCATCGATGTTCGTGTTTGTCTCTTCGTCAGCACTGGGGAGCTGGGATTCTGCCCCCGCTGCTTGTTCATTAGGATGGAGGATGATCTGACTTGCATACTGAAAACTTCTTCGATGATGGAAACCAGTCTAATGGGTGAGTCCATTTCACTAGAAATCTCTACCATTTCGAGGTTACTCTGCATCCCGCAACAATTGCCCCCAATCGTGAGACACACTCACCTTCACTCTACAACTCTCACAATTCACTTGATGGCACTGGAACTCAATTCTGCTTCAACACTCTTTGCAACTCAACTTAGCACAATGGTGCTTTCAACCTACGTCAAGCACCTTCTTATAGCATCCACTCAATCCATTCTTCATCATTACCAAATCAACCATGGTCATTAAGACCAAATCCTGCATTAACCTCCTGAATCCATTGTCTATCCTTTCAACCCAACAGTCAGATCCACCATCAATACATGTCGCTTCAGCAAGCTCTGTCACGTTAACTCTCTTAACTGTGCTTCATTTATTGCTTATTTGACTATGTCACGACCCTACAGGTGTCACAAGAGAGCTTACTAACTGTGCTATTGACACCCTTACTTGCGCATCCACTTCCTCCTGGTGCACCCTTCCTCTGGCTATCTATTCCTCTCTCTTTTTTTCTTTTTTTTTCCTTTGCGCAGTGCCTCAAGCACTATACGATTTCGGCCCTGTCCTATAGGGCTTTAGGAAGCTACCATTCACTAGTTTTGGAAGAATCACTCCATCTAATTGTTTTAATTGAATATATCCATCTCGGTTAGCGTTACATACCTTTGTAAGTTCATGCTCCAAGATCTTATTGAACGCTTCTACGGTTCCATTTCCCTAAAGATGATATGGTGTAATTTTCTTATGCTGTATCTACAATTCCTTCATTAGCGCACTTACTGTGCAGTTAATGAAATGACTGCCCTGGTCACTCATCAGTATCCTTGGGCATCCAAAGCGTGTCACAATCTTATCAAATAGGAATCTTATTGTTGTCGCAGCGGTGCAATCCACGATTGGTACTGCCTTTTCCCATCGTGTCAAGTAGTCTGTTGCTGTGATTATGTACCATGCACCAGTTCACTTCCCTGGTGGGTTGATTGGTCCCAAAAAATCTACATCCCATTTATCAAAAGGTTGCAAAGTTACCTAGGGTACTAGTGGCATCTCATCTCGCCATGATGGTTTTCCAGTGCGTGGACAAACATCCCAGCTCTGTGCATAATCTACCACATCATTATGTAAAGTGGGCCACCAGAGCCCTACATGAAACACCTTTCGAGCCATAGCACGACCGCCATAGTATCCCCCAACAACTCCTCCACGTGTTTCCTACAGAATCTGCTCTTGTTCATGTGGTAGGACACATCGCCGCAAAATTTCATCTGGCCCAAGTGTCCAACAGTCAACTGAAAATCAGAAGCTTTAACCACCAACTCCTTCTTTTGACTTGTTGAAAATTCTTCTGGTGTGACTCCTGTCGTCAGAAACTGGATTATCTGGTCATAATAATCATCTGTGACATCAACTTCGAACAGTTGCGTGCCTAGTAGTCCCTCCTCGATGTTTTTTGGCTCTTCGCCTGTCTCAATCCTAGATAAATGATCAGTACCAGCATTCAAGCGACCCAGCTTCACAATTATTTCAAAATCAAACTCCTAAAAGAGAAGTAAGCACCGGCATATATCCCCCCCCCCCAACATAGGCTTATTGACCAAGTACTTCAAAGCATAATGGTCAGTAAACATGTTGAAGTGACCACCTAAGGTAATGGCTGAATTTTTGCAACACATATAGCATCGCCAGACCTTCTTGCTCTATGGTCATATAGTTTTTCTTAGCAAATGATAAGTTCTTACTAGCGAAAGCGATCAGGTGATCCAGAGATCCTTCTCCTAGTTGCGCTAGTACTACTCCCAGTGCAATAGATGATGCATCGACATGAACATGGAACGTCTTGTTCCAGTCTGGGAACACAAGTATTGGTGTTGAATCCATCTTATCCTTCAGGGTGTCAAAGCTTCCTTGACATTCTGGTCTCCATACAAATGCAGCATCTTTCTTCAATGAATTTGCGATAGTACCCAATGTGCCCCAGTGTCTCCTGAAGCATCTTCGCATTTGTCAGTGGTGGTAAACTCAAAATGAGCTCTATCTTCGTAGGATCAACCAATAATCCTTGCTTTCACACAATGTGACCCAACAGTATCCCAAATGGTGCATAGAAAATACACTTCTTGGAGTTCAGCGCGATCTGATGTTGTCGACATATTTCCAGCATCAACCGTAGGTTTTTAAATGATCCTTGATTACACCATACACTATCCAATCATCCATATAAACTTGTAAGAATTTCTGAATGAATTCTTTGAATGCGGCGACAACAACTAGGGAGAATATTGCAAGTGCGTTATTCAACCCAAAAGGAATCACTATGTATTGGAAGCAACCCCATTCAGTGACAAATGTCATTTTATGTTGATATTCCTTTGTGATTCTTATCTAGTGATAACTAGAAAATCCATCTGTAAAATAGTATATCTCCTGACCGCCTACTGCTTCGAGTACTTCATTTGTGAATGGTGTTGGAAAAGGATCATGCATATAGGCATCATTTAGTTTTCTTAAGTCAAAATAGATTCGAACTTCACCAATTTTCTTGTCTTGGACCACCATAGGACTAATCCATTCTGATTCTTCCACTAGCTCAATGATTCCAGCATCCAACATCTGGTCGAGCTCAACCTTGACTCTTTCTTTGTATCATAGATTCAGGCGGTATGGCCTCTGTCTTACTGGCTTCGCCTATGGCTTTAACGGGATCTTCATCTCACCTAAATCACCCAGTATCCCTTTCATTTTTGAGAACTTCTTCAGAAAGAGATCCTGAAACTCATGCAGCATATCCATGATCTTTTCCATGGTCTCTTCATCCCAGTAGTCCCCAACACTTGCAAGTTTTGGATTCTCCTCCATCCCAATGTTAACTTTTCTAATCCTCAGTGGCTGATTCATAAGATCAGTCGGTATATGTGGTGTTATGACATCCCTACTCCCTTCTGTCTCCATAATATTAATATTTTGTATCCCGTCACCATCTTTAGGTTCGCTAGACACATTATAACATTCCATCATCGACCGCATATGGCAATGCGCATGTGGGTCTACGGGATATGCGACTAGCACAACTTTTAATACCACATCTTAGATGATCTGAAGCACATTGTTGACATCAAGATTATCATCTGCGAAGCTGAATGTATGTGCAAAGCAAACCGTTAGCTCTTCCCAAGTGGTTATTTCTCTATGCAATTCCACTGATATATACCAAGAAATTGGCATTTTGTCTAAGGTGTCAACAAAGGCATGGACCCATTCATCCTTCGATCATGATGCCCATAATGTTTGGCATTCCATCAAATGGATGCTAGGTTCATTCCGCCCATCATATTCCAGCATGATACACTTTAGTGTCACCAAAGTGAACTTTCAACAACCATTGACACTGAGCCCATCTAGTAATTGTCTTTTTATGAGTCGCCCACCTACGTGCTGGAGTATCCTTTAGTGCTTCCTCCATCGCCAACAATCACTACGGTTCTAAGAATTTTCCTTCAATATCCATTAAGAACGCAGAAATTCCAAGTAGTCCTTCATAAACTAGTAATTTGACAATATCATTCACGACATGGCACAGTGACTGCGTGATCAGTCCACACTTCCGAAATGACACCTTGTGCATGCGATTTTGCTAGTTTTCTAGTGCATCCTCAGACTCAGAAGATGTAGAACTAACACTAGGCCAACTGATCTCTTCGTCAGTAGTGGGGTGGATGTAATCTTCAGAAATGTTGTAAGCACGATCCCATCCCCTAAAAACTTCATCCTTCACCAGTTAAATATATTGTCGTCCTTTGTTTGGATCCATAGGAACAATTAATCTGATATCTTGATTTTCAAATGTCATCATCCTCTTTTTGAAGTTAATGACTACCATACTATTGGTGGCCCATATAATCCCCAACAATGTAGGATAATAACCTCCACCCTTGACTACTTCAATCACATCGACGTCAACAAAGGTATTCATGCTTGCCTTCAACATCCACAACCAAGTTCGACACACGTCTTATTGGTTGTACTTTAGCTTGATTATCCAATTGCAGTTGTACTGAGGACCAGCCAAACGTCAGTCTCCCCATTTTCTGCCATGTCTGCTTTGTCAAAATATTCACATCAGAGCCTAGATCTAGGATAATTGCTGCCATGATCGTCCTGCCTCTAATAAAGCATCAAATGCAGATGGCATTTCATAATTAGGCCACTTACCAGGAATTCGTTTGATCATGTCTCGAGCTTCAAAGAGTGTCTCTCTTTCAGTTACAATATCAAATGGTGCCATTTTTTTCCCAGCCAATCATACCTACGGACGGGGACTGTCTTCTCCTTTTGTGGCTCCTACGTGGGTGGCAACAGCAACATCAGTGTCCTCTGTTCTGGTTCCGCTGATATCGTTGCAACCGTCGACCCTTGGTTCTAGTTCATCAGTAGATTCTGGTTCAACGTTGATTCTGGTTCACTGGTTGAGTCAGAGTCTGAGTCTGAAGTGGAAATTGATTCTAGGAGTGGTTCTGCAACTCATTCTAGTGTTGTAGCTGATTTTGAGTCTATAACTGGTTGTGATTCTACAACTAAGGAATGTTCTTGGCCTGCCATATTGCGATTAGCTGTGGAAAGTTCTTGACAGTATGATCAATTGAGGTGCAGTATGTATATGAACACTACAAGTGTGGGAATTCCCTCTGGTAATTACCAAATACCCCACAATTGTAACATTGGATAGATCTGTGACCCCATCCTCCTCTTTGAAAGCCTCCTCCTCTTCCTTGGAATCCTTCGTGAAATCCTCCCTGCTACTGCTACTGTTTCTAAGCCATATGTTGCGATGGGGGATTTCGGTGCTACTGAACATAGTGCGTGGCTTGAACATACTACAGCTGTGACTTAGGCATCTCCATTTGATTGTACTATGGTTGTGGTGCAAACTATGGCTGTGGCACAAGCTACGATGGTATAATTTGCATCTGCGGCGATGGTGTATACTGTGGTTGAGGTCGATATTTTACCACCTGAGGCTGTGGATGGGGTTGTTGTACTGCATGATGATCTTCTCCCTTCACAAAGTATGAATCACATGTCCTTTCCTGAAACAAATCATATGCACGACAGTCTTTATCTTCATGCCCCACAGATCTACAAAATGAACAGTATAGGTTTGCTGGCTTCAACATCATCTTCTGCATGTAGCTACATTCTTTGTGTCAGTGCCCATAGACTTGACATATGTGACACCATGATACATTTCCACAACTCAGTGGGTTCGGCACCCTGGATAGCAAGTAATTCCAGAAATCAAGGAAAGTATCTTTAGTGTGTCCATCGGCGCGACACCGAGTGCACCAAAGGTCTTTGTGATTCTCTTTGCCTTTATTAATGTCTTGTAACTTTAGCATCAAGCTCGCCAACTGCACCTGAATTTGGTTCCTACCAGCTGCATTCTCCCCAACAAGTGAAGCTTCTAACTTCATTGCGATCTACAGATCCTCATTCTATGTCGCGATCTTCTGCTACATCAGTGGTTGTCGGATATGAGGTACCAAAGCCGTGATAAACCATTCCTTATGCTGAACGTCACTCATATCAAAAAATGACTCGCGCCATCAGTGTCTTAAATCTTTGATCGAAGTCCCAAACAGTCTCACTAGGAAACTATTTAATCTCTTTTAACTCAATAATATACTATGCTTCATATTTTGGTTTTCTGAATTCTTCAATTAGTCTCTTTCTGACTTCATCCAATTTTTTTGCAGGTGTCCCTATAGAAACTTATGTAATTTTCATGTACCAATCCAACACACGACCCCAAAGAGTAGTCACCAATTGGCCTTTCTTGACATCATCGGTAGTTTTCCTTACTGTCCATGCTGCTTCGCATAGAAACCAATATTGATGGGAATCATTAGTCTCATTCCCATGAAACAAAGGTAATTCCGTATCGTCGCCCACCATCCTGGGCCTTCTTCCTGCAGATGTTGACCTACCGCTAGTGTTAGAATTTGAAAGCCATTAAGATCTTCAAGCAGAGAGTTTCGATAATGTTGCAGCAATTGAATGGAGAATGACCATACAAACTAAGCAAAACAAACCACACAGGAAAAGAACAAGTATTCCTTAGGAATTTACAGTATATTCATCATTATAATATCTAGTGTTACAATGTAGTTTACATAGGTATAATTCGAATGCATGAGTAATGAATTCGAATCCTCCAAGTGGATAAGACTGTATCTAACTGAATCTCTAACTCAAGGTCTCCCAATCAATATCGGAGTCCAAATAGACAACTCCCCGATGACCAATAACTCCAACAAGTACTAACAACTAGTTAACTCAATGCAACTGAGAGTGGGGTAGGTAGGAAAAGTGTTCCTTCCCATGCAACCATGCATTATCCATGCATTAGTAGCACTAGCCTAACTGACTGTGAAGTAATTGATCGTAACTGAGGGCTAACTGAGACTAACTAGTGCTAACACCAACTGGCTGAAGTAGGTTGGTGTCGGGACTCCCAGTGGCTCCTAAAATGTAGGGATTGGTCTAGGAGGTGCCCTAACCGATACATGCACATGTCTTAAGTGGAATTTAACCTCTAGTAGTGTTCCCCACACTTCAATGACTAGTACATGTGGCCCCATTGGGCCAAGTGGACCCAATTGCACTAGTGGACCCATTTAATTAAATTAATGTTCCTAAGTTAGGAAATAATTAATCTAATAGACATTTGACCAAGGGAGGATTAATAATCCTAACACCCCCCTTGGATTCTAACTTGGAAAATTGTGGGCCCTGGTAACAAGACCATATGTCACCCAAATAAAATCTAGAAGATAATAAAAAATGTTGCTTAGTACAACTGAGCAAACAGGGGAAAACCTCATGGGAATGCCCCCCCTCAAAAATAAGCAGGAAAATAGCAATCTACAAGCTATCTTTAGAAAAAAGAAGATTCCTCCTTAGAAAAATAACTCGAGAAAAACACTGCTGCAAAAAAATTGCAGCTCTGTGTAGCAGCATGATCCATCAGTGGACCTCTGAATGTACTTCTGAACTAATGATTTTGTTTGTTTCTATTGGATGGTGAATGTAGGGACTGATCAAATCTCTACTTCTATGGGCCATGTAGCTGATCATTGGCCATGATCAAGTAGCACCGACCTGGAACTTTGTTTCACCATTCTATAGAGAGTGAATCTGTAAGGGATAGTGCAGCATGCTCATTCTGATACTGGGACCTAGTTCTTCTTTTGTCTTCTGGAACTCCAGCACCACTTCCGCTGCATTAAGAAGCTTTTGAGCCCATCTAGGTTTAGGATTTTGATTAGGAATGGGTACTGGATTTGGATCTAGAATCTCTTTACATTCAGTCTCAATAATAGGATCATGTTGTATGTGATATTCTTCATCTGAATCTGAAACCTGTAGCACATCATCATTATCAAAAATAGGAGGAGAAATAGTTATACCTTCTTGTGCTACTGGAGGAGTATCATGCAACTAATCTTCTTCGAACTAGACACTTCTTTCAATGAAGAATATTCTAGTAGAAACCTCCATCAGTTTGTAAGCTTTTGCATCATCTCCATATCCAAGCAAAATGCATTCACTACTTTGGGCTTGGAAGGCCTTTCTCTTGTCAAGTGGTATCCTGGCCCAAGCTTTGGAACCAAAAAATCTCAGATGAGAGACACTAGGCTTATACCCATGCAATGCTTCGAATGGTGTGACCCCAACCACTAAATTGTGAGGCACCCTATTTGAAAAATACGAAGCACATTTTACTGCTTCAGCCCAAAGAGAAGTAGATAGATGCTTACCATGGAGAAGGCAAGTTGCCATATCTTTCAGTGATCTATTCTTCCTCTCGGCCACACCATTTTGTTGTGGTGTGTATGGAACTGAGTGTTCCATTCGAATCCCCTCTGATTCACAGAAATTCTAGAAATCTCTTTTGACATGTTCTCCTCCTCCATCAAATCTTATTGACTTGATATTCTTATTGAAACTGTTCTCAACCATAGCTTTAAAACTTTTAAAAGTCTCAAAAAATATGATTTTAGTTTCATGAAGTAGATCCAGCAGTACCTAGAACAATCATCAATAAAGGTCAGGAAATACCTGCAACCATTAATGTATTTTGTGGGCATAGGTCTCGCTACATCACTGTGTATCAAATCAAGTGTAGAAATATCTCTATGAGCCTTCCCAACATCATACTTATTTTATGGATGCTTACCTACCAAGCACCCAGCACATACTCCATAGGAAGTTTGGATGGAGGGAAAACCTTCAACCATGTTATCATTGTGGAGCTGCTTCAAATATTTGAAATTGAGATGGCCAAATCTTGCTGGTGTTGTTAGCATGAGACAATAAATCTGTAGGAGGAGAAACATGTAAGAAATGTGAAAACTCATAAGATTTGGTAGAGTGATTTGAAATACCTTTCGCTACAATCTTTCCAGTGGCTTTTTCTGTAATCTCAACTAAGTCTGAATCAAATGTGACCCTCTTGGGAGAGCCTGTATGGGTCATCTGGTAAACAAATAACAGGTTAGAAGCAAAGGCGGGAACATATAAGACATTCTTGAACTCACCTTGCTTCACTCTGACTGAACCCCTTCCTTCTACTGGAATTTGGGAATCATCTCCCATGTGAATATTAGGCCCCTTTGATAGTGAAAGAGTAGAGAAGGATTCTTTGGAGGAAACCATGTGGTTGGAGGCTCCAGAATCTATAATGTATGTTGAGGATGGAGAGAGAGTTGCTTTGAAAGCATGACACCTTTCAGCATCTTTTGTCAGTGCTTCTTCATCAGGTTTCTTTTCTCTTGGAGGAGAAATGTTGTGTTACTTGAGAAGAGTGGACATCTCATCAAGTTGCTTCCTCATACAATGTTCTTCAAGATGGTATCCCTTTTCACAATACGGACATAACTTCTTTTCAAATTTCTTCTTCTTAGAGTCAGAGGCCCCTTCGAAAGATTGTTGATTTGGTTTAGGCTTCGAATCAGGTGCCTTTGGCTCCTTCTTCTTTGATTTCCCCTTTTCTTGCACTTTGGAAGAGTCAGTAACTAAGAGAGCTTGATATTTGGAAGTCTGGATGACTCCCATTCGAAACAATTTGTCTTATTCTTTGATTAAGGACTTGGAGAATGAATCTAAAGAAGGAAGTTGCCAATCAGGAAAGATTTCCTACTTGGAATGAAACATAGAGACATAGACGGAGTACTCATGACCTAGTTTGTTGAGTATCAAAAGGACATTCTGCTCATCCTTCTACTCTATCCCGCACTGTCTACATTGTAGCACTAGAGACTTGAATTTGGAGAAGAATTGCTCAATAGTCTCGAAACTGCTGGGATGTAAAGATACCAACTCATTCTCCAGAATGTGTCCCCGAAGCTCATCTTGTTTTTTAAACAAGCTATCAAGATTATCCCAGGATTCTCTGGGAGTCCTCAATCCTTCTAAATGAAAGAGGATATATCTAGAAATATAAGTACATAAGTACCTAAATGCTTCATCACAACGGTTTAGGAACTTGTTCCGCTCTACCGGATGATAAGGCTCAGTCTCCCATCCATGTATGATCATGTGGTATCCATGGTTGCACAAGGCCAAATGCATATCAATCCTCTAATCAAGGTAATTGGAATATGTGAGGATCCATGGCTCAAGAGTTTGAGAACTCATAATTGCTCTGGCAAGGAGACAGCAAATACTTCTTTCAAGCTACGTAGCACCTGTCAATTTCACTGCAAATAACACTAAAACATAAGAACTGTTAGAATCATGCTTTTCCTCCAGACATGAACATGTTTTCAATGTCTGTCACACCCTCTCCGATGCTCTGAATGAATCCAGAGCTAGCAAATTTTCATAGGGGACTTCTGTGAAAACCTAGCTGGTTATGATGTTCAATGAGGAGAAACAAGCATGAAACCTACCTAAGAAGGCTCTAATACCATGTTATAATTTGAATTCCATTAAGATATTCAAGCAGAGATTTATGATAATGTTGCATCAATTGAATGGAGAATGAACATACAAACTAAGCAAAACAAACCACACAGGAAACGAACAAAATATAGCTCAGGAATTTATAGTATATTCATAATTATAATATCTGGTGTTACAATGTAGTTTACATAGGTAGAATTCGAATGCATGAGTAATGAATTTGAATCCTCCAAGTGGATAAGACTGTATCTAACTGAATCTCTAACTCAAGGTCTCCCAATCAATATTGGAGTCCAAATAGACAACTCCCTGATGACCAATAACTCCAACAAGTAGTAACAACTAGTTAACTCAGTGCAACTGAGAGTGAGGTAGGTAGGTAAAGCACTCCTCCCCATGCAACCATGCATTATCCATGCACTAGTAGTGCTATCCTAACCGACTATGAAGTAATTGATTGTAACTGAGGGCTAACTAAGACTAACTAGTGCTAACACCAACTGACTGAAGTAGGTTGGTGTCGGGACTCCCAGTGGCTCCTTAAATGTAGCGATTGGTCTAGGAGGTGCCCTAACTGATGCATGCACATGCAGTAAGTGGCAGTTAACCTCTAGTAGTGTTCCCCACACTTCAATGACTGGTAAGTGGACCTAATTTCACTAGTGGACCCATTTAATTAATTTAAGGTTCCTAAGTTAGGAAATAATTAATCTAATAGACATTTGAGCAAGGGAGGATTAATAATCCTAACAACTATAATGTTGTTGGAATGTCGAGCAAGTCAACATGGAACTTTTGTTTCTTCCTTAATTTGGATTAGTGTGTGGAGGCGTGGGTACGTTGCTGCTGGGGTTTGATCTTACCACTATTTTGGGTGTAGTCTGGGTCTGTTCGTCCTCTTCGTCACTGTAGGGTTGCTTCGTTCCATGTGGTATTCCTTCGTGGTCTTGCATTTTGATCATGGAAGGACCTTCCCCTATCCTTTGCCTCTTCTCTTGTCAAAACCTTTCTCCTCCCCTCATAAAACTACTTTCTTCCTCAACTTCCCTCATAGTCTCGTCGAAACTTGCACCCATCTACCCCTTATCTTTCCATTTGTATCCCCCTTTTAGTCATGGTATCCACCACCTCTACACACCAGATTTATACTACTCGAGATGCATCTTCAGTATACCCTTTTCACAGACAAGCATTTTAATTGACAATTGTATCAATAATAAGAACCTACCTCTAGGTCCGTTGAAAAATTCCCTTTCTACTTCGCTGTAGGACTTGGTAGTGTCGACTGCAAAATCAATGATATATCCTTATAGGATACTATCCAACCAGACCTCAACAGATTGTGATGCTCTGTTTTCAGTTTCTTGTAGTTCCTTGATCAATTCAGGGGTCCAGGATGTTGGTTCTCCTCCTTGGAAATTTGGCTTCTTGTATGTGAACTGCGCCAACCACTTGTATAGTATGATGGGAAACTCACAGAAAAAGTACTCATGAGGACCGTTGTGTATGTATCTCGCCAACCGCTTGTCCGTCGTCAATCCAGGGTTCTGATTTTCTGCTTCAGCAAATTCTCACAGCTTCTAATCAAACCAATCTTGAATTTCCAGTCACGTTGGGAGGCACATATCCTCCTCTCATTTGCAACAAGGTCCCAGAAACGGAACCATTTGTTGACTCAAACTCAACCAACAAAACCCAGTCGATGGGGGTTCCCACTTTGTCGACACTCGACTCACCACGACCTCCCTGAGCACCGGCCGCCCTGACAGGTTTTACCATGTTCAGCAACACCCGCGAGGCGGATGCAGTCTCACTCGAGATGTTCAATGGAGGGATGACGGAACCAATTTTCTACCGATCAGAAAAGGACTATGGGTATTGAAAATTCATCACTTATTTATCATATCTGACCAGCAGATCGCATCATTCATTCATAGCAGAAGCATCATAAAATAGGAATAACCATACTGTCACACAAGTAGATCTAAGAAGATAACATCATTCATAAGCAGTAAGCATTGCATCATAGATCCATGTCATACATATTCGCCATTGCATTGCAGAAACAAAAATAAAAGACAGAAGGAGACAAAAATAACAGTATTTCAGATCAACCCTGGTCCTTTCATATTACTTCTGCGCAATAAATCACAGATCCAAAACAGACAGCAATTCAATCCTCAGTCTAAATCTCCAAAATTCAGATTACAACCGATGATCCTTAAATTCACAATTCTTATTCTATTTATTGGCATGTGCCTTTACACTCATGGTCCACTTATAACTAACTCCTAATTTATTCTACCAACTAATGACCAATATTCACAAAATATGGTCAAAAACACAAAAAGTGATACAAAATATTCAAAAGTAGTCTATCTTCCACCTTGCGTGATGTCTTCTAGGCTTACGCAGCATCCGTGATGTTGAGCAACTAACTGATCATCAACCCTTGCCAACATCAATATAATGAATCGGCTCTATCTATGTTTTGTTCGGGTACACAAGGTACTCCCAAAAAGACACCTTGAGCAACTGCTTCACACAAATAGATCACAGATCAACACACCGATGTTTGTCACGTGGTTAAAACCCTCGAGAGGGAAACAATCCACGGCCCTAGCCAAATAGCTACTTGGAGCAATTTATTATGAAAAATAAAGAAAGTTACATCTGAGCTTCTCATAATTGATCAACTAGCCAAGGACCCTCTATGCTCTTTAAATAGAGATCATAGACCAACCACGTGTTAAGCCATGGATCAATGGTAGGTATGATCTCAGAGAAGTTGAATCGTTGGATCACTCTATGTCTAGAACATATCGTGACCGTAAAATTAGAATATTTACAAATGCATACTAAAGAAACACGCTTTTACCTAACGGATATATTACACAAGTTGATCTTAACTAACTCCTAAGTGTCTAAATATCCTAACATGTTTCCATTGTGACTCTGTGGAGTCTTTTGGAGTGAAGTTGCATCTCCATGTCCTCCTTCCACTGATGGTAGTTGAAATGAGTGAGAAGATCCATAGGAGGGGCCATTGTGTTGTTGTAGTGAATGCAATGAAGGAGACTTATAAACCTGTAAATCACACAATGAAGCAGACAAAGTAAGGTCAACAGCATGCACTTTTGGAAGGAGCAATTTGGCTCAAAAAAAATGGATCCAAGTATGAATCTGTAGTAGGAGAAGTGCCTTGTCCTACCGAGGCTCTGATACCATATAAAATTGAGCACATAGATCTATGGATCAACACACAACTCACAAGATAGATCAAACAATTTTACTCAAAATTGAAGAATGAAACAGTGCAAAAATGGCTTGCAACTGTGTAATGCTTTCATTAATCAAAATTAATTGGATAATTAATTACAATGTAATACACTTTTATTAATAAACAGACAATTCAAATGCATGAGAGAGGAATTCGAATTGATTGATTCTACCTAACTACATGGATAAGTAAACATGTCTAAATCACTATCAGATTCCATCTAGTTAGCTCCAGTTGTCTACATCAGTGCCTCAGTCAGTTAGAATCAGTTAACTAGTCTAACTGAATGTGGTAGGTGAGGAATTCTGCATTCCCACATGCAATCAATCAATGATCGGTGCTAACTGAGTGTAACTGAATGTAATTGAATCCTAACTAGGCTTAACTAGTCACTAATTGAACTCACCTGAAGGAGGTTGGTTTCGGCACTCCCAGTGGCTCCTAAATTGTAGGGATTGGTCTAAGAGGATCCTAAACTGATGCATGCAAGTGCAGTCAGTGGTTGTTAGCCTTAACTAGTGTTCCCCACACTCTAGTAACTGGTACATGTGGACCCAATGATGCTAGTGACTAAATATAGACTAAAAAGACTCCTAATTTAGACATAATTGACCAAATTGGACAAGGGGGGATTATAATACTAACAGGAATCCCTTTCTTAGTTGGTAGACCAGGTTGCCTCTAATCGATGGATTTTGGGAGATAATTATAATATGATCACCTCTACTAGAATGAAAAAGAACGGCATTGAAGACTAGATCAGGACAGTGATTCATTCTAGGACACCATCCAAAACCTCAAGTTGGTTGATCTGGAAGACAACAATGTCCTTATTACTTGGAAAAAAAACTATCGAGGCATTCTTGGTAGATTTCCTCCAAGTTGGGTGGGTTCCTTGTCTCAAAGGCCACTCTTTTGTAAGGAAATAGCTTAGATATTGTTGTCTTTCCTACCACGGGCTCGAATCAATGGCCCATTAATCTTCAATAGCAAGTTACATGAACGTCAAAAGGTACCCTTTCAAATTCAAAAGTATTGGATTTCATATCTAAGCTTCAAAGACAATCTTTTAAAGTGGTGGTCTAAGATCAATTCCCTTCAAGGTTATCTGATGTACTTCTTTTAGAAAAAATTGAAACATATCAAGTTACACCTCAAATAGTGGAAGAAAGATGAATTTGGAAACATTTTCCCATCTCATAAGAAGCTATATAAGAAAATGGAGGAAGTCTAGCTACAAATGGTTCAGGAAGGTTTCTCTCCATCCCTATAGGAAGTTGAGGAAAATATTCAAGCTCAAATTGATGAGAGACATTAGCAAGAAGAAATCCTTTGGACCAAATTCTTGGTTGTAATAACTTAAAGAGGGAGAATGAAATAGCACTTTCTTTCATTGCTCCATGCTTCAATACAATTGCTCTAAGAATATTACCTCGTTGAACAATTTGAATGGAGAGAACTTGACGTTGCATGCAAACATTGGATAGGAATTTGTCTCATTTTACAAGGATCTCCTCTCTGAATTAATCCAGGACAGATTTGAAGCCATCAAAAAAAATTACTACAAACATTCTGAAATTGGTTTCTCGAGAGAAAAAATGAAATCTTACTAAGGCCTATATAGGAATTCGAGTTGGAAGCAATGATCATGCAAATGGCTACCAGAAAATCTCTCGAACCAGACAGGTTCACCACTATTGGGACCTTGTTAAAGTGGAAGTGCTAGAACTGGTTGAATACTCTCAGAGAGTTGCTACATTCCTACCTACTCTAAACTCCACACTATTGTTTCTTATTCCAAAAGAAAATTAAGCCTCGGAACCAAGTATAGGCCCACCTCTCTTTGTATTGTCATGTATAAATTAATAATAAAAGTCATAGCAATCCCATTCTACCTAACCTTATCTTGTGGGATCAATCAGGCTATGTGGAAGGCATGCAAATTATGGTTGGAATTATGAAATCATCCATTCCCTCAAATCCTCTGGGAAATAGGGCATGTTCCTAAAGCTTGATATGTCAAAAGCCTTCAACAAATAAAACTAGCAATATATTGATCAAATTATGTATGCATTTGGTTTTATTCGTAGATGGACTCATTGGGTCCTATCCCTCACTTCCTCCCCCTTCTTTTATATCCTTGTGAATGGTGCCCCTTCTCCCACTTTCAATCCTTATCGGGTTATTAGGCAAGGGGGGGCTCTCTCCCCCTTTTTGTTTATTCTTACTAACAAGGACCTTAGTTGTCATATTTAGGGAGCCTCTCTCTTTGGGAAAATATGTGGTATTCGTTTCCCCAACTCAACTCTCAAGTATAGCCACCAACAATTTATCGATGATACCCTCTTTATGGGGCCTCCCTCTATTAAAGAATCCAAATCTTTCGTGTAGATTCTCAAGGACTTTATGGATGCCTCTAGCACTTCTATAAATAAATCCAAATCCCATATTTCCTTCTTCAACACTCCTCCTCTAGTTCAAATAAGCATTACCAAATTCCTTGGCTTCTAAAAGGGCTCCCTTCCATGCAAATACCTTGGTGCTCCCCTGATACACTTTGCCATCAATCATTCTACATGGAAATAATTGTTAGCTAAATTGGAAAAAAAATGCCATGTTGGACATTCCACCCTCTCACTTTAGTAGAATAGTTAGTTCTAGTCAAAGTTATTCTTCAAGCAATTCCTATCTACCTTTTTCAGTTATGACAATACCTAAGTACATTCTTAAAGATATCTGAAACCTATAGAGGAATTTCTTATAGATTTTTTGCAAAAACTTCAAAGGAAATAGTCATATACACTTATTAAAAAATACAAAGTTAATTTAAAATAATTTAATATATTATAACTAAAGCACATTGAGAAAGATGGTTGGGGCTTTTGAAATATGCATAATCATATTAAAATTTTAAAAAATTACAAAGTAGAGTTTCTACAATAATGTAAAAAGGAAATTGGAAATATCAACACGACGATTAGTGCTAATTAGAATGTTTTAATATTATTTAAAAAAATATTAATAGTTTTTATTATGGTTACAAAATTTGTAATTTTTATAGTTTAGATTAAGATTACTTAATATATTTAATATTTATTTTTGTGGGGTTTAGTATAAATATTCTATGTTTTCAACTTTTTTTAGTATATTTTTCATCTTGATTTGTTTGGAGTTCAGTTGGAAATATGGATAATTTTAGGGGTTGTATATGGCTTATGGGCTCTATTAAGGGGGTTACAAAAATTTAGTGGGTTATTTTCTTATACGTAAAGGGTTTTTTCAACTAAAATAAATTCGCCCAATATTTATTAGAAAAAAAACTAAATCCAAAATGAATAGCCTCCCATATACTAATGAGGAAAATGAAAAAAAAAAAATTGCCCTAGCAAAATATCTCTCCAATCTATCTTTCGCCCCCCAATTTCTAGAGAAATTATAGTGAAATCATTCCTTCGCCCCCAATTTTTAGTAATGGAGTCTCCCAAGGGTTATTTCTCCCTCCATTTTCCTTGTAATTTAGGTATATGGTTCCATTCTCTTGTATTTTTAGTCAATTTCATGTGATACCTTCTTTGATCCCTCGATTTCTAGTATTGGAGGGAAAACCATGGGTTATTTTGTTCTATAAAAAGGCTACATTGATTCATGGTTCGCCCACATCAAATTGTGCTTGCAGGGTGAAGGTTTTGGTTGATGCGATTCCACTTTTATTCTTAGTTTTCTTGACATTCTAATCTTCACATAACATCTCCATTGTCGAAAGATCAAGTCTTGAAGGGGCATGTTGCACATGCAATTTATCAGAGAATACAAACTTGCATCACACTTTTTATCCAATAATTAACGTGGTATGTTTTTTATGCTTTTTATGCTTTTTATCCACAATTACAATAGATTATTATATTGTAAATTTATCTTTTATCATGGATTCTTTTATAGGCTTGTTGAATTCTAGGGCACTCTTGATTCATACGGCTCATTCCGTGTTATTAGGGTTTTATTCTATCCTTGGAATATTGGTTATGTGAAAGTGTTATAGAGCTCAAAAGATATGATTTATTTTATGATTTGTCATGTTTAAACTATCGAATGACATTTATATGATGTTAGTGGATGCTACTCTTGATGGAGAGACGCCACATGGTTTTTATATATTCAAATTGAATTTGACTTAGTTGTTTAAAATGTTTTTTTATTTGTATCTTGCTCTGCAATTATTATTGGATCTATGATGTTAATGAGAGTGTACATGTTCATATATTATTTCTGTTATTGTTGATGTTTGGGATGTTTGTAATATAAATGAATGCACACTCATTATAATGGCGGGGATAGAATGGAATGATCATTATTTTGGATATCTTCTTGTAGAGTTTTCCAAAGCGTTCTAGTAGCTTCTTTTATTTGTATTGAGAAGTTTGTGAATGGTATATTTTTTTATTCTTATTGGCAAGTTCATCAATTTTATTTATAACCTAAATTTGTTGGGTTTGGTACTTGTTCTACGATTTTTTTTTGTAAGAGTCATTTAGAAGTAAAATGTTTTTTAGTGATTGGTTTTGATGTGTAATTGCTATCATCATCCAAAAATTGATTTATTTATGTATGATAAATATATGATTTAGTTGGAACACGGTACTTCATTTTCATCATTATTGCATATAATATGTAAAGGGCATGTTTGACCTAAGATGTAAACATTATGCTATTTGATATCTAGTATTTTTCATTACATGAGGGTGATAAAACAATTTTACCACATTTTGCGTGCTTTCAAAAATCTCAAAACAAAGATACAAACACCTTCTTAGTTTATCAAAGAAAAAGTAGTCTTTAACAGAGTAGTTTTAATGATATGTGTGATGATGCATTAATGTTCTTTATATTCTTGTTAGTGCATGGTATTATTTCTAATAACCATTGCAAGTTTCTAACTAACTCTAAAAATTCTAAATCAAATGACATAATTCATATTTTGATTGTCAACAAAAGAAAGGAAAATTTGGCATTTGTATCTATACACAGATAAGCAGGTTACTTTTTTCTTACAGGGTAGCTTAAAAATGAGAGATTTGGAAAATAAGCTAATTATGAATTCATACGCTATATTAAGGTTGTGGGTATAGATAATACTTCATGTTGTGATAATGGTTCGTGGGTTCCATAATCACTATATAGTCTAAAGTGTTCAGTTCTATCAGTTTGCTAGTATGTCGATATTTGGGTCCCCACATGTTCATTGGACCATTAAGGAACGAGATAAAAAGTGGCATACCCACTTGCCATGAATATGGTTAGTGTAGTTGTGTTTCATCGACACCTCTAATTGTGAGTGACACTACTACTTGTGAAATGTATAAATAAATCCCCCATCTCATCATTCATGCATTTGTTCATTTGAGGGTCTAGGAGTCGAGAGAGTCAAGCTCTGGTGTATGCTCTTCTATTGCACTACCTTAGTAATTTGTAGAATCAAAATCTGAGTCTTCCTAGAAAAATATATAATTTGATGAAAGATTAGCCAGGTTTTTACAATATTTTATGATTTAGTGAAATATTCGCAAAGATTTTACAATATCTTATAATTTATTGAAATATTTTACAAGATTCTATAACAGAATGAAAGATTGGCCAAAAAAATCATATATACACATTATATTTGTATAAAATAGTCTTCAAATTCTCCTATATATTAGGGAGACTCGCGAATTATTATACATATAAATTTAGGGGGTGTTTTTAAAATTATCCTGCTTGAAAATCTCCACAAAAAAAAAATAGAATCAAATGTATTAGCTTTTAGCTACGGAAATTGTATAAAATGGATGTGATGGCAGTATTTGAAGGTATTTAATCTATTTATGGATTCAAAAACACAATTTAAACACTTCCAAATTTGGATTTTACTAAAAACAAAATTATTGAATTACTAACAAAACCCACTATAAAGTCAAAAATGTAGAATAAATAGACTACTCTCTTTTGTAGAAGGTTGTATGTTGGAATTGTTTCAGATTTAACAATGGGCAGAGTAGATGATAATGAATCCATATAATTTTATTATTATTAATTATAATATTATGATAATGAAATTATTGTTAATAGTATGATAATGAAATTATTATTAATATTATTAATAATAAAATTATGGTTATTATTATTAGTAGGAGAAATAAATTAAAAACTCGATAAACTCAACCATTTTTTTATTAAAATTTGTCTAAATCTATTAAAAAAATGAAAAAACAAAATAAAATTTTAAAATTTGTCACTTTGCATGGAATCTAATACTTATTAAATAATATAATAATAATACAATTTTTCATATTAAAATCACAATATAATGCAACTCCAAAACCCCAACCCCATGACAATAAATTAGAACAACTTCAAAACACTATAAGTATATTCTTATTCAAAAGAACTCACAAAATAGATTTGCTGTAATTGTATATATACTTATTCAAAAGAAAGCTTCAAAAGAGTATATATATACTTTTTCAAAAGAACTCACAAAATAGATTTGATGTAATTTTATATATATTTATTCAAAAGAAAGAGGCACTTTGTAGGTGTGTGACGTGTAAGTTTGAATGTCCATTAAAAAAATCATTTAGTATAGAATATAGTGTAGCGTCACAAAATATATGATGATGGTGATGATTAAACTTCCACTAAGGCCAACTTTGGTCTATCAAAGCTTAATAAAGATTATAGAGAGAGAGAGAGTTATATTAAACTTTACATTGAAGAAATTATAACCTCTCTTTTTATAAGTTGGTTTTAAAATAATATTGCATTTGGTGCCCATGCCGACATTTCTCCTTTAGGTTGTGGGAGTCCTTTTAGTCCCACCATGTCTTTGAGCAAGAGCTTCATTCTCCTCTTGAACTCTATGTTGGCCATTTCCCTTGGGACTCCCTTGTATATATCGAGTTGTAATTGCATTTTCATGAGTTTCTCTTGCCTTCTTGAGCTTTATGACATCTCCCTAACTTTGAGTTATCAGCCATATAGCCCGAGCTTGTCTCATATCTAGCTAAGTAGAGCCTTTTTACATATCTTTTGCATCTTGATCATCACTTTTACCAGGAGGAGACCTTCCCTCGAGTGTCGTTATCCTGCACATATATTCTTGCATTGATCATAGGCATGTTCCACTGCTTGGAATTAGTTTGCTTGTCCCCCTCGCACTCGTCTCCTCCTAGATTTGTACTATAAAGCACTTTCATTCTTTTTCAATATTTTCAAAATATCTGAAAATTTCCAAAAAAATCAAACAACCAAAAAGCCAGACATGAAAAGATGTTATCTTTGGCAGTAGTTGAGTCGTGTCGCCTTCGAACAGAGCACTGTATATCACATCCGTTGGTTGGGTATTAGTTTGACTTTAGGATATGTACTTGTTACTCTGAGTTTACCTCCACCAACTGGTTAAGATTCCAGTCCCTATGGAACCTCTGTTGGTGCCTCTTGTGTCACAAAGATGTCCTAGTTTGCATATCGATTCCATGCTTCCTACCTTCAGTCACCATTCACCTTTATGCTCTTGTTCAAAGGAAGTTGAAGCTTGAGTCAGCCACTCCTCAGTTATCTTGACTTTGCATGCTAGCCATTCCTGGTACTATTACTAGTTCGTGCACATCTTGTTCTTCCACATTATACAATGTTGTTGAGTACTTCGTGTTGGTTGATGGGGGATGCCTTAATGCCCTCCTTCCAGCGGATTCCATTCCATCGACATCAGATCATTTATTCTGGAATAGGAGTCTAGAGTCCTTTGAGTGCCTTGATACTTACACTCATTAGTGGTAGGTTCTCTCGCCATCGACTGTTTTTGGGAATACATTAATGTCCCCTGATCAATGGATTCTTCCAAGTGTTTAACCTCAACACATCTATTCACACTTGTTAGATTGCATTATGTACCTTGATTCCCATTTTCATTATCGGTGGGTGATCTCGCGTCTATTAACGGTATACATCAATGACCAGTAATCAGACGATGGAATACTATGTTTGACCTCGACACACCTATTTGCATAGTAGGACATGTACTCATAGCGGTTCATGTAGAAGACATTCTAGCTTAATGGCATTCGATATATGCTACCTCCTTGATCATGCCAGTGTTCATGAGATTTCAGTTCCCATGATGTGATTCCAATATATACCATATATCTTCAGCTATTATGGATATCTTGATCCATGGTGTATCTTCAATCATTATGGAGATATTGATCTATTGTACATATTCATCTACTTTGGAGATTCTGATCTATTGTATATTGTACGTGGCAATGACCACACATTTCACATTTTGTATATCATGCCTATTCATGGCCATTGTACTCTTATGTATATGGGACTGCTCTATGTATTTGCAGTCATATGCAGAGATTTATCATTTTATTGTATTGATGGGTGGCTGGTTCTTCCACCTGGGTCTTCATTACTCCACTTCTGGGATGGATTTTATAATGTATTTCGGCCATCATGTTACCCTCTAACCTCACACATTAGGGGGCATCTGTTATAGCTGATTTTACCACACATGGTTGATCACATATTTATGGCCTTTTGTGTCCCTTTGCAGACTCTTTATACCCCATGGACTCATATTATCATTTGATGTTCCAAGTTCATCCCTTAAAAACCCATGTTTATTGTTGTACATGACTTTTAATCCCATACTCACGTGTACACATGACTTTTGACCTCAAACCCCATGTACATTGGTATGTGTGCATAAGTCCAAATATTTTTGGATTTTTCCTCATAGGAGTCTGAATAACTTGACTCTTGGCCTTCCAAATTCCTTGAGAACGCTCGGATTCGGCCCTCCATTACCTTTTTGGAGTGCTATATAAGGAACCCCTTGGATACATTGAATGGGAGGAATTGAAGAGCAAGTAAACTATAGTCCATTGTTGCCATAGTTTGCATATACTTGAGTCTCCATCCCTTTGTCCCTTTGGAGCACTTTTTGTTCTTCCCAAGCTTGCCTTTGCTTGTGAGCTTGTTATCGAGAGATGGAGGATTGAGGTGGTGGAGGCCCAAGTGGAGGACTCGGTTTCTCCGATTCGTAGACGTGTCGACATAGGTTGTCACTATTGAATCTCTGATTTTATTAATAGAAATATCTTTTTCTGTCCAATTGAATATGAATATTGAATCCATGGATGTGTTTAAGTATTTATGCATCATTGAATATATATTCTAGAGTAGGTCTAACACAATATTATATAGCATGCTTGTCTTGTTTGTTGTTGTTGAGAGTGAATTTCTAATACAAGTGTGAATTGGAAAGCTCAACGGGAATCTACTTCAACCGTCTAAAACAAGCTATGATTCAGCATCCCTTAGTGTTAGATGTTTGGTTTCTCTTGCATATTGGGAAAGACTGATTTCTAGTGTCAAAGTTGTCTGTTGCGGTATACCCTAATCCATACAAAGTTTCTCTCCGTAACATAGTTTATATTCCGGCTTGTGCGCTATCTTTGTTTTGCACGGTGTCTTCTGGGCTTGTGCAGCATCCGCGATGCTGCGCAACTAACTGATCCTCAACCCCTTGCCAACATCAACATAATGAATCAGCTCTATCTTTGTGTCCATTGTGACTCTGTAGATTATTTTGGAGCGAAGCTGCATCTCCATGTCCTCCATCCACTAATGGTAGTTTAAAGGAGTGACAAGATCCATATGAGGGGCCATTGTGCTGTTGTAGCGAATGCAGTGAAGGAGACTAAAAAACCTGTAAATCACACAAACAAACAGATAAAGTAAGGTCGACAACCTGCACTTTTGGAATTTTCTTCACGCCCAGCTTAGTTAATAAAGCAAGCTTGATCAACAATTACTTTGCTTAGGATTTATGTGGTAAATTCTCTGCTTATGGTCCAGTGCTGGAAGGAGCAATTTTGCTCCCAAAAAAAAAATCCAAGTATGAATCTATAGTAGGAGAAGTGCCTTGTCCTACCGAGGCTCTGATACCATTAATAATTGAGCACATAGATCTATGGATCAACACACAACTCACAAGATAGATCAAAAAATTTTACTCAGAATTGCAGACTGAAACAGTGCAAAAATGGCTTGCAACTGTGTAATGCTTTCATTAATCAAAAGTAATTGGATAATTAATTACAATGTAATACACTGGCATTAATAACCATTCAATTCGAATGCATGAGAGAGGAATTTGAATTGATTGACTCTACCTAACTGTATGGATAACTAGACATGTATAAATCACTATCAAATTCCAACTAGTTAGCTCCAGTTGTCTACATCAGTGCCTCAGTCAGTTAGAATTAGTTAACTAGTCTAACTGAATGTGGTAGGTGAGGAATCGCACCTTCCCACATGAAATCAATCAATGGTTGACGCTAATTTATTGTAACTAGATGTAATTGAATGTAAGCAACTCCTAACTAGCCTTAACTAGTCACTAACTGAACTGAACTAGCCTTAAGGATGTTGGTTCCGGCACTCCTAGTGGCTCCTAAATTGTAGGTATTGGTCTAGGAGGCTCCTAAACTGATGCATGCAAGTGCAGTCAATGGCAGTTAGCCTCAACTAGTGTTCCCCACACTCTAGTAACCGGTACATGTGGCCCAATTAGTCCATGTGAACCCAATGATGCTAGTGACTAAATATAGACTGAAAAGACTCCTAATTTAGACATAATTGACCAAATTGGACAAGGGAGGATTATAATCCTAACAGGAATCCATTTCTTAGTTGGTAGAGCAGGTTACCTCTAATCAGTGGATTTTGGATGATAATTATAATATGATCACCTCTACTAGAATGAAAAAGAATGGCATTGAAGACTAGATAGAGATAGTGATTCATTCTAGGACACCATCCAAAACCTCAAGTTGGTTGATCTGGAAGACAACAATGGCCTTATTACTTGGAAAAATAACCGTCGAGGGGTTCTTGGTAGATTTCCTCCAATTTGGGTGGGTTCCTTGTCTCAAAGGCCACTCTTTTGTAAGGAAATAGCTTAGAGATTATTATCCTTCCTACCACGGGCTTGGATCAGTGGCCCATTAGTCTTCAATAGCAAGTTACAAGAACGTCAAAAGGTAACTTTTCAAATTCAAAAAGTATTGGATTTCATATCCAAGATTCAAAGACAAACTTTTAACGTGGTGGTCTAAGATCAATTCCCTTTAAGGTTATCTGATGTACTTCTTTTAGAAAAAAATGAAACATATCAAGTTACACCTCAAATAGTGGAAGAAAGACGAATTTGGAAACATTTTCCAATATCATAAGAAGTTATATAAGAAAATGGAGGAAGTACAGCTGCAAATGGTTCAGGAAGGTTTCTCTCCATCCCTATAGGAAGTCAAGGAAAATATTCAAGCTCAAATTGATGAGAGACATTAGCAAGAAGAAATCCTTTGGGCCAAAATTCTTGGTTGTAATGGCTTAAAAAGGGAGAATGAAATAGCACTTTCTGTCATTGCTCCATGCTTCAATACAATTGCTCTAAGAATATTACCTAGTTGAACAATTTGAATGGAGAGAACTTGATGTTGCATGCAAACATTGGATAGGAATTTGTATCCTTTTACAAGTATCTCCTCTCTAAATCAGTCCAGGACAGATCTGAAGCCATCAAAAAAATTACTAGAAACATTCCTAAATTGGTTTCTTGAGAGAAAAAATGAAATCTTACTAAGGCCTATATAGGAAGTCGAGTTGGAAGCAATGATCATGAAAAATGGCTACCAAAAAATCACTCGGACCAGATGGGTTCACCACTATTGGGACCTTGTTAAAGTGGAAGTTCTAGAACTGGTTGAATACTCTCAGAGAGCTGCTACATTCCTACCTACTCTAAACTCCACACTACTGGTCCTTATTCCAAAATAAAATTAAGCCTCTGATCCAAGTAAGTATAGGCCCATGTCGCTTTGTAATGTCATGTATAAATTAATAATAAAAGTCATAGTAATCCCATTCTACCTAACCTTATCTTGCGGGATCAATTAGGCTATGTGGAAGGCATGCAAATTATGGATGGCATTATGAAATAATCCATTCCCTCAAATCCTCTGGGAAATAGGGCATGTTCCTAAAGCTTGATATGTCAAATGTCTTCAACAAATAAAACTAGCAATATATTGATCAAATTATGTATGCATTTGGTTTTAGTCATAGATGGACTCATTGGGTCCTATCCCTCACTTCCTCCCCCTTCTTTTATATCCTTGTGAATGGTGCCCCTTCTCCCACTTTCAATCCTTATCGAGTTATTAGGCAAGGGGGGGCTCTCTCCCCCTTCTTGTTTATTCTTAATAACAAGGACCTTAGTTGGCATATTTAGGGAGCCTCTCTCTTTAGGAAAATATGTGGTATTCGCTCCCCAACTCAACTCTCAAGTATAGCCACCAACAATCTATCGATGATACCCTCTTTATGGGGCCTCCCTCTGTTAGAGAATCCAAATCCTTCATGCAGATTCTCAAGGACTTTATGGATGCCTCTAGCACTTCTATAAATAAATCCAAATCCCATATTTTCTTCTTCTAACACTCCTCCTCTAGTTCAAAGAAGCATTACCAAATTCCTTGGCTTCTCAAAGGGCTCCCTTCCATGCAAATACCTTGGTGCTCCCTGATACACTTTGCCATCAATCATTCTACATGGAAATAATTGTTAGATAAGTTGGAAAAAAATTGCCATGTTAAACATTCCCCCCTCTCACTTTAGTAGAACAAAACAGTTAGTTCTAGTTAAAGTTATTCTTCAAGCAATTCATATCTACCTTTTTCAGTTATGACAACACCTAAGTACATTCTTAATGATATCTGAAACCTATAAAGGAATTTCTTATAGATTTTTGCAACAGCTTCAAACGAAATAGTCATATACACTTATTAACAAAATACAAAGTTAATTTAAAATAATTTAATATATTATAACTAAATCACTTTGAGAAAGATGGTTAGGGATTTTGAAATATGTAGAATCATATTAAAATATTAAAAAATTACAAAGTAGATTTTATGCAATAAAGTAAAAGGGAAATTGGAAATATCAACACGACGATTAGTGCTAATTAGAATGTTTTAATATTATTTTAAAAAAAATATTAATAGTTTTTATTATGGTTACAAAATTTGTAAAATTTATAGTTTAGATTAAGATTACTTAATTTATTTAATATTTATTTGTGGGGTTTAGTATAAATATTCTATGTTTTCAACTTTTCGTCTTGATTTGTTTGGAGTTTAGTTAGAAATATGGATAATTTTAGGGGTTGTATATAGCTCATGGGCTATATTAAGGGGGTTACAAAAATTCAGTGGGATAATTTCTTATATGTAAAGGGTTTTTTCAACTAAAATAAATTCGCTCAATATTTATTAGAAAAAAACTAAATCCAAAATGAATAGCCTCCCATATATTAATGAGGAAAATGAAAAAAGCTATTTTTGCCTTAGCAAAATATCTCTCCAATCCATCTTTCACCCCCCAATTTCTAGTGAAATCATTCATTCGCCCCCAATTTTTAGTAATGGAGTCTCCAAGGGTTATTTCTCCCTCCATTTTCCCTGTAATTCGGGTTTATGGTTTCAATCTCTTGTATTTTTAGCCAATTTCATGTGATACCTTATTTGATCCCTCGATTTCTAGTATTGGAGGGAAAAACATGGGTTATTTTGTTCTATAAAAAGGCTACATTGATTCATGGTTCGCCCACATCGGATTGCGCTTGCAGGGTGAAGATTCGGGTTGATGCGATTCCACTTTTATTCTTAGTTTTCTCGACATTCTAATCTTCACATAACATCTCCATTGTCGAAAGCTCAGGTCTTGAAGGGGCATGCCGCACATGCAATTTATCAGAGAATACAAACTGGCATCACGCTTTTTATCTAATAATTAACGTGGTATGCTTTTTATGCTTTTGATCCACAATTACAATAGATTATTATATTGTAAATTTATCTTTTATCGTGCTTTTTATCATGGATTTTTTTATAGGCTTGTTGAATTCTAGGGCACTCTTGATTCATATGGCTCATTCTGTGTTATTAGGGTTTTATTTATTTTATGATTTGTCATGTTTAAACTATCGACTGACATTTATATGATGTTAGTGGATGCTACTCTTGATGGAGAGATGCCGCATGGTTTTTATATATTCAAACTGAATTTGACCCAGTTGTTTAAAAAGTGGTTTTATTAGGATCTTGCTCCACAATTATTATTGGATCTATGATGTTAATGAGAGTGTACATGTTCATATATTATTTCTGTTATTGTTGATGTTTGGGATGTTTGTAATATAAATGAATGCACACTCATTATAATGGCGAAGCTAGAATGGAATGATCATTATTTTGGATATCTTCTTGTAGAGTTGTCCAAAGCGTTCTAGTAGCTTCTTTTATTTGTATTGAGAAGTTTGTGAATGGTAGATTTTTTTATTTGTATTGGCAAGTTCATCAATTCTATTTATAACCTAAATTTGTTGGGTTTGGTACTTGTTCTACGATATTTTGTTTTTTGTAAGTCATTTAGAAGTAAAATGTTTTTTAGTGATTGGTTTTGAAGTGTAATTGCTATCATCATCCATAAATGGATCTATTTATGTATGATAAATATATGATTTAGTTGGAACACGGTAATTCATTTTCATCATTATTGTATATAATATGTACAGTGTAACACCCTGGTTTTGACCCCATTTGCATTAATGTATATGATGTAAATATTATATGGAATCATGACAAGGAGCTCAAGGCCAAGGCCCTGTCATTGATTAATGTTTGGTATATATGTGATCATGGTTGATGCCTATGGTTTATGTACTAAGTCAAGCACGTTTGTAAACATCATGTAGATATTCAAATTAATGAAAAACCACAGCCAGCTATGTCAATGCAACGAAAAATGAGATGGGGGCATGATTTTCCTAAGGATAAGGGGAAGGAAATGTTGACCTTGAGACAGTTTGGGAAAATCCATGTGTCATGGGGAGAACCCATCAAAAACTATCAACTACCCTTTTTCTTATCTTTCTCCCCAACCATTTATTTCTGTCAGAATGTGGTTGAGGTAGTTATTGCCTGGAAGGGGAAGAGTATGGGAAAATTCGAATTGGGCAGAGCACCCAGTTTCAAATGCCATGTTTTGCGAGCAAGGGCAAGAAAAACACCAGAACCATATACCAGTTTCATTCACGCATTACGTCTTCTTTTTTGGATTCATGTTTTGAGAACTGCGGGACGTCTTGCTCAAGGACCATCTTCATTCTCTCCATTCGCATGGAAACTCGGGGGGCAGCTGAGTTCTTCCTGTGCGTATCCTTTGCGTTCTATAAGTTGTTTTTCCCTTTGGCAAGACTGTGAATGCTGTGTGGCAGCGTTATCTTGAACTATAGAGTGTATGAGACCATGTTACTTGTGTTCCAGAGTAAATCCTGTGTTGTGGAGTCTCCCTGTCACTTGTTGTGTTGTCCGCCCTGGTTTGGGTCTGGACCATATACAAGACTTAGGAGTGGGAGAGACGTAGAATGTGCTTGATAAACCTTGTGTGGAACCTCACAATAAGATAAGAGTGGCTAGTGAACCTACTATGCACATCCTGAAGAGCACTAGAAGGGAAGGTGTAGCCTGAGGAACTGTGGAGCAGAGAAGGGGACACTTCCTTGTGTTGGGTGTGTAGGCAATGGGAAAGCCAGGATAGATAGGTCTTATGAAGGTGTTCTTAGCTCTATAGATGAGCTCACTAGCTTGGCAGTTCTTCCTTCCCATTGCCTTAGAGCCCTGATAAACCCAACTGAAAAGATGGCTTGGCTGGTAGCTTGATAAACCCATATGTTGGCTTGGTTGTGTCTTGTTGAGTTTGACCTTGTGAGTAACCTTTGGCTGGACAGTCTGATAAACCCAACAGTGAGATGGTTTGACTATGTACAGTCTGATAAACCCATATATTGGCTTGACTGTTCCTTAAGGTGATTGTTGGCTTGATTGTGAACAGTTTGTGAAACCCAACTGTGAGATGTCTTGGTTGAGTAGCCTATGAAACCCATCTGGTTGTTTGTTTTCCCTTACATCCTAATAAACCCAATTGTGTTGGCTTGGCTGAGTTTTGTTGCACCCTCAGCTATGTATGAGTCTGCTATTGTTCCCTTATTCCTTGAGGAAATCATGACCAGCTCGGGGGTGGCAGCGTTGCTAAAAGATTGATGAGCACACTAGCTTATGGTTGGGTGGAACGTTGCAGCGACATAGCTGGTTGCAGGGACAAGTTCTTCGCAAGATAAGTGTTCTTGTCTATGTTAATCTCTGCAATTGTATTTCTTGCATTGTAACTGCTTGATGGAATATGATGAACATGTTGGATGTGTTGAATTGATGAATTGTTCCTTTGAATAACTGCAATTATACGCATCTATGTATGTTTCCTTCAATGTGTGGTTAAACTAAGTTGCAGGGTTAGAATGTCGGATTGATGTTGTCCTGGATAGCCAAGTCTGTTCAAAGACTTCGATTAGTAGCTCGAATTTTCAAGCAGAAACCTTCTTACGCAATGGTTCATTCCGCAGGCGGGATGCAAGATGCAAAAGACATCTTTTGGCAGATTTGGACCTCCACAATTCCCTTTCCGTAACTTGCGAGATGCAGGATGCGGAGATGTCTTTTTGTGCATTACGATTTTCCGCAGTTTTCATTCCGCAATGGTCATTTCCGATGCGGGATGCGAGATCGTGGTATCATGACTTCCATATTCCCAACTCCGCAACTCAAGTTTTTCACATCGTCGATTCTTGTGGGATGATTCTCCGTCGTTGATTTGTTTCCGATGCAAGATGCAGGACGTGAGGTTGCAATTTTCATAACTTTTCGAACCCGCAACTCGGGCTTTCTGCACCGTTGATTTTTGCGGGTGGATTCTGAGTCGTTTATTTGATTTCGGATGTGAAACCCTTTGTGATCCTTGGATTCCATCGCTATTTCTCTTCGTCGTCCGATCTCCTCTGAGATCTTTCCTTGCAGATCGTTGAACTGATCAATGGAAGCTGGGAGGGAGCGTGACAGTGTTGGAAATGTTGAGAAGTGGTTCACAGCCATGGCCTGTGTTTCGATGAACAGTAAAGGTTCTCAATGAAATTTTCATTTCCGCATGATAATGGGGTATGGGTATGTGACATACAGGGCATGTTTGACCTAAGATGTAGACATTATGTTATTTGATATCTAGTATTTTTCATTACATGAGGGTGATAAAACAATTTTACCACATTTTGCATGCTTTCAAAAATCTCAAAACAAGGATACAAACACCTTCTTAGTTTATCAAAGAAAAAGTAGTCTTTAACAGAGTAGTTCTAATGATATGTGTGATGATGCATTAATGTTCTTTATATTCTTATTAGTGCTTGGTATTATTTCTAATAACCATTGCAAGTTTCTAACTAACTCTAAAATTCTAAATCAAATGACATAATTCATATTTTGATTGTCAACAAAAGAAAGGAAAAATTGGCATTTGTATCTATACACAAATAAGCATGTTACTTTTTTCTTAGAGGGTAGCTTAAAAATCAGAGATTTGGAAAATAAGTGAATTATGAATTTATATGCTATATTAAGGTTGTGGATATAGATAATACTTCATGTTGTGGTAATGGTTTGTGGGTTCCATAATCACTCTATAGTCTAAAGTGTTCAGTTCTATCAGTTTGCTAGTATGTCAAGATTTGGGTCCCCACATGTTCATTGGACCATCAAGGAACGAGATAAAAAGTGGCATACCCACTTGCCATGAATATGGTTAGTGTAGTTGTGTTTCATCAACACCTATAATTGTGAGTGACCCTACTACTTGTGAAATGTATAAATAAATCCCTCATCTCCTCATTCATGCATTTGTTCATTTGAGGGTCTAGGAGTCGAGAAAGTCAAGCTCCGCTATATGCTCTTCTATTGCACTACCTTAGTAATTTGCAGAATCAAAAGCTGAGTCTTCCTAGAAAAATATTCACAAGGGGTTACAAGTTTTATAATTTGATGAAAGATTAGCCAGGTTTTTACAATATTTTATGATTTAGTGAAATATTCGCAAAAATTTACAATATCTTATAATTTATGGAAAGATTCTCTAATATTTTACAAGATTCTATAACATAATCAAAGATTGGCCAAAAAATCATATATACACATTATATTTTTATAAAATAGCCTTCAAATTCTCCTATATATTAGGGAGACTCACCAATTATTATACATCTAAATTTTAATCTTTTATGGATTCAAAAACCCAATTTAAACACTTCTAAATTTGGATTTGACTAAAAATTAAATTATTGGATTACTAACAAAACCGACTATAAAGTAAAAAAGGTAGAATAAATAGACTACTCTCTTTTGTAGAAGGTTGTATGTTGGAATGGTCTTGGGAAGAGTTGGGATGATACCTACAACAAAGATGATAATGAATCCATGGATTTTTATTATTATTAATATTAATATTATGATAATGAAATTATTATTAATATAATAAAATTATGGTTAATATTATTAGGAGGAGAAATAAATTAAAAAGTTGACAACTCAACCATTTTTTTATTAAAATGTCTAAATTTATTAAAAAAATTAAAAAAACAAAATAAAATTTTAAAATTTGTCACTTTGTATGACATCTAATACTTATTAAATAATATAATAATAATAATACAATTTTTCATATTAAAATCACAATATAATGCAACTCCAAAATTCCCAACCCCATGACAATAAATTAGAACAACTTAAAAAGAATATAAGTATAACTCACAAAATAGATTTGTTGTAATTTTATATATACTTATTCAAAAGTATATATATATTCAAAAGAATTCACAAAATAGATTTGTTGTAATTTTATATATATATTTATTCAACAGAAAGAGACTTTATAGGTGTGTGACTTGTAAGTTTGAATGTCCATTAAAAAAAATCATTTAATATAGAATATAGTGTAGTGTCACAAAATATATGATGATGATGATTAACTTCCAATGAGACCAACTTTGATCTATCAAAACTTAATAAAGATTATATAGAGAGAAAGTTATATTAAACTTTACATTTAACCTCTTTTTATAAGCTGGTTTTAAAATAATATTTTATAAAAGTAAAATAAAGTAATAATAATAATGCTAGAATGTCATTTATAGTTTTTTATTGTTTCATTTTTAATAAGTTTGTATCTCACAAACACTTTAATTATCAGAGATATCTATAATAATGTCATAGATGTAATAATAATAAATAAATAAAATGATCAGCCTAGTGGGTTAGCTTAAATGGTCTTCAAACAAAATAAACCAACTTAAATCTAGATATATAAAAAAAAATTACAAAGAGTTTATAAAATGCAAAACAGAAAAATGAATCTATTTATTATTTAAAAATTTAAAAAAAAAATATTATATCACATCGATCAACTTTCGGAAGATCTTAGATGTACAAAGTCATGAATGATAAAGATTTATCATTAAATTGAATATGCAAAACATAGAAATGAATCTATTTACTTGGTACAAAATTTACAAAATAGATTTATTATTGCTTTTACATATCACATCAGATAAACTTGGGAAGATGTAGAAAGTCATGAATGATAAAGATTTATCATTGAATTGAATAATTTATGAGATAATNAACCAAGTTATTTACGATTAAAAAAAATGAGTTAGTCGATATATATATATATATATATATATATATATATATATGTGTGGAACCCTCGGAGGAAGAACCTATCACTTTCAGATTTCAGGGATCGAAACCCACTGTGAGCGAATTGTGAATGGTTGCCCTGTGCGCACCGAAGCTAGAACCTAGCCTATTCTGGACAAAAACCGTAGTTGAGGGGACAAGTGTGAATCGAAAATTTGTCTACAATATAAGTGAGGTTGACAAATATTAGCGAGTCAATGGTGAAGAAATTTCATTTTCGCCAACAGAACATTTAATGGGGACGAGAGAAGTCTGAAGACGACAGAGCAATGGAACTGGACTTCATTCATTCATGTTTCATAATGAGGTCCCCCCACATCCATTGGAGAACTCGCAGAAACCAAAGGGGCGGCTGAGAATGAGACACGGCGCAGCCTGTATATGAGTGGACACCAGTAAAATTATACGCACAGGAGGACCCCACCAGCACCAGCAGAGCCACCCCAGGTCCACCATTGAAATAACATAATAACAAGTGTCAGATGTATCGACGACAAATGGAAACGCAAGAACAGGTGTGGTGAGACAGAATTTGAAACGCAAGAACAGGTGTTACACGGTTCGTTACGAATGAACAGCCCACATTTCAATGGAAACAGCCTTGCATTAGCTGGGTGGTACTGGTGAGTCTGCTTTCCAGAAGCATGCACCTGACGGCGGCGCTCAGGTTCGAGATGCGTACACGCTTAGGGCTTCAAGTTTGTGGGAACCAACTGGATTTCTACGGTTTTCCCACCTTGTCAGTCTTGTCCAGTCTGCGCGTCGAGATTCGAAACCGACACCTGTTGATTCTGTCCCTCTGTGTCCACGGTTTCGTACGCACAATTAGCAATACTCGTCATACTCGTCCACGCAATTTGCAAAGCAAAGCAAATTGCAATTCAATTCTTTGTCTCAACGCCACCCCCACGTGTTGAATATTACAATTTGTCAACATCGACGCCAGGCATATTATCCACATGACCGACACCGACCGACTTTTAACGTGAATCGGATTGAACTTTATTAACAGCGAACGATCCATCGTAGTTTAAAATAATAATTAAACGTAACATGCATGGCCCGGCAGCCATATTTACTAATCAATTGAATTGGGTTATTCATTCATTCCACGGCATGAACAACCCGTGCACGATAATGATGGTTCTTGCTGCCACAACAGGCTAGGCTCTGTTGGGCGGGCTTTCCAGTGAGAGACCTGGAAATGAGAAGCTTCAGTCCGTGTGAAATATAGCACAAGTGCGTCTGAACTGGGTTTTAATGCCTTGAAATATTACATGGGCCATTTGGGCTGTGGTCACGCACTGGAGTATTGAAGTTTATCACAGCTAGGTTTAGCCCAGGTTCGGCTATCAGTGCATCCATGTTCGCCCGAGCCCTACTGAAACTCTGGTTCAATCCCTGTTCTTCTTCCCTTCTCTGAAACTCTGGTTCAATCCCTGTGTTCTTCTCCCCTTTTATGAAACTCTGGTTCAATCCCTGTTCTTCCCTTTTTCTATTATGTTTTTATCTTGTTTAAACCCCAAACACCTTTTATCCTAATCATTTGTGCTGGTGTATGTCTTGTTTTTCTCTCATTAATATAGTATTTTTTCAGCACTGTCAGAGGTAGGTTACAGGTTCTAGTCAAATTCGCATTGACCGTCGCATTTTTTCTGGGACTAACCTTGTAATGTACAGGGGTGGGCTAGCAACGTAATATTCTCCTTGACCTTGGCATTATTTCTGGGACTAACCATGTAATATTCTCGCATTGTAATATTCTCGCTGAGAAAAAGATTTCACCCTTGTAATGGAAAAAGTTTAAACATCTTCTTTTGGGGGACTTAATAATGATGCATATTCTTTTTAATTTTTTATTCATATAAAATAAATTCATATTATTTTATTTTAATCAATAATAATATATTATTTTGATTATTTTAGTTTTATATCGACAGTCTTCTCGTTCCCCAACATTGTTCTTTAATTTTTTTTATCAAACTCCTTACTGGTCTTCATTGACATGTTTTTATTTTATTGTATTTTATTGATATTTTCTTATTTGTTCCCATATTAAATTCTATTTGCTTATTCGTCTCAATCAGATGTTTTCATCAGTGTTTTGTTTTGTTTTGTTTTATTTTATTGATCTTATTTTTTTATTTATATTTATTATTTTTTTATTTATATTTCTTATAATGTTAATGTTTTAATGATGGTAAAGTTTATTTTATTTTATTTTATTTTTTTATTTATATTTCTTATAATGTTAATGTTTTAATGATGGTAAAGTGTTGTCAAAATATTGATATTTTCAACGAGTGTTATAATGATAAAATAAGTGTTTTCTCAAGTGTCAAAACAAAATGTAATCTAAACATAATGTCAGCATGATGGACTACAAAAGATTTATAATTCTACCATTAGGAATTGGTTTCTGTTTATTTATTTATATTTTAAAAAATGATAAACATATAAATAAAACCGAGTAAACATGTCTTGTAGTAGTTGAAGAACGTAAACATGACGGAGTCGTAAATAAAATCAGGTAAACATGTACTGTAGTTGTTAAAGAATGGTTATGAATTCAATATTAAGAATAGGCGACGTTTTGGGATTGATGTAAGATATGCAAGAGTGGGCTAAAAATTTGACTAAAATGTATTTTTCTAATTTCAGTGACAAATCGATCCGTTAATCAATTGTTCTATATGATTTTTTCACATTTTATTATTGCTGAGGAATTTTGTTGGCTTCTCCAAATCGATTTGTTAACTTAACATGATGCATTTCCTTTTGGATAAATTAATATATTAACATAAAATTTTCTTAGACAAATCGATCCGTTAATCAATTGTTCTATATGATTTTTTCACATTTTATTATTGCTGAGGAATTTTGTTGGCTTCTCCAAATCGATTTGTTAACTTAACATGATGCATTTCCTTTTGGATAAATTAATATATTAACATAACATTGTTTTGGATAAATTAATATGTTAACATAACATTATGCATTTCCTTTTAGATCAATCAAAATGAGGCAGAATTGATTTGTCAGTTTATAACAAATAAAAAAGAGGTCAAAAGTGAGGTGATTTGCCATTTATTAGAGGGCTAATCCAGCTATCATATTAACACTAGAATCAAGATTACAATCATTCATAATTCATACATTACATAAAGGTTCAACAAGAACATACATGTTACTTAAGAATTGAACTTAGGTGGAAAGGGTAGCATTCATTCCTCCCAACCACCCAAGCTACAACCAATGGACAAAAATTATTTAAAAACACTAATGATGCACACTAGACAAATTATAAAATTATAAATATACATTCCAAACCTACCAAGCTACTTTGAATACATAGATGCCTATTAATCCTGAAATCACAAGAACTAATGCCTAAATATGCATGACAGTATATGAACAAGTATCTTTGCCAGTGCAAAATCAATAAAGGAAAAGAAGATAAAATGTAGTTAAAAGTAAAGTTTCTTTGTTACTTCTTCATAGACTGATTTCAGCCCTCAGAAGATCTTTGCCAGCTAAAAATTAATACAACAAGGGCCAAAAAGATTACCTTATGCAATAAAGTAAAGACAAAGAAGATAAACTGATGTTAAAAATAAAGTTTCTTTGTTACTTCATAGACTGATTTCAGCCCTCAAAAGATCTTTGCCAGTACAAGATTAATAAAACAAAGGCCAAAAACATGGAAATATGAAGTTTCATTGTTTAGTTTTTGAAGGACTGTCTGCATCTTTATCAGCGTTAAGATTGGCTTCCTCTTTGAGGGATTTAACTGGAACATTCTACCCAAATGTCTACTTAATGAAGCTGCGCAAAATGTGCCTGTAAAGCTTTTGTCGATCCAGTTCTATGTTCCAGGAGAAGTCCCTAAAATAATCTTCCCTTCGACAACTTACAAAATGTCACAGGTAGAGTTTATACATTTTAAGTTCTCGACTGCAGATCCCTTCATGGTCATCCAATAACTAATTTTCTATTCAACAAGGGATTCACCTGCATTTCACCCAAAACGAAAGGTGGGAACCTTCTTAAAGAGCCCAACAATTTAGCAAGGGATTCACCTATAGTTTGCAACAAAAGAAGCTAGAGAATCTTGTTGCAAGTAAAAAGGCCCAACACTTTAGTTAGGGATTCACCTGTATTTTGCAACAAAAGAAGGTGGTTAGGGATTCACCTGTATTTTGCAACAAAAGAAGGTGGAGAATCTTGTTGCAGGCAGAAGGGTGGAACAATTGAATAAGGGATTTACCTGTATTTTGCAACAAAATAGGGTAAAGAATCTTCTTGTAGGCCAGAAGGGTGGAACAATTTAATATGGGATTTACATGTATTTTGCAAGAAAAGAGGGTGAAGAATCTTCTTGTAGGTCAGAAGGACCCAGCTGAGTGCGAACCCTTATTGACCAATGTACAATGCTGCCTGGTAACTGTGCAGTTCAGAAAAGGATTTGCACATAAAAACAGGATACATAGTACAACTCAACTCAGATGTAACACTGGGAAATTTGGAAGAAAGATATGAAACAAGCCCCCTTTGTGCAAAACATACAAAGGTCTTATTTCAAATATATATATATATAACTTAATTGAAAGTCAACATTAGCTTGAATAGTGTTTTCGAGAAACTAATCAATAACTACTTCAAAATATTTAATGGGCCATACTCAAATTTGATGACACACAACGTTACATGTACTGAAGCAAGGGAAGAGGCATGGGGCATACGGATAAGACAACCTTGACTAAAAGATCGATATGAAGCAACCTTTTAAGTAAAACTAGTTACAAACCAGAAAGTCAATAAAACAACACATGGGCAAAAGATTGGAAAACTTTGCGTAAGAAAAAGTTCCTAACAGGCTAACCACCTGCAACCGACATATAGAATCAAACTTCAATTGAGAAAATTAAGTGCCCTCCGGATAATGAAAGAAACATCAAAACAGCTATCTAAAGCAAATAAAAATGAAACAATACTATACAACATCACAATCTTGGGTTATATACAGAGGTTATTACTTATCTCTCTTTGAAATAATATCAACATGCGATCAACATGCCTCCAATATGTATACGAGCTACAACACATATAGAATCAAACTTCAATTGAGAAAATTAAGTCTCCTCAGAATAAGGAAAGAAACATCAAAACAGCTATATCTAAAGCAAATAAAATTGAAAATATACCATACAATATCACAATCTTGGGTTTATATACAGAGGTTATTACTTGTCTCTTTTTGAAATAATATCAAAATGCGATCGAACATGCCTCCAATATGTATATGAGCTATAAGAGATGGTTCATAATACGGGCAAACGAGAAGCTCCCATAGGCTATCAAGTCTGCCCTCTGTTTCCTACACAAGATACCCAGTACAAGTTTTTGTTTTAGTTATATAAATTAATTTACATTGATGAGAAGTGAAAATTATAGCATTGCATGATATATGATGGTAAGTTACAATTATTGCATTGCATGATATACAAGTGGTTTTGTTTTGGGAGATTTTTCTGAAGTTGCTGCAAATGATGCTGCATAGACATTTGTGGTTCACAATGACATCAAGGACATGGAAGTACAGCCAAAACCACCATATCCCAGTGCCAAGTAGCTATAAGGATGGAATGATTCTGCATTTATGAAACTCCTCCAGATAGATGGGCTCTACAATAGCCATTTGGCAATTAAAAAGGCATGGTTATAATTTTCTTCAAATTATACAGATAACGACACCTGAAACTCTATACAAACCATCAATACATGCAGAGAGCGTTTGTTATCTATCATAAATGAATGATATAAATAATTTACTTGAAATATAGTGTATGTGCAGGAATGCTCATTTGATTCCAAGTGAATATATACATAACACAATATGCAAAGCATATCCTGCCACATTTGGAAGAGTAATAAACAATGGTCTTGCTGTGCTTGGAATCAAGAATTCCAAAAATGCTACACTCTTCATATGTGATGGCTCATAACGATCACAAAATTGGACATACATGAGCTCTCAATATAAGATGATTAAGAATGAGAATAATAAATGAATCATTTTCCAATTATACCTTCCGCAATTGGGATAAAGAAGATATACTGTACTATGTTGTTGATGGATTCTTCAAGCACTGCTATCAGTGATCTCATACTTCTTGAAGCACTGCTATCAGTGAGCTGATACTCCCCTTGGGGAAAAGTATAGAGCTGAATCCTTTTTACATAATAGCTTTTCCTTTCTTTTTCACATAATTGATGATAAACACTTTCCTCACCATTTACAAGGAGATCAATACATATGAATCCGAGCAAATGCCCGGGTAAAAGCCTAATTAAATACAGCTTGCAAATTGTGAAACACACTATATCTGTAGCCAGCCTATGATACAGCAAAGGTTTAATCAACAATATATGCTTTAGGAACTGGAATAACTCCTGATGGAAGCAAATTCGCTTTTCAGGCCACTGCCATTAATTATCTGCAGAAATGGAATGAGAGGCAGCAATAAGTGCAGCACCAACTCCAGATCCATCATTGGACAGCTGAATGACAACATGCTGAGCTGTTTCCTCTCCAACGAGTTCCACAATAGCCAACTGCAAATAGTTTCTAAATTTAGGATAGTGCTCATAAAGACCACCATCTATGGCAATAACTGTCTTCTTCATTTTGTTTGTTGTGTCACTCTTCACTCTGCCACCTGCTAGGCCTGGAGCTCCATCTCGACCAATCTTCTTAAGTATTCCCACAATGCCACCTGCTGCCAACCGAGCTGCTCTTTTTGTGACTAAATCACAGACTTCCACGATCAATCTTCGTACTTTAAAAGGGACATTTGAAATCTGCAATATTTTTCTATATTAAGTCTACATGTACTGCTAAAAGATCATTCAAAAAACGAGTCGTAGTTTCATATGACAATTACTACTGGAACGAACAAGAAATTTACCCCTAAAACATCTTTCATAACTCTACCAACTTCTCTCAAATCCACAGATTCATCTTGATGCATGGCTGAGATATATGGAGTCCTGCAATAGAAAATAATGTTTTGTAGTGTCTGAAGACTTGCAATAAGCTAACAAACATGAGCTGTTTGACACATATAAGTATTAAGAAGATGCTGAAAGATGAAATCTACAACCCTTTGTTAACAATCGTAGCAGCTTCAAAATATACATTGCAATCAGAGCTATCTGTAAAGCAAAATCTTTCCCAATAATTCCTAAAGCTCTATTCAACAAACTGATATAATAACTTATGTCAGACAGGGTTCATTTCCTACATGTTTAGGATAGAAATGCTGTCAGAACATAGTGTCATAATTGCTTCATAGTTTATTAGAATCATGTTTGATGGCATGAGGTACAACTTTCCATGTAGAAGGATGGAAGCTTCACACTAGAACACAAAGGGGGGAGAAGCATGGCAACTAAGCAACAAAATGTTTAGAGAGAACAAAACATTGAGTATCGCAATGACACTATATTTTCTTATATGGGTTATCCTAAAATAGGAAGATACCCCACTGTGTTCTATGGGTTAATCCTAAAATAGGAAGATACCCCAGTGGGCATGAATCAAGAAACAAGTTCCCTGCCAGTCAACTGAACAACCATCCCATTATTCCCTCTGACTGGTGCAGCTGTTGACTTGGAGAAATTGTACTGAAACAAAATTTTGATCAATGCACTGAAATAGTTGTAGACAGAAAACTCTGCACACAAACCTGAGGATAGACTGATCAAAGAGGCTTGAAGGGGTTAAATCTCCAAAAAGATCCGAGTCTTGTGCCATCCTAAGAATCAACCTTCTCACAATGTCACCAAGATACATTCCTGAAACCAATTTCTCAAAACCCTGAAACAAACTACAGAGAACCATTAGAACTTCTTCAAACTATAAGTCATAGGTACTCAAAAATCCTACAAATTAAGCAATGGAAAGTTTCGTGCTAGAAATTAGGAACTTGCCTGCTCGCCTGAATTCAAGCTTTCTGCATCTAAATCCTCATCATAACGAGTCCGTGGGAGATGAGATGACCAGAAATTTCCCCATTCCATGTTGATTACCTAATCAACAAAGCCAATTCCAAATAGTTCTTATAGTCCAAACTGCATAAGATTAATTGAAGGTCAAATTGAATATTCTTTAATATATTCAGCAAGAAAAGTCACAAGTGTACTTCAACAATATTATAGAGTGCGCATTGAATAGTAAAAGGTAAAAGTGTAAAAGGTTACCATGCAACCAGATTTTGCAAGTTGGCATTTAGTTATTGCATCTGCACGCTCTACATAGCATGCATTTGTTCCTGTCCCAAGAATTACTGCAGCCATCACATCTTCATCATAATAGCGTGCTCTAGCAAGTGTTCCAACAGTATCATTAACCTAATTTTGTCAAATCAAATACAAGCCTTAGAATGTTCTACAAAACAACCTTCAGTCAATTTTTTTTCCCTCTAAAAATAACAATATTTTATATAAATATTTGTAAAGTTTAGTACAAATGTCACAAAGCCAGATAATAGACAAAGTTTATGTCAAGGGTAGACCAAAAATAGACCAAACCAGATAAAAAATCAGGTCACAGCAAGAAAAGGCAAAAACGTAAGTCTCCATGGACCACAAAGCTCAAAACATAAGGCACCAGCCTACCAGGAGCAAAAAAAAACGACCGACCCAAAAGGACACTCAGTCAACTTTGAGGACACTCATTTGTTACAATTACAAACTTACAAGCCTTGCATCCATTTAAATCATGTCAAACAATAAAATTGGCATGCTAACTTATTTGCTAGAGACAACTACTTTGAAAATTTTCTATTCACAACCCCACGATGATGTTGAATTTGCAAAGTTGATCTATTTCGTTAGCTCAGTTGAGCTCTGGAATAATAAAGAGGCACAATTTTAAGCCTACAAGTAACTGATTACTTTAACAAACTATATGATAAGCACTGAAATTATATTATTCAGAATAAGTGTAAGCAAGAAAACAACTGAGATGATAATCACATGGCTCTAAAAGAATCTATTATGTAGTATCAATTTCTTAATTATCAACTACACCTATAAAAAACGAGTTATATTAAGCATACCAAAGCTACAACTCGCATATTCAGCCCTTTTTGAGAAATTGCCTGCTGTAAACAAACCCCAATATCTTTTCCAATCTGTAAAACACCGAAGATGTTATTAATACTCAAATGCAGTCACTTTCAAATATAATATACATATCTTCAAAGACTGATTGTTCTAAATTGTTTATAATGCTTATTTTCTCACTGAAACTTCTCATGACATCCACCCATGAAAAACAATTATCAGTTTATACATATCTTCGAAGACTGATTGTTTTAAATTGTTTAAAATGTTTATTTTCTCACTGAAATTTCTCATAACATCCACCCATGCAAAACAATTATCAATTAACTCACTAAAGGGTATGATTGAATGATTCCATTAGCATAACTATTCAAAATATACTTCTAAAAATTAAAGGTTACAGAAAGTTGTTAATGACATGTTAGATAATATTCACCAAAGTTCTCAATTTCTCATGAATAAATTCTCCTTCACAGCAGGCAAAGAAATTCTTGATGCTCAAGCATAAATACAATAAAAAAATATGAAGCTGTTTTATAAAAGTACCAGATTTCATGGATCTCTATTACTTGAATCTGCAAGTTGCTTCAAAATGTGCCTAAGAACTTATAAATGACCAACTCAAAAAAACACACTTCAGATTACTTAAGACAGCTCAAGGAACAAAACCAACTTCCTACACAAGGATGTTCTCAATGGCAACTTCAATGTTTATTGGATGCAGATGACTAGTTGCAGTCACCTGCAAACAGCATGAGAACCAGCATAACTGTAAAGGTCACAATTTTTTTCAAATATGTTTGCAAATTAGTTCTCACTCCAAATATCTATTGGGCTGCATGGAGTATCCTCAAGGGCCTCAATGATAGTATCACTGACAAAACGGAGGCAACTAGCCCCCATGGAGTTTCAGACAAATGGTGGCAATTAGCCCCCATGGAGTCTTCTCCACATGCATTTTATACATCTAAAGGTTCTAATCATTGAGTTGGACATATAAGTATGTAAAGGAGCCTCAATGAAACCATAAAAATTGCAGCAAACCTTTCCAACCAGCAATATATTCATCTTTTCTATGTTGATTGTCCTATAATTCTATCACAATTATCAAACTCACCTTTCCTGTAGCTCAGTGTTACAATGGGAAACCTTGTATACATACTAAATTACCTTTTAATCAACATTAATTAGCTGTTATCTTCTGACTAACCTCACTATCACCCTTGTTGCCTGTTGGAGGACCCGAGAAGGAATCACACAGCTAAGATAATGGTGTTTTCAAAACTCAATTACCAGAAATACAACCCTGTAACTTGAGATTGCAGATTTTCCAGCTTGTCTCGACTCTCAAGCACAACTTGAGTGGGCCTAATGGTTAAGAACATGTAGCAGTCAAATGGCTGGACGGAGGGGGTCCCTTGTCCCACAAACGAAGGGGAGGAATGTATCAATGTTAGGGTGTTCCTTATTTCATTCCTTAATACTAATTATCAACCCAAAAATACCAATTCTCTTAATTGCCTAAAATCCACCATCAAAAAACCAATTTATTAGCTGCTTCTCAAATTCACTCACAAAATAAATAAATAAAAATGTAAAAAAGAAGATAGTTTTATGCTTTTCTTAAAAAGAAAATTTACTATAATATTTCCATGTTACCCTTGAGTGTTCCCTAGAATCCATAGATGCCTCTTATTCTTCTCTTTTCATTTGTAATTTCTCAATGTGAAACATATACAATAAGTGAGAAATAAATCAGCTTTGTTTCTTGCACATGCTTAAATGAATTAACTAGATTCTTTTAAGGCATCTAGAAGAAAATGGATTCTATGTGCATACACAAAATCACCATATATAGAAGAATTACAGCTCTTCTCTTTCTAAACTGGCCTACTTACGTAAATGTGCACAGTTCATCTTTGTTTTTTGTATCAACTTCAATTACTTGAACTTGATTCTCTTAGAAATGTCAAAGAATGTGGGTTTTATGTGTTAATACAAAGCCACAATTTACAAGAAAATTTACAACCATATACTTTCTTCCATGGCCTATATCACTTGAAGCTCTAAATTTGGCTAATGCACATCGATGAATAGGTCAACATAGCTGTCAATTATGCATGGTGCCACTAAAACTTACTTTGTACCACCCAACTTTATCTATTAGGGCTCTTTAGTCTGCTACTATTTTTGGTAGCAGATAAACCACTCACAGGATTGGATGTTATTTACAAAACATATAGTTTCCATGTCTGAACCCAATATACCTGCTTTAGGATACCAAAAGAGCAATCACTCAACTATGGAGAACAAATATTCACTGAAAATCATTCTCTTTCAATACACTATATCCGTAAAGTGCAATGGAAACTCTGACTGAGGATATAATCCTAATCCCCTTTCCTACAATTGACAAGACAATCAATTTTCATACTCAGTTCAGTTTCTAGCAGAAATCACCACCCTGTGGATATACTATATATCAAATGTTAAAATGAACCCCAAAATGCTGTCCTCTTCATACTGGCCCACTGACAGGATCAAAATACATGTGAGATAATTGGGCATAGACAAGTTCAATTCTGAGTGAACATTGCTTCTCTAAATCAATTACCTGATTTGTCATTCGTCAAACATTCTGCTTGCATTTAAGATGCAAACTGGGATGTGTCTTACACTTTAGTCTCTGCATTCATTTACTCAATGTGTAACCTATGGTTACAAATCTGGGTATGCAGGCAAAAGAGACCTGCCTTCACACTGAAAAAGTTATCAGAAAGATCAACAAGGTTCGACAGTGATTGACCATTCATTGTCATTTATCAACTCTAACTTATTAACTTGGAAAAGTATATAATTCCAAGCAAAGACCTATTCATTAGATATTAAGTTGCTTCCGAAACACCCCAAGAAGAATAACCCAGACTTTTGGAATCATCCTAAACCAAGGCCAGAAGATCTAGTGTGCTCCAAGTTGCTACTAAACAGAGTACTCTCAAAATATCTGTTTCCAGAAAATCTCCTGTATACATGTAGTCAACCGTAGTCAAATCTAAGGAGAAAGTGTGGATATGCGGTCTTTACAGAAATTTGAAAATTAGTATGTCTAAGATACAACTTATGTACTTCTCAACCATACGGCCACTAAGGACTTCTTCCTAGCCACATATGACACAAGGCACCCCATCAGATTTGGAGCACCACTTATAGATTCCATGTGGCTTCAGGTCAAGTCTCATGAGCAGTATGGGAATGTTGGAGGCTTTGACCAAAACAAACTAAATATTTTCCTCTTTCCAGTGAGAATAAAGCACTCACATTTTTTATTTTGAACAATTATGGGGGGAAACCATAAAACAGTCTCAATGTCCAATGCTTTGATGCTATTTTATGAAGCTGCTAAGTTGAGAAATTTGAGGAAAAGATCTTCACACATTAAAAAGAGAGACGAACACAAAGAACAACGAATATGGTTCAGATTTATTTAAAGAGTACAAATGCCAAAATCTTTACACTTCCCTAAGGCAAGTTCAATGCACACTCTTGAGGCAAAAAAAAACAGGCATCATGTTAATTACTGATCCAAGAAGCATCATAAGATTAGTCATGTAATATAATATATTAGAGAAAAATATTCCCCCATACATGTCCATGCATGTGCACCAAGATGCTTTTTTCCTAGTGAAGAAATATCAAAACAAATAGAAGTCTGGAAACCTTACTATGAACCAATGATTCACAGATTAAAAGCTAAAACTCACCGTGTCTTCTATTTGGAATCCTTTTGTCCATTGAACAAGTATGCCTGTAGAAATGGACGACTGCTTCACTGGAAAAGAGAAAGTAAACCCAAGTTCCCTTTGTCCTTCTGAAGGAGTCTGGAAACCTTCACCTTCCCTTTGCACAAAGGCATCTAGTTTTGAAGCAATAAAATCAAATAGTTCCTGCATACATTCAAATATATAAGTGCCAGCATAGCGTTTACTTAGAAAAACTATAACTGGACACACAATTCATTCAACTTCTGTGTTATTAAAGAGTTGCATGCTTTGGGAGGGAAGCTAGTCATGGTATACAAGCTGGAAATGAGAAAAAAACATTAAAATTCATGAAATACAAAAGGCACTATTGGGAGTTGCCATGACATGAAAGGGGACAAGATTGGAGTGTCTTTTTGTTCCACATTTTACCTACCTCAGTTGTTCCAAACATCAGATGTGAAGGAATAGACACTTCTTCAAAGTTGTAATTCAGAATTCTTCTGCCTTCAAGTTGAACTCGCAATACCCTGAAATTCGTTCCACCCAAATCCAATGCATAAAAAGTTCCCTTCTCATCCCTGCAAAAAATCATGAAAAATAGTCATTGATAAACGGCAACTCATCACCCATCTATTCCCCAGCAGTCAGAGTATGAAACCTATGAGAAATCCATTTGACATGTGCTTTACTAGACTGCACTCGATCAAATCCTCAATGCAAAAAAATGAACATTAAACACCAACAAATCAATTGTTTCCCACCCATCAGGTTGAGGCTGAGACAAGGTATCCACATGCAAATGACCCAGGTTCAAACACTGGCACACATAGAACCCTAGAACAATGTGTATGCCTGGCCAAGTTTGATGGCTGTCATTGTTGAAGCAGGACTATACATAGGTGGGGTTCATAAGTATCCCCACAGATCAAAAGAAACATTCAGCCTTACCATAAAAACACACGACTATTTCCCAGCAACCACCATAAGAAAGGGCTACAACAAATTCATTCAAAGTTGAGTCGAAATGGATTCCCTTTTCTATTTCTGCCCAATCACCAAAAATCTCTTGCCAAGACAAACTGAACCTCTTTGGCTTGGTGGGCGGATCCTTCACAACTTGAGATTGGGTAGAACTTCTCCCTTTTCTATAATCCCACCGGAAAACCCAAGACGTTCATAACTTTGAAAGGTCTTGCTGCCCCCTGATCCATTCATTGATCCCAAGAAGAACCATCTTTTCCAGGGGACATATGTTTTTATAAACTGTGTTCTACCTAGTCCTCGATGCAACACAAGGAAACCCTATGAAGGCTAGTTCCCCTGGTAATCAGCCCATGATTCCCTAACAATCATATAGAATGAAAGATCTACTACAAATCCATTTGATATGTGCCTGCCAATACTGTGCTGCATCTTGTTTTCATTGAAAACAAAAAGACCCACATCAAGCACCTAATTACTTCATCATTCCCCAGCAACAATGAAAAAGAGGCTAGAAGAAATGCATTGAATATGTGCTTCTTAAACCATTTTGTACCCAACCATCAATTCGAAACAAGGGAACCATTGTAACGTCAAGTTCCCCAGGTGTACATAATTCAATCGCCATTCCTTAAGAACCAACACATAGCAAGGTGTACATGAGCCATCCGTTATTCCTTGAGAACCAACACATAGTGAGGGCTACAAGTAATCCTTATTTGCATGCTTTTCAACAAGCTGAGCTCTTCCTACTCTACAATACGAGGCCTGCACGATTAATCCATTATTCCTTAAGAACCAACACATGCTAAGGTCTACAAGATATCCTTCTTTTTTGCATGTTTTTCAACCAGCTGTGCTCTTCCTACTCTATAATATGAGCCCTACATGATCCAGCCGTTATACCTTAACAACCGAGACATAGTAGAGCTACAAGATATCCTTCTTTGCACAGTTTTCAACCAGCTGCGTTCTTCCTACTCTACAATATGAAGCCTACATGATTCACCCGTTACTCCTTAAGAAGGGACACATAGTAAGGGCTACAAGGTATAGATGTTTGCAAGTTTTTCAACCAACTGCGCTCTTCCTACTCTACAATATGAAGCATGCGATTCATCGGTATTCCGTAATAACCAACACATGGTACGAGATACAAGATATCATTTTTTGCATTTTATTCAACCAGCTGTGCTCTTCCTACTGTACAATATGAGGCCTGCACGATTCATCCTTATTTCTCAAGACCCAACACGTAGTAAGGGCTACAAGATATCCCTTTTTGCATGTTTTTCAACCAACAGCGCTCTTCCTGCTCTGCAATATAAATAACGGGAAAAATGATATTAATCGAGCTAGAGCTCGTGATGTTGATCGAGATTCGATTCTAAATCCATGATCATTGCTGTACTCTTCCTGCTAAGGCTTCGGCTATGCCAGAAAAAGAAAAAACACAAGCAAACCTGACATCAGAGGTCCAGGCGAAGTAATTGGGCTACTGGAACTCGGCAAACAATCACACATATCAAATATGGGGTCTAGACCAAAACAGACTGAGATAGACCAGTCACTACTGCCAACCCAACATGCAACTCGGATTCAAGACATCGAAATCAAACAAACTCAATAAATTCGCATCCAAGGCTCTAAAATCTGAGGTTTTGACGACCTAAATGCTATCAGAAAATAAAAAAAGATCCAACTGGATCATTCGTTGTGGTTATTTTTATAAATACCCGGTAGGCAGGCTGTCGACAAAGGTGAGCAGCATCTTGAGTTTACTTCCCCCCTCGGAGGCCAATCCGGCGTGCATCTCTACCGCCATGGCGTCCACCAACTGCCTCAAGCGCTGCAAAGGAGTAGAGCATCCCTCCTCGAAATCCCGCAGAATGCCCACCACCCGATTCCACTTGCCCCGGCTCCTCACCCGCCTTGTCACAAGCAAGGCTGCCACCGTGCACGACACAGCTGCGCAAGCGACAGCCAGTCCCAACGCCGCTTTACCCATAACCCCCCTCCACTACGACCTCCTCGGAAATCTCCCCGCACCACCACCAGAAATCACCAGAAATTCTTGTCAATTACCCAGCAGCAGCAGAAGAAAACATTCATCGAGCCAAGCCATTGCTCAAATAGAACCCAAAGAATCCAAATCCAACAGAAATTCGCTTCCGAGAGTTCCTTCGACCCCAGAAGAGTCAAACCAACCAAGCAATCGAATAAACTATCATGTCCTCTGAAAATGCATTTTGAGATTCCAAGAACACCCCCCCCCCCACCCCGGGCTCCCCCACCGGATGAATTCTTCGACGGTCCTTTCAAGCTGGGCGCATATTCCCGAGGACCATACGGGCGGCTGGCTAGTCAAAGATATCAATTCGGTTTCCGAGACGCCAAATGCATCAAAATCCTTCAAACACGAACACCGGCAAAAACGCAAGAACCGCCGTAAGATCGCCGGCGAAGCGCTCAAATTTGCAGGGAAGTTGCTCGACGAAATGTCTGCACTTCGATAATGCAATTTCCCAGTGTTTTTTTTTTTAATTTTCTGCTCTACGCCACTGGAAGACGAGGGCGGTGGCCGTCGAGGGGCCCCTCGGCAGCCATGAATCTGCACCGAGTCTTCATCACATCAATCCCATTCAAACCCGAAAAACACCCCAAATATTTTAAAGGCAAATTTTGAAAAATTAAAATTAAAAAAGAAACCCTTGGTAGTTTTTTGCGCTTACTAGTACTATCTGTCCGTGTCGCTGCCTCAAACCTGGGACTTAGCGGCAACCATAACGGTGCCGTTCCCCGGCCGTCTGTCTTGACGGCAGTTGTACGTGGTGGCCTCCTCCTCCGCGACTCATATACTCGTATATACGTCCTTCAGTCGCACTGTATTATGTATATACCGTCGGTCTCCAATGTTTTGCACGTGTGAGAAATGGCGAACATTTCCAGCTGTATATAATTTATTTTTTTTGCTTAAATGCGAATATTCTTTATGTGGATGTCTCGTCCACCTGGACAAAACATCTGTCAATGTTCGAAATATATTTTTTTTTTAAACCGAGTTGTCGTTGTCATAGTATTGTTGTCAGTGGGGGTGGGTTTTGGTACGCATGTCTACGTGGCCAGCACGCTCTTCACAAAAACAAATTCCACATATAAAATATATAATAATAAATCTTGAATTCTATATAAATAGTCTTTAGTCGCAAGGGTGGTTGTTCTTGGTCAAGTGTTGGAGTTCGTTCTCGATTGGCCGAGTCCGCATTACTTGCGGGACCCACCTCATAGGGCCATGGGGCTCTGTTTTAAAAAGATTTAAAATTCAAAAAATATCTTTGTGCAAGGTGTGAGTGAACCCCATAAAAAGGTGGGAGCACCACTTCTCAACATTTGTTTCTAAGATGTCATCGTTTCATCATCATACATTACATAGTGTTGGCCCTATTCATTATTAACAAATTTTATCATTTTCACGCATGTACAAAACAGGACCTAATCATTAACAATCTAGTTATTTTCCTTCTACACATCGTCGTTCCTTTTTCACTAAAATTTCATTCAATTTTAGTTTTATTTTTTCATTGTCAAATTCATTAAAGATTTTTTTTTTCACAATTATGCCAATATATTTTGTCAAATTCACTTGGACATCATCATGTCATATTATCATAATAAACATTTTTGTCAAATTCACTTAGGCCATCATCATGTCATATTATCATAATAAACATTATCATGTTATAGGGGTGACATGAATCTTCATAGAGGTTTTAATATCACTTCACTTTCATGAACCCGACTTTCGCTATGGCCAAATATATATTGGTAAATAAAACCATGGAATTATTTATCAATTTAGCATAAAAATGAGTAACAAAACCAAATTTACAATTACTAACTTTTTTCTTTTGTGCGACGTCCCTAACAACCAAAATCAATCTTAGTTTTCAAACCAATATATGAACAAAACGAAAGACAACATTAATCCCCTAGTCAAATAGTCCGGACTTTTGTCTATCATTAACCTAGGGATAATAAACACAAGAGGAAGAAAATCATTGAAACACTTGAAGAACTTGCGTACAATAAAGATCAAGAGTATGGAAAATTTTAGGGTGAAATTTAGTTTATGGGCTATTTTTCGGGTTTTTTTTTCCCAAAAAAGATTCGTGAATTTGTCTTTTTTCCAAAAATGGTTTACCCTAATTCTATGAGATATTTTTTCTTACTCTAAAAATTGCCACAAACTATATAAAATCATTAGAAATTTGAATATGTTTACAAATAAATCGGCAAGCATTTTATGGTTGCACGTTTAGCAATTAGTAAGATTCACCAAGGTTTCTACACTTCGAGAAGATTATGGATCCCTAAAATTTTCCCTAAACAAGAGAACATTGTTCATTGTTAATAGACCAAAAAAGTAGCAATGACTAAGATATGTAGATTACCTTCAACCCCGTGATAACGATGCTCAATGTGATGAGCTTATGAAAGTAACCACAAAATCATCAACAAGGTGAAATCTTATGGGGAGACCAGACATTGAACACATGAACTTAATGCATAAGCCATAGCTTTGACCTCATTGTTGGCATCGAATCCAATAACCCGGGTTCATATTTCATGTCCATCTAACAAAGCCCAAGATATCAGCCCGACGAAGCATAACTCCGTCAACAACACTTGCAACGCAAGTGAGGTCTCACCCGAGATATCTATGGGAACTGCCAGAACTAGGTTTCTGTAGTTATGGAAGGGGATTTCTTCATCTCAACAGTAACAAGTCGTTCGACCAAAACAAAGGGATGGGTTGTCGTCGACACAACAAGAAAGAAGGTCGATCCTTTGACACATTCACAGCATATAAGAATATACAGAATCGTCAACACATGCAGGATATATAGAGCATACACATCTAAACCATATTTATTGTTGACATTACACAATATAAGTGCTACCAGCTCATAAAGATTCATACACAAGACCTACAAACATCAAAGACACTGATATTTAACGTGGAAACCCATACGAGAAAAACCACAAAAGCGCTCTTCATCTGGCATGAGTAATATTTGGAACGCTTTTGGTCTTCCCACATAGCTTGCAGGCTTCTCAGCATCTTCTTTACACTGGATGGGTTTTCTTTGTCTTTCTCATGCTCTCATGCTTGCTTTCTTCTTTAGGGCGACCTCTCTATCAAGATTGCCTTTTGTGAAGGTCGTCTGCCCCCAACTTATGGATCGACCCGATATACATCTTACAATTCTTGTTCCAACCATCAATTAGTTCTCAACTGATAGTCTACTAGTTGTTCTGACTACCCCAACAAATCCCGTTACATTGATAAAGGCGCTAACAGCCCATTTTACAATCATACCCATTCCCAAAAATAGACTATTAGTCTAACTTAACTCATCATTACGTTTATTGTTTCCTCATAACATGTCGAATTCTCGGATTCGACTTACTCTTCTCATTTTCCGTCACTGCCTTGCTTTCCTTACAACTAAATTCTTCATAATTCTGATAAAAACTAGTATGCACTATCCTAGGTCTAACATGCCCCCAACACTCACATATGGCTCGTCCTGAGCCACTTTAGCCAGAAACTTTTGTCACATCGAATTTACTCGGAAACTCCTAACAAATGTTCATCACCTGTTTTTCTTCTCTCTACACATCTTTCTTAACTTTCTGCATTTTTTCGACAAGTTCAGAACTAATATGTTTCGAAGTTGCAACTCCTCTCACTCGCAACACCTGTCGCACCCGCTCATGGAACGGGTGGATGGTTCCCGTAACTTGCTCTGCTTTAGCATGGAGTTTTACGACACATTCTGTTCGTCTTTGGTGTCATGTCCATAGTTTAGTAACCTACTGCTGTAATGTTTTGAAGTCAGCATCCTTGCTCATCTTCTCGACCGACGACAATTTCTTCAATTCATTTCTTAGCCTGATCAGATTCGCTTCTGCGGTATGAAGCTTCTATATAACTTGCTCCAACTCTGCATCATCCATCAAGGCTTCCCATGATTGAGAAACCTGTGCATATGCTTTTGCTAAGATTTCATATGCTTAGCTAGATATCATTAGTGTTTAATCCAAATTCACAACATTAGCATATGCAGAATCAATGAAAGAAACACAATCACAAGATAGACATAGTATTTATCTTGGGAAACCCTTAAGGGGAAGAAAACCCATCAAAAATTCCTCTATATAGATGTATAAGATAAAACCCCAAAAGCAGGTATTATCCTCCTTGCTGATATCTCTCTCTCTCTCTCCTATGTGCTACACAAGTGTGTTTCTGTGTGTTATAATGAGGAGCACAACTCCTCTATTTATACACTTTAAGCCACTTGACTTTTACCCTAATAAGTGTTGAATTATTGTAACTTCAAAGTGTATTGTACCCCGATGTTCCTATCGGGAGAATCATTTGTATTTCATTATGCCCCGATGTTCCTATCGGGAGAATTACTAAGAGTCATGAGGAAATCCCCTCCATTGTAAGTCGGGTCATTAGCACCCTAATTAATATAATATTAAGTTGTTTGAGTCCTCCTAGAGAAGTCGGCCCAGTTAGTTTTAATGGGGCCAACTTGGTTGAGTAAACTATCAAGTGAACTGAAGAATATAAATAGAGGTGAGGCACTCCTCATTTGAACACACTCACACTCACTTGTGTAGCGCATAAGAGAGAGAGAGAGAGAGAGAGAGAGAGAGAGAGAGAGAGAGAGTCATAGATGCAAGGAGGAGAAGGATCAGTTTGGGGTTTTATCTTTTATCTTTTGATCATCTATATTAAGGAAGCTTTTGCTGGGTTTTTCCCATTAGGGTTTTATGAGGGTAAATCTGTGTTGATTTTGTGATACCATTTCTTTCAGTGATCTTATCTATATGCTTTTGTTATGAAATTGAAATTGAATGCTGATAATCTAGCTTAACATATGGAATCTTAACATGGTATCAGAGATAACCTGAATAGGACAGCTTTCACAAGGTGAAAAAACCCTCTCTCTCCCCGATAAGAAATTAGGGTTTCGAGAAAATTTTGAATTTTGAAGAACAAATTGCATGGAAAGTTTCTCCCTCCTAGAGCGCATATTCTGAGCCTAAGATTGAAGTTTTTGAAGGAGTAGATCTCCAAGAAATTCAAACCCTAGTTTGACTTCTAGACCAGAAAACTGCTAGAAGCTGCAGTGCTAAATCTCGCAAGCCAGATTTGAAAGGTGAAGACTTGAGATCTCCAGAAACCAAGCACACCAGTCAACTCGCCTCAGTCAAGCGCATCTCCTGGTAAGATCTATTTCTCATTTTCCAGAATTTCAATTTTTTGTAATCTCTTGACGAGATGTCCCCAAGCACCAAGCTTGAGGACAAACTAGAAGGCATAGATAATTACAGAGCATGGAAATACAAAATTGGCCTCATTCTCAAGGAGAATGATCTTGAAAAGTATATCAAGGATAAAGTTGCAGAACTTGAAGAAGCTAAAGCTAAGGAGAAGCACAAGAAGGATCTGATTAGGGCACAAAGGATTATTGTTGATTCTATCAAGGATCACTTGATCCCTCAAGTGTCATCCAAGAAGACTCTGAAGGAAATGTATGATGCCCTAGCAAGGATGCATGAAGGGAGAAACATTAATAGAAAGATGAATCTAAGATTTCAATTGAAGAGCACCAAGATGAGTCATGGAGAATCCATCCAGGACTATTTCACAAGGGTCTCCCAATTCAAGGAACAACTAGAAGCCATTGGAGACACCCTTGATGAAGATGAGTTGGTTATGACTACTCTCAATGGTCTCACTAGACCCTGGGAGTCATACATCCAAATGATGTGTGATACAAAGGAAAGCATGAAGTTTGATACTATATGGGAAGACTGCATTCAAGAGGAGGATAGAGTGGCAAATAGAGAAGCTATACTGAAGGAAGATGATCAAGCCCTAGCCACTCATACCAAGAGAAGAAGAAATCAACCCAACTTCAAGAAGGGAAACCATAAGGAGTCTCAACCTCCCAGAAGGTTCCAGAGAACAAGAGAAAGTCTCCCCAATAGGGACTACTCCAACTTTCAATATTTTCATTGTGACAAGATATGACACATTGCCAGAAATTGTCCTTTGAAGAGACAAGAATACAAGAAGAGGAACAACAACAACAAAAGACATCATGCACATCTAGCTGAAGACGAGGATGAAGAAGAATAAGAGGAAGGACCTCAAAGAAAGCAAGCAAGAGAAGAAGATGCAAAAGAGTATGTACTATTCTCTGCACTCGTTGGGTCTGTAACACCTGGAGAAGACACTTGGCTTATTGACAGTGATGCTTCAAAGCACATGACGAGACAAAATAAAACTCTGTCAAAACTTGAAGAAAAGAACTCTCCTCAAAAAGTATCTCTAGGAGATGAGTATCAACATCCAATCAAAGGAATCAATGAAGCAAGCTACAAGCTTGATTCAGGAAATCCCCTAAAGATGAAGGAAGTTTTATATGTACCAGGTCTAAAGAAGAATTTACTTTCTATCTCAACTTTAGATAAGAAAGGATTCAGAGTTGCATTCATAGATTTCCAATTACTCATGTGGCCCAAAGGAAAGTCAATTGAAGATGCAGTTGTCATCGATGAAGAAGAAGGAGGCTTGTATAAACTCAAGGGACATTCAGAAACAACCCTTGTTCATGAGTCCACTAACCCTAGTGAACTGTGGCATAGAAGGCTTACCCACATCAATTACAAAGCACTACCTCATTTGAACAAAGTAGTGACGGGATTACTAGACTTGAAGATCAACCATGAAGGCATTTGCAAAGGATGTGCGAAAGGGAAGAATATCAAGAATCCATTTTCGAAGAGTGAAACAAAAACTAAAGGTACATTGGAATTGATTCATTCAGATGTGTGTGGTCCAATTTCCTCCACATCTTTGAGTGGTTTTGAATACTATATTACATTTATTGATGACTATTCAAGAAACACGTGGATATACTTCCTGAAAGCAAAGAGTGAGGTGTTTGAGAAATTCAAGGAATTCAAAGCCTTAATAGAGAATCTTTCAGACAAAAGAATCAAGACACTCTGATTAGACAATGGCGGAGAGTATACTTCTTTGAAGCCTTTTGTAAAGATGCTAGAATCAAGAGGGAACTAACTACTCCTTACAATCCTCAACAAAATGGTGTTGCGGAAAGAAAGAACAAAACAATCATGGAGGCAGTAAAGACAATGATATATGATCAAGATCTTCCAATGCATCTATGGGTAGAAGCAGCAAGAATGGATGTCTATGTACATAATAGAATATCTCACAGCGTTCTTGGATTCAAAACTCCATAAGAGATTATCACGGGAAAGAATCCTGAGGTAATTCACCTCAAGATATTTGGTTGTCCAGTATATGTTCATATACCAAAAGAGAAAAGAACCAAGTTGGACCCCTCCGGAAAGAAGGGGATATTCGTTGGATACTATGAAGTATCCAGGGCATTCAGAATTTACATTCTTGGATTCCATCACATGGAAATCAACAAAGATGCAACATTCGATGAAGAAGCAACTCTCAAGAGATCCAGAAACTGTCAACATGAAGAAGTGTATGAGAAATATGCACCTCCCAGAAATGTCGAGGCTACATTCCTCCCAGAAGATGAAGCACCTGAAGATAATGATATGACAGAACCACAAGAACCTCCTAAGATGGAGATATCATGGAAGAGAAAGCCTGCTTGGGCAAGAGAAATTATACAAGAAGCAGAAATATATGGAGCTCCTGAAGGCTCCACAAGGATAAGCAAGAAGCCCAAGACATTTTCCAGCTATGTAGCTTTGATGTGTGATCTTGTAGATCAAGAACCTACAAACTATGAAGAAGCTGCACATAAGAAAGAATGGGTAGAAGCAATGACGAAAGAATTGTTGATGTATTTGTAACTTCGGAATGTATTCACTTGTATATCTTATGTATTGTACCCCGATGTTCCTATCGGGAAGTATCTGTAATGTAATTGAGTCATGTCATACCCCAATGTTCCTATTGGGAGAATCAATAATGTAAACAAGTCATGTAAAGTCATTGAGGTTAACCCTCTGTTGTAAGTCGGAGCAATAGTCCGCACAATTGAGTTGAGGTTAACCCTCCTTGTTGATCAGAGGGGCAAAGTCACCACAGTTGTGGGGCACTAGGGTTATTAGAATCTCGTAGAGATGTCGGCCCTAGTAAGTAATTGTTAAGTGAGGCCGACTTGTTGGAGTGGACATTAAGTGAATGAAAGAATATAAATAGAGAGTGAGCCTCTCTATTTATCACACACACACTCACTCACTGGGGCGTATGAGTGAGAGAGGAGAAGCTCTCTCAAGTGAGAGAGAGAGAACAACTATGGAGATCATCTTTTCTATATTTGGGTTTTACTGCTGCCATTGGTGCTCATTCTATCTGTGAGGAAGTTGCGGGTTTTTCTCCTTTATGGTTTCCCCGAGGAAAATTCTTTGTGTCTCTTGTCTCTTGTGATTTTTGTTGTGCATGTTATTCTCTCAGATAAGATCCTAGACCATATTGCTTAAATGAAAAAAATCTAACATGGTATCAGAGCTAACCTGAGAAGAATACACTATACAGCTGTGGAAGCTAGGGATTCTTACTTTTTGGGTCTCTTTCCACAATCCATCAACAAAAGAAGGCTAGGCTAACTCTCCATTGAAGGGCGCATCTTTCTGTCGAAGCTGAATTTGATTCCGGGCATTTTCAGTTTTTGCTGCAAGAAATTAGGGATTTTTAGCGAAGAGGAATTTTTGAGTGAGCCCGGCATATGATTACTCTCATCAAAATCGAAGTTTAGGGACCTGGGTCGAGATTTTTGGTTGGGTGAAACTCTGGGAAAGTCAAACCCTAGTTTGACCCCGGGCCTGAAAAAACCTAAAATACTGAAACTTGTAGTTTTGGTACATTTGCTATATCTTGAGATTGGAGAAGGCTAAGGAGATGAAACTTTTACAGGCCGAATATAAAATATTGATGTACCCTATGTAAAAAAATTTAGCCTCAGATTAGCTATATTATGGGAGATATGTTTCCTCCAACTCAAGGTTCCAGCCTTTTCCAGGATTCATCCCTAAATAGGACACCTAGGGAGAATTGCAATATCTTGGTCTACAAATATCCAAATGAAATTTTACAAGATGTTCCAAATAGAGCACAGACTGCACTTTCTGTGGTAAAAATTTTAGACCCCTAAGGTCAAACAGTGATACGTGTCAGTCCATACAAGTTCATTATGCTGAACAGTCCTGAAATAAGTCACCTTGGGAAAAATCTCATAAGCCCCAATTGGTGAAACCAATTCTAGTCAACCCTATGGTGTTGGAAAGAGGAAAGATGAGGTTACTTCAGTATGAAATTTTTGACATAGAGGAGTAGTAATTTTGGAGATACCGCAGAAACAGTATCAGGCATTTATGCAGAAGAAATTGGCAAACTAGGGATTCCTGTTCTGGGAGTTTCCCTCCACTTTTTCAGAAAAGGAGTACATTGGACAACTCTCCTTGAAGAGGTCTATCTTTCTATCCAATCAGATATGAAAGATTCCAAGTTTTGAAAATTAGGGTTTCTCTGACAAACCATAGATCGTCAAGCTCTGGAACTACGACGGACACCTCAAATAGGTAAGATCTAATCTTTTTCTATTTTCATTTGAGGTTCTCATTTCAAAATGATCTATCACATTAGCTTGATGATAAGCTTGGTGAAGTTGACAACTTCCAAGCATGGAAGTATAGGATCTCTCTAAAGAAAATGAATTGGACACCTACATGAGTGGAGAGGTTCCAGTTCCATAGGGAGATGAGGCTAAAATCCTTACACAAGAAGAACTTGGTCAAGGCCAAGAGGATTACTATTGATTCTATCAAGGATCGCCTTGTACCACAAGTGTATTTCCTAAAGAGATGTTTGATCCCTTGAGCAAGTTAGTTGAAGGGAAGAAGATAAATCATAAGAAGTATCGGACCTCCATTATCCTTGAAGAAATTGGCTTGGATTAGTATTTCAGTGAGGAAGGTCTAGGAGACAGAGGGAGATGAGGCTAAGACTAGAGCCAAGAAAATCATTGAAGATTCTAATGAAGATCATCTTATCCCTAAGTGTCATCCTTGAAGACATCAAAAGGAAGTGTTTGATGCCATCGAAGAAGAATAAGACATTGTGAATGGCCTCCCAGGATCATGGTATTCATTCATTCGAGGAATGTGTGCCAGAAGGAAGTGACTACCTTCAGCAGACTCTGGGAAGAGTGCACACGAGAACAAGCTCAACTCAAGAGAAGATGGGAACAACTGAATATCAAGATATCATGATTCAAAGAAGATCCCTCAAGTGATGAGGAATATGAAGAACTCAATTCTTGAAGAACCTCTTATCCATATGAGCACTTAGATAAAAAATGATGATGTTATGAATGAAGAAGATGATGAAGCTGAAGGTTCAAGAAGGAGTCTATCCACGAAACAAATAAAGATAAGTATTCAATTGTAATTTTATGATACTGTTTGGTTATACATTTATTTATATTTAGTTGATATGATTTTGCATTATAGAATGTTTGCATTAATGAGAGTATTACTACTAACATGCATGTGATGGGTAAGTAGCCCATGATGCTATACAACTCTCCATTGCTACTTGTCTAGAATGAAACCTCTTTGGCGACATATTGGATTAGTGCATAATCTCAATGGTGTCATGGTAGAGATGGAAGGCATCTAGAAAGTTTCTATGAGATGTGGATGAATGTTGTATTGGCTAAAAGAGTTGCATGATCATATCTTTATGCATAAGAATTTTCCATTATGAATATGCTTTATGAAATGATTCCAACCATACAAATAATGCATTTGACTTGTAGGAAATATCACATACAATCGCCTACAAGAAAAGAAGGATGAGACTTGTTCCGAAAAACAAGTGACGACAGTTCAAGAAATAATCCAAAATGAAGAATAGTATGACGAGACTAATAAAGAACCTTCCAACTATGAAGAAGCGGTAGAGAAGAAAGAGTGGAAGGATGCTATGATCGAGGAGTACCACTCGATCATGAAGAATTTCCCTAGACTAGAGGGGAAGTCTGTTGTGACTTCCAAATGGATCTACAAAATCAAGCATGTTGCAGATGGTAGCATAGAGAAACATAAAGAAAGATTTGTGGCGCGTGGCTTCTCCCAGAAAGAAGGAATAGATTATGAAGAAACTTTTGCACCTGTAGCCAGATACTCTTCCATCAGATCAAAACTTGCTCTGGCTGCAATGATGAAATGGAGGATACACTGGATGGATGTCAAGACTGCTTTCTTGAGTGGTGTAGTAGAAGGGGAAGTGTATGTGGAGCAGGCACTCGGTTTTGAGAGACATGACAGGGAGACTCATGTGTGTAAATTGAAGAAAGCCCTGTACGGTTTGAAATAGGCACCCAAGACATGGTACAACATAATTGATAGCTTCCTATCTAGTTTGGGCTTTACCAAGAGTAAAGCATATTCCAACCTTTACTACAAGGTTGAAGAAGGGAACCCAGTGATACTCCTACTATATGTAGATAATCTGTTTGTAATAGGTGTGGATGGGTTGATTGCTGATACGAAGAGGAAGCTTACTACTGAGTTCGAGATGAAGGACTTGGGTATGATGCACTACTTTCTAGGCATGGAGGTGTGGTAGAATGCAAATGGAATCTCCCTAGGACAAGGGAAATATGCAATAGAGATCCTGAAGAGGTTTGGGTTGATGGACTGCAAAGCCATGACCACACCTATGGCATCGAACCTGAAGCTATTGAGTGATGCTTCATCAGAGATAGTTGATGCTACGATGTATTGTCAGATGATTGGGTCCTTGATGTACCTGACGAATATGAGACCAGATATTTGCTTTACTGTGAGCACATTCAGCCAGTTTCTGATGGATCCGAGATATGTTCACCTGATTGCTACAAATCATATTCTGGGGTACTTGAAGGGTACAGTTGATTATGGGCTCAAGTATGAGGTGGATCAGAAGATTAACCTAGAAGGTTATGTTGATTCAGATTGGGAAGGCAGTGCCATCGATAGGAAGAGCACTTCTGGGCGCTGCTTCAATATGGGATCAGGTGAGATCTCTTAGTTTAGCAAGAAGCAGTCTTGTGTGGCACTGAGTACAGTCGAAGCAAAGTATGTCACAGTTTGTTGAGCTAGTTGTGAGGCAGTGTAGCTGAGGAAGCTACTATCTGATTTATTTGGTCTTTAGTTGGATGCTACTTGTATATATTGTGACAACCACAGTTGTGTGAAGTTGCCAGAGAACCCGGTGTTCCATGACAAGTCGAAGCATATCGAGATCAAATATCACTATATCATGGAAATGGTGCAGAGAGGAGCAGTGAAGCTCCAGTATGTTGCAATGGACGAGTAGATAGTTGACGTGTTGAACAAACCATTAGCTAGAGTGAACTTTGAGTACTTCAGGGAGAAGCTTGGTGTTCTCCAGATCGAGGTTCCGTCCAAAGGGAAGTGATGAGTCCATGAGCCTTTCTAACATTGTGTCAGGCTGGTCCTCCCATGGTTAGATGTAAGTTCCTAGCCCTTTCCTCGGATGATAGATGGTGTGTCCTATCATGCTGGTAAATATAAGTGCTGAAAGCCATTCTCTGGGAGAATGGAGGCACCTGGTTAGTTACCAGGAAATTGATTCAGTCTAGGACTGAAGCTCAGCTTAGTGCTGAGAAGCCATTCTTTGGGAGAATGGAGGCACCTGGTTAGTTACCAGGAAATTGATTCAGTCTGGGACTGAAGCTCAACTTAGTGCTGAGAAGCCATTCTCTGGGAGAATGGAGGCACCTGGTTAGTTACTAGGAAATTGATTCAGTCTGGGATTGAAGCTCAACTTTTTGCTGAGAGGCCATTCTCTGGGAGAATGGAGGCACCTGGTCAGTTACCAGGCATTTGTTTCAGTCTGGGACTGACACCCAGCCTAGAGCTGAGAGCCATTATTTGAGAATGAAAGATGTAAGTGATGTGCCTTTCTATGGATAGTAGATGGTGTGTCCTGCTATGCCAGTAGATGTAAGTTCTGAGACTTTCCTTGGATGATAGATGGTGTGTCCTATCATGCCAGTGGATGTGAGTGTTGGGCCTTTCTAACATGGTGGTGTATGTGTTCCTCCAATGGTCATATGTGAGTGCTGGGCGTGCCTTTCTGACATGATGGTGGATGTGTTCCTATCATGGTCAGATGTAAGTGCTAGGTGAGCCTTTCTGACTGGGTCATATATAAGTGCTGAAGAAGATGAAGACCTACATGGAGGCTAGGCCTACAACCATCATGAAAAAGGGTTGGCTCTGTAGAACTTCCTATGACCTAGTGATGATCCAGCAGTGACGATCCAGATCCAGTGATGATCCAGGTCTAGTGATGATGCAGATCCAGTAATGATCCAGATCCAGTGATGATCCAGATCCAGTGATGATCCATATCTAATGATGATCCAGACTTGAAGATGAAGATGACTTGATGATGATCCAGATGATACAGAGAAGAAGACTTGTGCTGATAAATTGTGTCGAGAGAATACCATCCTAGTTAAGAGGGAGTGTTGATGTATTTGTAACTTCAGAATGTATTCACTTGTATATCTTATGTATTGTACCCTGATGTTCCTATCGAGAAGTATCTGTAATGTAATTGAGTCATGTCATACCTCAATGTTCCTATCGAGAGAATCAATAATGTAAACAAGTCATGTAAAGTCATTGAGGTTAACCCTCCTTGTTGATTAGAGGGGAAAAGTCCCCACAGTTGTGGGGCACTAGGGTTATTAGACTCTCTTAGAGATGTCGACCCTGGTAAGTAATTGTTAAGTGAGGCCGACTTGTTGGAGTGGACATTAAGTGAACAAAAGAATATAAATAGAGAGTGAGCCTCTCTATTTATCACACACAATCACTCACGGGGGCTTATGAGTGAGAGAGGAGAAGCTCTCTTAAGTGAGAGAGAAAGAACAAGTGTGGAGATCATCTTTTCTGTCTTTGGGTTTTACTGCTGCCATTGGTGCTCATTCTATCTCTAAGGAAGTTGCGGGGTTTTCTCCTTAATGGTTTCCCCAAGGAAAATTCTTTGTGTCTCTTGTCTCTTGTGATTTTTGCTATGCATGTTATTCTCTCAGATAAGATCCTATACCATATTGCTTAAATGATAAAAATATAACACGAATACCAATCATTAATGAAGTTCGATGTGTGGGATATAGTTCCCAAACCAGAAGGCAAGAGTGAAGTATCCTCCAAATGGGTCTACAAGCTAAAACATTCAGCTTACAAAAATATAGAGAAGTACAAGGCAAGATTTGTGGCTAGAGGTTTCTCTCAGAAAGAGGGAATTGATTATGAAGAAACGTTTGCAAGAGTAGCACTGTATACTTTGATTAGAGCTATCATGGCACTTGCATCCATGATGAAATGGGACTTACACCAGATGCATGTGAAAACAACCTTCTTGAATGGTGTGATTGAAGAAGAAGTATACATAGAACAACCACAAGGATTTGAATTTGAAGACAGATGGACCGACATATGCAAATTGAAGAAGGCCTTGTATGGCCTGAAGCAAGGTCCTAAAGCTTGGTATGGAAGGATAGATAGTTTCCTGACGAGCATGGACTTTCGCAAGAGTAAAGTCGATCCTAACCTTTAATTCAAGGTTATAAAAGATGAACATGTCGTACTATTATTGTATGTGGATGATCTATTTATGACAGGGAATGAGAAATAGATTGTAGAATGCAAGAGAAAGCTCGCTGAAGAATTTGAGATGAAAGACCTTAGTTTAATGCATTATTTCATAGGTCTGGAAGTATGGAAGAACTTAGAAGGAATCATTCTCAATCAGGGAAAGTATGTAGTGGAAATTTTGAAAAGATTTGACATGTTGGAATGTAAAGTCATGTCCACACCCATGGATACCAACCTGAAGTTGTTGGCTAATGAATCATTAGAACTAGTGGATGTGACTCAATATAGACAGATTATTGGGTCGTTGATGTATCTAACAAATACCAGACCAAGCATTTGTTTTGCTATGAACACCTTGAGTCAATATCTAGTTCAACCTAGACGTGTTCACCTGGTACCTGCAAAACATGTGATGAGATATCTGAAAGGAACTATAGACTTTGGTCTATACTACAATGGAAAGCATGACTACATATTATATGGCTATATAGATGCAGATTGGGCTGGAAGTGTTTCAGACAGAAGAAGCACATCAGATGGATGTTATTGTCTGGGGTCTGCTATGATTTCATGGTTTAGCAGGAAACAGTCTAGTGTTGCTCTTAGCACGGCTGAAGCAGAATATATAACATCTTGCTCTGCTAGTTGTGAAGCCATATGGCTTCAGAAGCTGATGTGAGGTTTATTCAACCTGGAGTTGGATACCATAGTGATTCTATGTGATAACCAGAGTTGCAGAGAACCCAGTGTTCCACGATAAGTCAAATCACATAGAAATTTGGTATTTCTACATCCAAGATATGATATAGAAGGGAGCCATAAAGCTCCAGTATGTGAGTACCAATGAACAAGTTGTTGATGTGTTGACGAAACCTCTATCTCGAATAAAGTTTGAATATTTTTTAGACAAGCTGGGTGTTGTTCGGAAATACCTTCCTCGAAAGGGGGAGCAGTGAAATTTGTCCTAAAGTGATCTGTAGACTTATGTCTTCGAGAAAGAAGCAGGATTGTATCATCCCTGGACGTTTGTCCTAAATTGTATCTGGTGGCTTCGGTCCTCGAGAATGTGGTAGTATTGTATCATCCCTGGACATTTGTCCTAAATTGTATCCGGTGGCTTTAGTCCTCGAGAATGTGGTAGGATTGTATCATCCCTAGACATTTGTCCTAAATTGTATCTGGTGGCTTCGGTCCTCGAGAATGTGGTAGGATTGTATCATCCCTGGACATTTGTCCTAAATTGTATCAGGCGGCTTCGATCCTCGAAAATGTGGTAAGATTGCATCATCCTTGGACTTATTCCTAAAGTGATAGGGAGTGATTATCCCGTAATTGTATCTGGTGGCTTTGGTCCTCGATAATGTGGTAGGATTGCATCATCCTTGGACTTAGTCCTAAAGTGATAGGGAGTGATTATCCCATAATTGTATCCGGTGACTTCGTTCCTCGAGAATGTGGTAGGATTGCATCATCCTTGGACTTATTCCTAAAGTGATAGGGAGTGATTGTCCCGTAATTGTATCCGGTGACTTTGGTCCTTGAGAATGTGGTGGGATTGCATCATCCTTGGACTTAAGTCCTAAAAGTGTTCCATAGACTTTTGTCTTCATATTGTGGATTGCAGGTTCTTACTGATGATGATGTTGTTGATCGAAAGATCAGAGTGTGATGATGATGTTGCTCAAAGTATTGTTGATGACGATGATGATGTTTCTGATCGAAAGATAAGAATGTGATGATGATGTTGCTCAGAGAATTGTTGATGATGATGATAAAAGGCCAAAGTATTATTGATGATGATGCTGCTAAAGACTAAAATACTGATGATGATGTTTTCAATCAAAATGTTGTTGTTGCTGAAATTGAAGATGAAGACTATATGTCAAAGATGATGAAAAAGATCCCAATGATTTTTAGATGTATCACCCCGATGATGATGAAGACGCTCTCTCTCCTTCTCCTACTGTTGTTGTTGTTACAGACTACCCTTCTTGTTAAGGGGGGGTGTTGAATTATTGTAATTTCGAAGTGTATTGTACCTCGATGTTCCTATCAGGAGAATCATTTGTATTTCATTATGCCCCAATGTTCCTATCAGGAGAATTACTAAGATTCATGAGGAAATCCCCTTCATTGTAAGTCGGGTCATTAGCACCCTAATTAATATAATATTAAGTTATTTAAGTCCTCCTAGAGAAGTCGGCCCAGTCAGTTTTAGTGGGGCCGACTTGGTTGAGTAAAATGTCAAGTGAACTGAAGAATATAAATAGAGGTGAGGTGCTCCTCATTTGAACACACTCACACTCACTTGTGTAGGGCATAAGAGAGAGAGAGAGAGAGAGAGAGAGAGAGAGAGAGAGAGAGAGAGAGAGAGAGAGAGAGAGAGAGAGAGTTATAGCTGCAAGGAGGAGAATGATTAGTTTGGGGTTTTATCTTTTATCTTTTGATAATCTATATTGAGGAAGCTTTTGCTGGGTTTTTCCCATTAGGGTTTTCCCAGGGTGAATCTGTGTTGATCTTGTGATACTGTTTCTTTCAATGATCCTGTCTATATGCTTTTGTTATGAAATTGAAATTGAATGCTGGTAATATAGCTTAGCATATGGAATCTTAACAACATGTCAACCCCACTAAACTAACTGTGCCAACTTCACCTAGGAAGACTCAAAACAATATTATATTATATTCATTAGGGTACTATTGACCCGACTTACAATCAAGGCTTTACCTCATGACTCTATGATGACCAATAACATCTTGACAGAGGAATAAAACATCTCCCTCGGGGTACATCAGTAAAATACATTTAGAATATCCTTTGAATTTACAATATTTCAATAGCTTTGGCACAAAGTGCCTCGACCTCCTGAATCTTTTGCACATTTTCAGTTACTGCTTTCTATCGTGCTTCTAGTACCTCAGGGGGTGTATTGGGAGTTAGCTTTGTTTCTAGCTCTGCAATTCCTTGGCGGAGGTCAACAGTTACCTCCCCAAGTGAGAAATATTTGACCTCTGGGAGCATTTCATTCATAATTCCCTCTTCGGATAAATCATGGCACGCAAGTGCGACAACTTGCTCCAATATATGCATGTCCTCCTGCCATCTCTGTGGTTTCTGATCTGTCTCTTTCACTTTGTTTTTGAGTGATGCAACAATATTGTTTGAATGTTTAAGCTGCTCAAACACCACATGCTCTCTCACTTTCAGCTCTTCTACTGCAGTGATCTAAAAATATTCAGGATCTTTTTAACCATTAAAAATTGCTTGTGAACTTTATATGTTAAATTCTCATAAATAGGATTTACAACTGAAAATTAAATGCTTAAACATACACATATAAGCAAATAATAAAAATCAAACCATGAAAATGATACACAAGAGCTGATTACAGAATTCACCCCTCTTGGATTACGTCTCTGGGCCACTTCCAATTGGAAGGTCGGTCTTATTAAGTCTTTAAAGCTTACAATAATGAGTTTCTGGAACCACTTTTGTTTTCTATCTGTAACCAACAAAAATAGACAACACCACTATGATCAACTCGAAATTTCGAGGAAAAATAGTATAAACTCGACCAGGTTTTCCTAAGGCCTCCTCTAGCACGCAAATTGAGAAACTATGCCTTCATAAAAGACAAAAAAATATGGATACCACCTCGGGATCCATGCCCATTAATGATTGTATGGACCTTGGGAACTATGCCAAAACTATCTCGGGATCTGTGCCAAAACCTCCTAAAGATATGTGCAAAACCACCTTGGGAACTAGGAAAAATCACCTCAGGATATGTGCTGAAACCACCTTGGGAACTGTGCATAATCGTGGTCTCGAATCTTGTCCTTTTCATGGTTTTTTATAGTGGTTGGAAGGTGGTTAAGGGGTGCGGGTCAAAGGGCCACGAGCCCTTTTAGGCCTCATTATCTTCGCTGGTAAACTCTTAACCATATCCTCTTGATCCCTATTAAGGATCAAGGCGGTGGTGTATTGGTAGCGCATAAGTGAAACAGGGCAGAGGTATCTAGGTCAAACCTGCGGGCCTCTCCCCACCCTACGCAGTTTTGTTAAAACATGGATATGTATTGAGTTGGCGGTTATAGTGTTGCGGTGGCAATATATTATATGGTTTGGATATAACGAACATTATATGGTTGATATATGGTCTCGTGGCATGTTAACATATGGTAACGGTGGTATGGTTTTGTGGCAACATAACCTAGGTTCCAGGGGGGGTCTTAGTGCTAGCATGGGGTCGAGGGATAATCCCCCCCGCCTTTTCAAAATTCAAGCAGGCTCAAACGTGGCCAAACTCAAATACAAGGTTTAACATATGGTTGTTAAGAACCATCGACGGGAACCTTGGCTAGCACGACTTTGTGAAGTCTTGGGGCTATGTGGAGGTCTTGGTTTTATTCCCATAAAATTCACCCAATTTTTTACAAACTATACATTAACCATTTTTTCACCACTTTGACCATTTTTTACCATTTTTTAACCTTCTTATTGTAAATTCAAACACTAATAACTTCTACATATAGAGGCCATTTCACACAAAACAAGCATTGATGAAAGCTGTCGACAAGATATTTTAACCTGTAAGATTTATTTTTATATTTGAAGAATTATACTTTGATCGGTCATTGAAATATCCTCTTGGATCATGCATCCTACGGAATAATATGCAGTAGATACATAGGAACTACAGAAAAAATCAACACTTACATGACCGATGTCTTTGACCATGGCATTATGCTCTAGCGTGCCCAAATCAAGTGCCTTAGGAGTCACTTGAATATTTTTGTGTTGGGGTGTCTAGGTTACCTCGACAGGTTGATCCTCAAAAGGAGCAGCTTCTTCTTGCGAATCAGTTTGGAATGGTTCCCACGTGACCAGTACTCTAACTTATTTTACTGCGACAGAGAGTATGCAGTAAGTCCATAATGCCTCCTATCAAGCCGATATTCCTCTCATCCATCATATTACAAGTCTCATCAACAATTTCCTCCATTTGATCAATAATGGGGTTGTAGTCGTCATTAGTAAGGCCACCAGTTCTAGTTGTTTTATCGTCCTTCCATTTCTTTCGACTCTTCTTTGATTATTTAGATCTTTTGCGCTTGTCACCCAGTTCTGGATCCTTCGAGGTCATGCTGTATTCTTATTTGCTTTCATAAGGGGGAGCTTTATGGGATTTCTTCTCGTAGTTGACCTCCTCCTTGATTTCCCAATGTTTCGTTGTGTCGCGGGTCAATTTCAGCAGATAGTTGATCATCTGCGACAAGTTGTCTCCACTCTTTGGGCCAATCCCGAACAATTGTCTCAATGTATTCATATGTTAGCCGAAACTCACTGGCTAGCCATTATTTTTCAGGGTCTTGTTGAGGTTGTATATAGATGTGGTGAGCCCCAGCCAAAAATCTAATATTATTGCAGAACTGCTGGACAGACTCCGCAACAATCTTTGCTTGGTTCCCAATGCGATGCCTTAGTGCATCAACATGTAAGTAAAATTCAATGTTATAATCCTTCTGTCGACATAGATTATCTTTCTCATACCAGAGTTTTTAGTGATCCAGATTGAGATCGATGGCCACCCACCTATTCCACTCGCTCAAAACAATGGTCCATTGTGGTAGTTTCCTAGGTATTTTTCTACGGTTTTTTAAGTCCCAAACATCCAGGGTCTTTTTGAAGCCCTAAATGACATTTTTTGGCAATTCAAGTGGACAAATGGTTTTTTATAACAATCATTTGACTCCAGTAGAAATATGTAAATCTCATATAGACCTTTCCAACGGGTTATCGAGCTCCCAAATCAGAGATCGTATGCAAACATTATGACCCCAGGAAGCTGATTGTTTAACTAACCACCTTAGGTCCACAAACTTTATGATGGTTGTTGGCTTTTCTCCCTCCTCCAAGGATCCTGACCCATGTTCAGTCCCTTCTGCTCATCACAAAAAAACCCAAGATATCATCCATATAGAGAAGATCTCAGTCGGCAACACCTGCGATGCAGATGTCGTCTCACTCAAGATATCTCTCTTGAGTGGGTAACTGTGAGAACCACGTTTCCGTAGTTGGGTGGGGAATTTCTGGTACATTAGCCTTTTACCAAGGCACAAAACGAGTTCATGGGTGGATTATCTATGTTCACTGTGATTCAACAATTAGGTCGCGTCCCAACTTCTCTTATGCAACTTATTATATCAACAATGGTTGTGCAACATAATCGTATTCAACTAATACAATGCGACTCATATACATTTATTCATTTGTAAGCAAATCTATAATGATTCATTCAATGTAACATTTACACAAGTATTTCAAACACATTCAACATTCACACATATACACAGAATATAACGTGGAAACCCATATGGGCAAAAACCATAAGGTGCTCTTCATCTGGCATGAGGAAATAGATGCACCTTTTGTCTGCGCACTAAGCTGCAGACTCTGTTAAAAATATTATTCTCTATATCTATAGACTCTTCCTCCCTCTCATGCTCTCTGGTCTTCTCTCTATTCTCTTCCTACTTTTCTCTACTAATGATCCACACACAGCCTGGATCAACTCAACCTTTCCTACTCTTCTCTGCACTCAGTTGTAGATCATTCACTCAGATGCACTCAACAATACTAACAGTTAAAATATAGAGCCATCAACCAAAAGCTAATAGTTAGAAGCTAATGATAGTCTACCCTTGTCTAATTGGAGTCCAAATCGAGAGTCTAACCCACATACAGCTTGGGTTCTCTCCTTTATAGCCTCATTACAGACTCAATACAAACTCAATACATACTTGATACAAACTCAATACAGAATCAATACATACTTATTTTATGTCGCTTTCTCAGTTGACTTCCTATATCCAGCCAACAGACTGCCTTTCCTATTCTAGTAACACCTAATGGGAGGCACTAATGGCATGAATTACATATATGCTTTCATACATGCGGTTTCTGTTGGCTCTAGTTGAACTCGTACCCACAATCATTAAGGCGTGACACTTTCTAAGCATTACGCCATACTGTCATTTTCCAGTCGTAATGCTACTCGCACGTTCCAATATTGTTATTCTGTCACACTCCTTCCTTATGTTGCGGCTTCCTCTTCTGTTGCACCTCTTCCTTCTTCTTCCTTCCCTTTACTGCCTCTTTTGCAACTTCCTTTCTCTTCTTTATCTCTTTTGTCGCAGCTCCTTCTTCTTATTTATCTCTTCTTCATACTTAGGAAGAATTCTAAGTGAATTCTACCTTCCTGTCCCTAGGCCCAACGGGCCCCCAACACTCACCTATGGCTCATCCCAAGCCACTCGAATCTACTCCTCCATGTAATTACTTGCGTTGATTTTGCTCTGAAAATATTCCATGATTTTCACCACTCTCTTTGCTTCTACGCACACATCTTCCTCTATTTTCTGCAATTCATCCACCAGGTCAAAACTGGCATGTTTCGGCATGACCTTCTCTACTGATGCGGCTACGTCATGCACCTTTTGATGTACATTCTTCTGTGTATGTTCCTTCTATTTCTGCTACTAATGTCATTCTTATTAGCATATGTTTCTTATATTGTCATTCTTTCCAATATCATATATAGTTATTGTTTCAAAGTAGTAGGACAGACGAGATCAGAGACTTATCAGTATCACCGATATTTCTTGTCCGCATTTCTAGCTTCAACTCAAACTCATCCCAGGTTTTTCCTTCCTCCCTTTAGAATATTACTCTGTATTATCCTTGAATGAGTATACAACGTCGGTATAAACCTTGGAGCTCGCAGCAGTTGGAAAGTCCAGTATAAACTCAGTGTTTTTCTTTGCTTCACTACTAGTGAAGTCTGACATCCTATAAACGCCTTACCTTCCTTCATTGGAATCTTCCAGTTCATCTTTGTCTTGAAAGTTTCATCACCCCTTATGTCTTCAGTGTTTCGCAGAGATGATGGTGATGACGGTGGACTATGTTTCTATTTGCCGCTATCCGAACACTAGTTCGGACCTGCGGGTTCTAGCAACAAATACTATGCACTGCGGTAATTAGTTCCACAATGTTATCCGGTAGTTTCAGTGTAATGTCCTTTGGTACTTGAATTCTAGCTGATGCTTCTTCATTTTTTCTCAGCAATGTTGAGACAATGTTGCTCTTGCGGGAACCAAGACACTTCCTCATTGCCAACCCTGGTAAGATGGTTCGTAACGTTAGTGCAAGGAGGGATGGAACTAGGTCAGTTTCCAAGTTCCTACTTGCTTGCAGTGGAACATATCTGGCAGTATTTTTCTCAACCATAACAGGTATAACAACTTCACTCAGAGAGCCCCCAAGGGTACTAGCACTAAATCTCATAGTCACCATACTTCTCCAACAATATTTCTTCAGCTCTGGGTGTTCCTACAACAACTCCTTGTGGCATTTTATGGGAGTTAACTTGACTGCAAGGGAAAGTAGAAGGCTAAGGGCTTATCTAGATGTTCAACTTGTCAAATATTCACACACGCCATCATTGAGTAGTATCATGACAACACGATCCGTCACGTGGGTCACCTTTCCGAGTTAGTATGTTAACCCTACCAACTACGTCACTCCCTTTTTGTTGTGACGTCATGATACTTATGACCGAGGGGACCATTATATTCTCTTGGTATCTGTAGATGTAATGACTGATAGTCATCTTGTCAGCAAGTTTGTTAATTATTGTGCCAATGTCACATCATTTCCCATCTACATTTTTTCATGTGGTAAATTTGCTTCTCTTTTCAAGCTCCATCAACTTCTTATCTCTCCTCTTATGACTTAGATTTTACACATTTTTTTTTAATGCGATCTAGTCGTAGTTATCAAAATAAGGCTTTAATCAGATCCCATTGATGATCCCTCGAACCTCTGTGCCATCTAATTTCTTTCACTTCACTGCTCCTCCATTAGTGATTTCCTTAACAACATACTATCCTAACCAATGTGTTTTCAAAAACAACTTTCCTAGATGCTTGAAAAATTTACTGTCGTACATAAGAACAAGACCTCTGACTTCAAAATGCTTGCTCTTAATGTGTCTATTGTGCCATACCTTTTGCCTTTGTTTTTCTACGTTCTAGTGAAATCCTGCAACAAAGCATTCTTCCTCCAAATGGATTAGTTGAAGCAATCTTTCTTCTACAACATTAGCATCTGTCATTTCCGTGATCGCGACAACTCTCAAACTTGGTATAATATATTCCATAGGCATGACAACTTCTTGTCCATATACCAACCTGAATGGTGCATGCCCTGTTAACTTCTTACATGTTGTGCGATATGCCCATAGCACTATGGAGATATTCTGATCCCAATCATCTCTTCATGCATTGTAGACCTTTGTTAGCGTACTTTCTAGAATCTTGTTAAATGCTTCAACAACTTTGTTTGCTTGTGGGTGATATGGAGTTGTTCTTCTATGCTGTATCTGGAATTCATCAGTTAGTTATTCAATCAATTGATTAACAAAATGCACAGCTTGATCGTTGATCAAAATATTTGGGAAACTGAACCTTATCACAACGTTTTCAAATAAGAACTTTGTAGCTGTTGTAGTAGTACAGTCCTTTACTGGCACAAATTCTGCCCATCTAGTTAGGTAATCAGTTGCAGTGATAATATACCTTTCTCCTCTATGTTTCCCTGTTGAACTGATAGGTCCTACGAAGTCAACAACCCATTTATCAAATGCTTGTAATGTTATTTGTGGTACTAATGGCATTTGATATCTTCGGGATGGCTTCCTCATTCTTTGATAGATATCACAACTGTGACAATAATCCCGAGTGTCTGCATGCATAGTAGGCCACCATAACCCTGCCTGTAATATCTTGTACACCGTCGCTTTTCTTGCATAGTGTCTTCCCGCGACACTAGCATGTGCTTCACTTAATATCATCGGTCGCTCATGTTCCAAGATACAACGTCAAAGTATCTCATCAGGACCCATTTTATACAAGTGTCCAGCAATCAACTAGAAATATACAACTCCTACTACCAATTGTTTCTTTTGCACAGTGGTAAAATCAGTTGGCGCATAACCTGTACTCAGAAACTATATGATATATTTATATTGACCATCAAAGACGGTTATCACAAAAAGTTGCACATCAGAAATATTATCTTCCAAACTTGTGGGTTCTTCTCCACTTTCGATTCTTGACAGGTGGTCTAGTTCTAGATTCAACCTACCCAGTTTAAAAATTATCTTGAAATTAAATTCCTGGAAGAGGAGAATCCACTGACAAAAATCCCCCCCCCCCCAACACTGGTTTATTGACCAAATATTTCAGCACAGAATGGTCAGTGTACATCTTGAAATGTCCACCGAGCAAATAATGTCTAATTTTTTGCAGTGCATACAACATCACTAGCCCTTCCCTCTCTGTTGTGGTGTAATTTTTTTTCTTTCTGTAATTGGTAACTTCCTTATAGCAAAATAAATGGGGTGATCAATTGTTCCTTCCCTTGGCTGCGTCAGTACCATGCCGAGCACAATAGACGATGCATCGACATGAACATGAAATTCATTTTTCCAGTTTGGAAATACAATTATTGGCGTAGTAGCCATCTTGTTTTTCAACTTTTCCAGACCTTCTTGACATTCGTATGTCCACTTAAACTTAGTGTCGTTTTTCAACAATCTCTCCATCAAGTCAGTCACCTATGCATATCCCTTGATAAAATTCATGTAGTATCATGTATGTCCTAATGTTGCTCTTAATTTCTTAACCGTGGTAGGTGGTGGTAAGTTGTCGATGATGACAATTTTGGCTGGATTGACCAAAATTTCATCGCGACAGGCCACATGGCCTAACAGAGATCCAAAATGCGCACAAAAAATTCACTTCCTCAAATTTAGGAAAATTTGATACTGGCAGTATCATTCCAGCATCATTCTAAGACTCTTTATATGGTCGTTTACAAGATTAAATATTGTCCAGTCGTCAAAGTAGACTTCAATAAATTTGTGTATAAAATCTTTAAATGCAACAACTACGATTCTAGAAAAAATTATAGGTGCATTCTTGAGTCTAAATGGCATTACCATGTATTGGTAGCATCCCTACTCCATCGCAAAGGTAGTCTTGTATTGGTCCTCCTTTGCAATTCTTATCTGATGGTAGCCCGAGAATCCATCAGTGAATGAATACATTTCTTGTCCTCTGACATTCTCCAATACTTTATCTGTGAATGGAGTCGGAAATGGATCATGCAAGAAGGCATCATTTAATTTCCTCAAGTCCACAAATTCTCATTTCTCCTAAAGTTTTCTTGTCTTGCACTATAATTGGTCTGATCCATTCTAATTCTTCAACAGGTTCTATCACACATGCTTCTAGCATTCGCTCTAGTTCAACTTTAAATTTTTATTTGTACCGCGGGTTTAATCTGTATGGCCGTTGTTTGACGGATTTTGCATCGGGCCTCAAGGGTATATTCATTTCACCAAGGTCCTCGAATATGCCTTTCATTTCAAAAAAAATTGTAAGGAATAGATCCCAAAATTCATGCAGTAAGTCAGTGATCTTTCCCATAATCTCATCATCCTAGTAATCTCCAATATTAGCAAACTTTGGGTTTTCAGCTGACACAATATTTACTTTCTTGATCTTGAGTGGACTTACGAATTGGTCACTAGACATACCAACTCCTTCCACTGCACACATACCATCTGAATCAGGTATGTTTATCTCGAGCAGATCATCATCATCTGGTTCTCGTGTAATATTGTAACATTCCATCCAGTTGTGTACTGTTGTGGTGCATTGATGGAAGTTCATGGCTGCGGCTTGGATTTGTTCAAATATTTTTTCCTTCATTTTATTTAGCGCAATGTCAATCATAAGATGTTCACTTGCAAATTCAAATGTATGTGTGAAGATTGTAACTAACCCTTCCCATTTGATAGTTCCTCATCGTTTCTCCACTGATGTATACCAATTTATTGGTACCATTTCAAAATTGTGGATAAACCAATGAACCAAAATATTCTTCCACTCTTTAGGCGACCACCCGCTTGTTCATTCTCACTATCGACAGAGAACATCTCTGCTCACTTTGGTCCATCTTGTTCAACATTTCTTGTGACATCACCTAGGTCCTCTACTCATAATTATTTACTCGTCAGACTCCATCCTCAGGATTCCTTTTGCCTAGACCAACATCTTTATCCACATCTTTAAAGATCTCAAATAATGGCCTCGAGGTTCTTGGAAGAACTTTCTTTCTCTCTCACTGCATGATCTTATCGTGTAGACTACAATCTTAGTAATATATACCTCCAATATGATATCAACCCAGAAGTTGACGACCCTAGATATAGGATTATTGACTCTTTCCAACCGTTGGATTAACTGAGTCCACTAAGTGTGTTCTCCACCTTGACAAATTTTCATCTAAGTCGCTAGCTTTGACAACCATTCATGCAACATAATGGGAAATTCACTGAAATGAAATTTTGTGAATATCTGAGAAAATATATCTTGTTAACAATTATGTCATATTTAGTCGCGATCCTTCACTTTCTTCCTGTGCAAACTCTCTTGCTCTATAATCCACCCAATCTTGAATCTCTGGTTTCGTTGGGTACCAAAACATGTCCTCTTCACAATGGTTTGGGTCCCTGCAACATAACCACTTGTTGGCGTCAAATCCATTGACCCAGGTTCAGATTTCCTACCAGTCTAACAAAGCCCAAGATATCGGCCTGACGGAGTTACAACACCTGCGACGCAAGTGAGGTCTCACCTGAGTTATCTATGGGGACTTCTACAACCGGGTTTATGTAGTTATGGACGGGGATTTCTTCATCTCAATAGTAATAAGTCGTCTGACCGAAACAAAGGGATGGGTTATGGTTGACACAACAAGAAAGAAGTTCAATCCTTCGACACATTCACATCATATAAGAATATATAGAACCATCAACACATGCAGGATATATAAATCATAAAGATCTAAACCATAGTTATTGTCGACATTCCATAATATAAGTGCGACCAATTCATAAATATTTATACACAAGACATACAAACATCAAAGACACAAATATTTAACATGGAAACCCATACAGGAAAAACCACAAAAGCGCTCTTCATTTGACATGAGTAATATTTGGAATGCTTTTGGTATGCGCACACAACCTGCAGACTTATCTCAAAATATTCTTTACAATGGATGGGTTTTCTTTGTCTTTCTCATTCTCTCATGCTTTCTTTCTTCTTTATGTCGACCTCTTTGTTGAGATTCCCCATTATGAAGATCATATGCCCCCAACTTATGGATCGACCCAATATACATCTTACAATTCTTGTTCCAACCATCGACTAGTTCTTAACTGACAGTTGACTGGTTGTTCTAACTACCACAACAAATCCCGTTACATTGATAAAGGTGCTAACGACCCAATTTAGAATCATGTCCATTCCCAAAAATATATTATTAGTCTAACTTAACTCATCATTACATTTATTGTTTCCTTAAAACATGTCGAATTCCTGGATTGAGTTACTCTTCTCCTTTTTCGTCGCTGCCTTGCTTGCCTTACAATCAGATTCTTCACAATTCTGACAAAAATTGATATGCATTTTCATAGGGCCAATACTCATCCACCTCATAAATTAGCAAAATATGGTGCTACATCATAAGGGAAAATGTATTAGTTTTTGTGATCGTTGTTGAGTGATTGGAAACAATGTTTTCCTCATATAAAAGCTCCAAACAACCAAAGTCCATTTTTCACACTAATACATGAACAAAACAAATAAAATGGAGCCAAAATTTTGACTTTGTTGACCTCCTAAATAAAAATAGATTCGAACTATAACAAACAGGAGAATGCACTAGTTCAGTATGGTTGTCACTCAATAAAGAAACATGATCATCCAATATAAAACCTCCATAAGATAAGCGATGATGTTGTAGATGAAACACAACCAAAAGTTGAAGAGCATGAAGAGTAGTAAATGCACTATCAGTGCAATAAGCTAGAAAAAGGCAACAAACCCAAAGTTAAAATATAATACAATAGACGAAATACAACTATTGTACAAATGGGATGGTGGATAGGATGAATAAACTACATAGGGTGAATGCTCATAGGAAGGGATAATTGAACAAAAACATATGGTGCAATAGGGAAGGCATCTGAAATCATGCATGGAAAAACAAGAAGAACTAGAAGAACTATTGGAAACCCATATGGATAAGGGGAATACCCCATGGAATCATCCCCTCTAATGTGGTATTCTCTTCATGAGATAAGAGTCCCCATCAACGTTCAAATTTGAATCCATACCAACCCTTCTAAAGTGTTTTTGCCTATCCCAGAAGTGCAAAGTTAAAATTGCCCTCCAAAAAATAATTAAAACCCAATTTTTAGCAATCCAATCAAGAAGGACGTAATATATAACAACATTTCAAAGGAAGGGCAACTTTTTAAATTACCCATCAATATGTCAAATTTTAATTTACGGACCGTTGGACAGTGGGAATCAGGAACTTAATAGTTGCCATCTACCAACATAATATTAATTAATTCATAAAATTTGGAGTGATTTTGCGAGCACGAGCTCCCAAAAGAAAGAATGAGTATCAAAACAAGTACTATGCATTCAACATGATCTCCCAAAATAAGGAATGATAATGAAAACTACTCCATAGACAATCTCTCCCTCTATATTTGCATGAGCAAATGTCAATTTATAGTTCATGTCACGTGTGGCAAGATTTCCTAAGGGATTCCAAGCATACGATGGATCAAGCATGGCATAATAAATTGGTTCTTGGAGAAGCTTGTATAGGTTCTAGATTTCTACATGTAACATGAGCCTCAAATGTCTAGTCCCATCAAATTAAATACATTTTCTTTAATCTTCAGAATTAACTATACAGAAAGTCAAAACTTGCATGGGTTTAAGATTGATCATGTCCAATCCCATTTAGAAATATTAATAAATACAAAATTCTTATGAGTTTAGAATTTTGATTGTCCAATACCACTTCACAAGATTATCATGGTGAACAAATTTATGAAAGTGTTTTTAGCTGTTAAAATTTTATGATAAAAAAATTATAGATCCAAAATTTTACGATACAAAAAAATTTATAGATCCAAAATTTTAATTATACAAAAAGTAAGAATTCTTATATATTCATAGTTTCATTTGTGTCCAATCCCATCTAACAGAGGAAAAACAAATCCTTTAAATTCAAAATCCTTATAGATTTAGAATTTTGATTGTATGTGGTCTCATTTCACAACATTATTTAAAAGAAATGTACAAGTTAATTTGTGACTTGAATAGGTATAAGTGCACTCCACACATGCCTTTAACATATTAATACTCTACATACACAAATACAACATCTGGAAAATAGTTTCTCTGAACTGCTAAAGAGTTATATTGGAAAAAACTAAAAGATAAGATTGTCTAGAGCCCATTTTACTTAGTTTAGTTGATGAAAGTACTGATCAAACTATGGAGCACCATTTCATTATTTATATTACATATTTGAAAAATGAAGGAAGAAGTTAATGTGTAACAAAATTCATATGTTTGCTTTAGATAAAAGATCGAATAACTTGGTCTATGTATGATCTAGTGAGAACTCTTGTAACGCAGATGAATTATCTTTAATGAATTTAGTTAGATTTGGTTTCAATGGACATCTTCCATGAGAGGTAGTCGTGAAGTTTTATCTTCTAAGATACATAGAGATGCTCCTCACTTATTAGATATTCATTGCATAGCTTATAGAGAAGCATTAACAGTAAATGATGATTCATCTCATTTGCAGTATATGTGATAAATTTGCAAATAAAGTTTATTCATGACTTTGGAAAGCTACTAAAAGGCATGGAGAACTGAAAGAGATAATGAACTTATTTCAAATCACTAAGCTCAAGGTTTTACAATTTCATCAAATTAGGTAACTCTCTTGAGGGAACACCATGGAAAGACTCATCAAATGCATGCCTGCTTTGTTAAAAGATTGAGAGTAAGGGAATAAAAATATGTATGAGTTATGAGTTGGCAGCAATATTTCAAGTACAATTTTGCATCCATTTACTTGTAGATGTGCTCACTGTGTTAAATACATTGAATCTTAAGTTCAAAGAGGGTCATGTTGACATTACCTCTATTGGCACTATTTTGGATGTTTCGATTAACATGTTTTGTAAATAGTTTTTTGGAGTCATATTTGGGGCAGGTGCAATGCACATATCCTCTTTTTTAATTAGAGCACAAGGAGGAACTCTTGAGTTTGTAGATAGCACAGGTATGGTATAGTTACATCCATTGGGGTTTAAGAGTTTGTCAAAGATACAAAGATAAGGGATGCAAAATGACTGCATTCTTTTAGAAAAATGTTTTGTGATGAAGGTGATTGAATCACTAGATAAGAGGTTGAAAGATCTATCTATATATAATGTTGCTAAGTTTTCTACTCCTTGACATTATTATGAAGAAATGGATAATAAAGGTTCTCAAACGAAAAAATAGTTGAAATATTTTATACGAAAAGTTTAGTGTTGGGCACTCTCATATTATGGATACTACTAAATGTTTGGGTGAAATTGATGAATTTATTTGTATTATTTATAAAGCATACCCTAAAAAACATATGTTTGAGAGCATGGGATCTATGTAAAGATAAACTTGAATGGTTTGAAGGTTTTTCCTATTTGATGTGATTACAACAAGTTATCCTTATTATCTAGCAAGTACAACAATGTGTGAAAGAGGCTTCTCAAAATATATCAGGACAAAAAATGAGGTAGATCAAGACTTTCATTGGAGACTCTCTCTTAGTGCACCTTATGCTCTAAATGAGGTAGAATGGAGTCTTATTTATGATGTATGGAAACAAATGAAAATTAGAAAGTCTCGTCCATTGGGCAAATTGATTAATGTTTTAAATAATAATAAATACTAATAATAATAATATATTTTTAAGGTCTTCGCCAAGCAAGACACCAATTGGTGTATGAGACCCCAAAGACTTTTGAAGAATATTAAAAAAAAAGAATGTGTTTTCTTATTATTTTTGTTAAAATATATTTGTTTATATAAAATAATAATAATTTTGTGAACCTTACTAATTTCAAATAAAATTTAATTTATTTCTTGGGTTTTATTGAAAACTTATTTTTTTTTCATATAAAAAGTGTTAATTATTGAGACCCCAAAGACTTTTGAAGAATTAAAAAAAAAAAAGAATGTGTTTTCTTATTATTTTTGTTAAAATATATTTGTTTATATAAAATAATAATAATTTTGTGAACCTTACTAATTTCAAATAAAATTTAATTTATTTCTTGGGTTTTATTGAAAACTTATTTTTTTTTCATATAAAAAGTGTTAATTATTGAGACCCCAAAGACTTTTGAAGAATTAAAAAAAAAAAAGAATGTGTTTTCTTATTATTTTTGTTAAAATATATTTGTTTATATAAAATAATAATAATTTTGTGAACCTTACTAATTTCAAATAAAATTTAATTTATTTCTTGGGTTTTATTGAAAACTTATTTTTTTTTCATATAAAAAGTGTTAATTATTGAGACCCCAAAGACTTTTGAAGAATTAAAAAAAAAAAAGAATGTGTTTTCTTATTATTTTTGTTAAAATATATTTGTTTATATAAAATAATAATAATTTTGTGAACCTTACTAATTTCAAATAAAATTTAATTTATTTCTTGGGTTTTATTGAAAACTTATTTTTTTCCATATAAAAAGTGTTAATTATTTAAAATTGTAAAATAATATACATGTTTTATATTTTTTTTAAAAATTGAGTTAAATTATACTTATCAATTAAAATACATTTATTTATTATGGCCCTTTCAAATTTAAGAAGAGGTCCCCACCATTTGAGAAGAGCTATGTGGAATTAAGTTGTCAAATGGCATCCTTCATCCTATGCAAAACAAAGGCATCGGAATATGCTTTGCCTCTTGACTTTAACCATATTTGGAAGGGCAAATCCCACCCTAGTTTGGGTTGGCTTGTAAACAATGGTGTAGCTTCTTAGTACGGAATGTACCCTTGTTTCATTGTCCATGATTCCCTGTCCATGATTCTTTCTCATATATATATGTTTATTTGTTATGTTTATTTGTTTATTTGGTATTTGGCACACTTTTAATGACATGTAAAGTAATATAAAAATATGGGTATCAAATATACACCTGACTTTTAAGTGTCATACCTACTCTCATCACCTTTTATATGGGTGGTCTATAAAAAAAAGTTTATACGGCGTAATTACAAAATCTAGATATCCACAAAGAGATCATAAGATCATAAAGTTTTTATAGACATATGTATTATAATGACGATTTTTTTTCACTTAGTCAATGCTGAAATTTTTAATTTATTTTATTATTTAAAATTTATAAAAAATAAGACAATCTAATAATTAAATGTATCGTGCTCATTTGTATCACGTATATGTATATAGTTAATAGTTTTTAAATGTATATGGTTTATTTAATAATTCAAGATTTAAATATTTAATAATTAAATATATATTTTTATTTTTTTACATAGAAAAAAAATTCTTTAACTTATAAAAAGCGTATAAAAATATAACAATTAAAGTATAAATCTCAACTATATATATCACATGGGAGAACCAATATCAAAAGTATACATATATTCCCACATATGTGGTAGAAATGAGTTTGAATAATTAAAACTATATATATATTTTTCGTTTACATAACGTTCATTTTATTCAATAATAAAGTTAGTTTTCCTCGTGTTATCTTGTTAAAAGTAATAAATTATAACTAATTTTCATCATGTTGATAGAATTGATTTTTCTCTTTTACAATTGGTTTAGGATTGTATTTTTCTTAGTACATACTTAGATTTTTTTATATATTTTTAATTTATGAAGAAATTAAGGGTGACACTAGTTCGTTTTTATTATTACTAAGATTATTATTTTTTTTTATTAATTTTTAAAATTTATTTATATAATTATTCATTATGTAGACTTTATAATATTTTTAGACTATAATGGATGTGGATAAATAACATTTATTTGGAGTTAAAGTTTTGTGTGTTAAACAAAGTATCAGTTTTTTTTTGTTATTATGCATACAACAACCATGTGACACTGGAATAGAGTCAACATAATAATACATATGGGTTCCACATAGAATGTTGACATTATTTAGTATGGTGTTCACGCAGCAAGATCCTATTCATATCTACAACATATGAAGTAAAGGTAAAATTTGTACAACTCCAAATGCAAAATATTGAACCACAATATCTAATAATACACTATATATAAGCATGCATACGTCTTGTACTATAACAATAAAAAATGAGTACTAATGTAAACTATGTCATAATGCTACACTAACATTGTAGAAGGTTTGTCTTGTTACTGGTAGTTTGATGATGTGGACACAACCATGCATCTTTAGCAATTCTAAATTCCATATCATATAAAGATTTCATCCACACTAAATTACTCACAATGAGCTATGTTCCATGTAATTGTATATATAACAACAATAAAGTCAATTAAGAAGTGTTGGATACCTAATCCCACAGGATTATGGTGGAACTATAAATATTGTAAATATTAGATTATTTGTAAATGTTTTCCAGTTACCAAAGAATAATTTAAGAGTCATCGTAATCTCTTGTAAGATGAAAACCAATGCTCATTCTCCACTCTATATATAATTGATTCAAATTAATGCAAAGACATCTCAGCTTAGAGTTACCCAAGTTTGTCAATGGTATCAGATCCCTGGCATTTTAACTCCATGATTCTTTGGTCTACATATTGTCTCCTTGACATCACTCTAGCCATTCATTTTTGTTGAGTGAGTCACACTTACATTTCTATCTCCTCAGGTTCTCTTCAGACCTGTAGACTACCTCCTCTTCCAGTTATATGCTATTGTTTTCCTCCTCAATCCTATGTGTTTGGTATTCTGTTGTCCAAACCAAATGTGTGTACATGTGCATGAATCTCATCCTACATGTGTGATGGTGCCTAGATCAATCTCATCTCTAAGTCTCTTCTAGTGGAGGTCAAGGGTTCTATTGCTTCACATTTTTGTGTGCGTTACATCTCCCCACAACCCACATAAGGCAGTGACCCACGTTCTGGTGCCTCTCCACGTGCATTGTATCTTGCCACAACCTACATGAGATCATGATTGACGTTGTAGTCACCGTATCCATGTGCCAAGTATGTGGATACACCATCTACGTTCCAAGTCCATGATTACATTACACTACGTGAGGGTATTCATCACCATTATGTGAACCAATCTGCAATCTACATGAATATTTTTTGTTGATATATGTGCATGAAGATAAACATATATTGTTGAAGAGTTGCATGGTGGTACCAACTATCTCAATTTGTAAACCCTAATATTATGAAATTTAGTCACATTAATCTTAAGACTAAAGCATATCTTATAGAAGATTCATGATAATTTTACACATGAAAAGACATTAACAGTGCTGCGATTGGAGGTTGCAGCTAGATATTATCAATAATCAATACTAAGAGATGATACAATGTCATACAACTTGCATGAATGCAAGACAATTCGAATTCCTTGGAGGTCATTCGAATTGCATAGATGAAAGTAGCTTAACTGTCAGTTAGCCACACTAAACACACCAGTTAACCACTAATCAAGCCATGATTGACTCTAACTGAGTCCTAACTGAATCAGAGTGCAGTAATGACTGAGTCTATTCGATATAAATCTTTTAAATATTCTAATTTGCATTTTGAGGTTGGTTCTGGTTCCTCGTGTTTTTTACCTTCCATTTAGCAGTCAGCTCCAGACACTCCTCGAGAGTGTGGTCAAATGCTTTAAAATATGAACATGTTGTCGTGGGATTAGTACATTCTCTGGGAAAATGTCTTGGGTGTCCACATTTATAATAAATAACTTGCCCCCTTCTGCGACTAAATCCTCGTCCTCGGCCTCTAAAAGGACCCCCCCTTGGTTGAGGGTATTGTGCCCGAGCTCGACTTGTATATGTTCATCATTCTTCATTAGATATGTGTCGACCATCTTTTCTTGCAACAATGGTATGCTCTGCAATCTTTCTTGTCATGAACCCCAGATTGACATAATTTACAATATAAGCTGGCATGTGCACTTACTATCTTCTGTGGATACAAGCATTTCTCCGACCGATGACCTCTTGTTTGGTAAATTATACACCAAGGCATTCCTTGTGAATTTATCAAGTTTGACCCTCCTGATGCAAGATAATTCAAGAAAGCTAGACATGAATCTCTATGATGGCCTTCTGTTCTACATCTTGTACACCATACTTCTTCTTGAGTTTATTTTCCTTTCTTGATATCTTGTAATTGCAACATAATATTGTTAAGTTGCGAATTTATTTGCATCATATCGCGTCAGTTTCTCCAACCAGTGAAGCTTCCAATTTCATAACAAGCTCAAGAGATTCACTCTAGGATACAATATTCTACTACATCAAAGGAACATGGGTATGCAGTAGCATCATCGCAATAAACCATTATTTATGTTAAACATTCGACATCTGGAAACTCACCTTAGCCACCAGAGTCTTAAATCTTCGATCAAAGTCCCAAATAGACTCAATTTACAATTTCTTAATTTCTTTTAATTTTGTGATACATTGCTACTCATACTTAGGTTTCTTGAATTCCTCGATAAATTCGATGCAGATCCGATCCAATGAATTTTGAGGAACCCCTGCAAGAACCTCAGAAAATTTCATATACTAGTCAAGAGCATGACCCCTAAAGGTTGTGACCATATGATCTATTTTTATAGCCTCATCCTGGACCTGTCACACTGTCTAGACAGCTTCACACAGAAACCAATACTGCTCAGGGTCTTCCAACCCATTCCCATTGAATAAAGGTAACTTTATGTCACTCCCCAAAATTCTGTTTACTTGGGGTATTCCTGAATTTGAATTAAATATACCACCGGTAGGAACTCCTTAACTACTATCTTGACTATTATTGTTACTATGACTTACAAAACCACACTTCAATGCACTTATAGGTCTTACCTCAATTGATGGATATGTACACGGGTTTGTGGGTATGCCGTAGTCTTGGTTAGATCTGGAGCTTTCTTTCCTTCTTTAGTGATAAGTTGATATTCTTCCCATTTGTCGCAAGATTCTTCGTCGAGGTGTGGTGCCAATTTGTAGTTCCTTCCTTCGGTCTCACTGCAACTTCCTCTTATTATCATAGTTCTTCTTGTCTAACCCGACCAAAATATTCTTCCACTCTTTAGGCGACCACCCTCTTGTTCATTCTCACTATCGACAGAGAACATCTCTGCTCACTTTGGTCCATCTTGTTCAACATTTCTTGTGACATCACCTAGGTCCTCTACGCATAATTATTTACTCGTCGGACTCCATCCTCAAGATTCCTTTTTCCTAGACCAACATCTTTATCCACATCTTTAAAGATCTCAAATAATGGCCTCGAGGTTCTTGGAAGAACTTTCTTTCTTTCTCACTGCATGATCTTATCATGTAGACTACAATCTCAGTAATATATCCCTCCAATATGATATCAACCCAGAAGTCGACGACCCTAGATATAGGATTATTGACTCTTTCTAACCGTTGGATTAACTGAGGAGTCCACTAAGTGCGTTCTTCAACTTGACAAATTTTCATCTAAGTCGCTAGATTTGACAACCATTCATGCAACATAATGGGAAATTAACTGAAATTAAATTTTGTGAATATCTGAGAAAATATATCTTGTTAACCATTATGTCAGATTTAGTCGCGATCCTTCACTTTCTTCTTGTGCAAACTCTCTTGCTCTATAATTAACCCAATCTTGAATCTCTGGTTTCCTTGGGTACCAAAACATGTCCTCTTCACAATGGTTTGGGTCCCTGCAACATAACCACTTGTTGGCGTCAAATCCACTGACCCAGGTTCATATTTCCTATCAGTCTAACAAAGCCCAAGATATCGGCCTGATGGAGTTACAACACCTGCGATGCAAGTGAGGTCTCACCTGAGTTATCTATGGGGACTTCTAGAACCGGGTTTATGTAGTTATGGACGAGGATTTCTTCATCTCAATAGTAATAAGTCGTCTGTCCGAAACAAAGGGATGGGTTATGGTCGACACAACAAGAAAGAAGTTCAATCCTTCGACACATTCACATCATATAAGAATATATAGAACCATCAACACATGTAGGATATATAAAGCATAAAGATCTAAACCATAGTTATTGTCGACATTCCATAATATAAGTGCGACCAATTCATAAATATTTATACACAAGACATACAAACATCAAAGACACAAATATTTAACATGGAAACCCATACAGGAAAAACCACAAAAGCGCTCTTCATTTGACATGAGTAATATTTGGAATGCTTTTGGTATGCGCACACAACTTGCAGACTTATCTCAAAATATTCTTTACAATGGATGGGTTTTCTTTTTCTTTCTCATTCTCTAATGCTTTCTTTCTTCTTTATGTCGACCTCTTTGTTGAGATTCCCCATTATGAAGATCATATGCCCCCAACTTATGGATTGACCCAATACACATCTTACAATTCTTGTTCCAACCATCGACTAGTTCTTAACTGACAGTTGACTGGTTGTTCTAACTACCACAACAAATCCCGTTACATTGATAAAGGCGCTAACGACCCAATTTAGAATCATGTCCATTACCAAAAATATATTATTAGTCTAACTTAACTCATCATTACATTTATTGTTTCCTTAAAACATGTCGAATTCCTGGATTGAGTTACTCTTCTCCTTTTTCGTCGCTGCCTTGCTTGCCTTACGACCAGATTCTTCACAATTCCGACAAAAATTGGTATGCATTTTCATAGGGCCAATTCTCATCCACCTCATAAATTAGCAAAATATGGTGCTACATCATAAGGGAAAATGTATTAGTTTTTGTGATCGTTGTTGAGTGATTGGAAAAAATGTTTTCCTCATATAAAAGCTCCAAACAACCAAAGTCCATTTTTCACACTAATACATGAACAAAACAAATAAAATGGAGCCAAAATTTTGACTTTGTTGACCTCCTAAATAAAAATAGATTCGAACTATAACAAACAGGAGAATGCACTAGTTCAGTATGGCTGTCACTCAATAAAGAAACATGATCATCCAATATAAAACCTCCATAAGATAAGCGATGATGTTGTAGATGAAACACAACCAAAAGTTGAAGAGCATGAAGAGTAGTAAATGCACTATTAGTGCAATAAGCTAGAAAAAGGCAACAAACCCAAAGTTAAAATACAATACAATAGACGAAATACAATTATTGTACAAATGGGATGGTGGATAGGATGAATAAACTACATAGGGTGAATGCTCATAGGAAGGGATAATTGAACAAAAACATATGGTGCAAGAGGGAAGGCACCTGAAATCATGCATGGAAAAACAAGGAGAACTAGAAGAACTATTGGAAACCCATATGGATAAGGGGGAATACCCCATGGAATCATCCCCTCTAATGTGGTATTCTCTTCATGAGATAAGAGTCCCCATCAACGTTCAAATTTGAATCCATACCAACCCTTCTAAAGTGTTTTTGCCTATCCCAGAAGTGCAAAGTTAAAATTGCCCTTCAAAAAATAATTAAAATCCAATTTTTAGCAATCCAATCAAGAAGGAAGTAATTTATAACAACATTTCAAAGGAAGGGCAACTTTTTAAATTACCCATCAATATGTCAAATTTTAATTTACGGACCGTTGGACAGTGGGAATCAGGAACTTAAGAGTTGCCATCTACCAACATAATATTAATTAATTCATAAAATTTGGAGTGATATTGCGAGCACGAGCTCCCAAACGAAAGAATGAGTATCAAAACAAGTACTATGCATTCAACATGATCTCCCAAAATAAGGAATGATAATGAAAACTACTCCATAGACAATCTCTCCCTCTATATTTGCATGAGCAAATGTCAATTTATAGTTCATGTCACGTGTGGCAAGATTTCCTAAGGGATTCCAAGCATACGATGGATCAAGCATGGCATAATAAATTGGTTCTTGGAGAAGCTTGTATAGGTTCTAGATTTCTACATGTAACATAAGCCTCAAATGTCTAGTCCCATCAAATTAAATACATTTTCTTTAATCTTCAGAATCAACTATACAGAAAGTCAAAACGTGCATGGGTTTAAGATTAATCATGTCCAATCCCATTTAGAGATATTAATAAATACAAAATTCTTATGAGTTTAGAATTTTGATTGTCCAATACCACTTCACAAGATTATCATGGTGAATAAATTTATGAAAGTATTTTTAGCTGTTAAAATTTTATGATAAAAAAAATTATAGATCCAAAATTTTACAATACAAAAAAATTTATAGATCCAAATTTTTATGATACAAAAATTTTTATAGATTCAAAATTTTAATTATACAAAAAGTAAGAATTCTTATATATTCATAGTTTCATTTGTGTCCAAACCCATCTAACAGAGGAAAAACAAATCCTTTAAATTCAAAATCCTTATAGATTTAGAATTTTGATTGTATGTGGTCTCATTTCACAACATTATTTAAAAGAAATGTACAAGTTAATTTGTGACTTGAATAGGTATAAGTGCACTCCACACATGCCTTTAACATATTCTACATACACAAATACAACATCTGGAAAATTGTTTCTCCGAACTGCTAAAGAGTTATATTGGAAAAAACTAAAAGATAAGATTGTCTAGAGCCCAATTTACTCAGTTTAATTGATGAAAGTACTGATCAAACTATGGAGCACCATTTCATTATTTATATTACATATTTGAAAAATGAAGGAAGAAGTTAACGTGTAACAAAATTCATATGTTTGCTTTAGATAAAAGATCGAATAACTTAGTCTATATATGATGTAGTGAGAACTCTTGTAACGCAGATGATTTATCTTTAATGAATTTAGTTAGATTTGGTTTCGATGGACATCTTCCATGAGAGGTAGTCGTGAAGTTTTATCTTCTAAGATACATAGAGATGCTCCTCACTTATTAGATATTCATTGCATAGCTTATAGAGAAGCATTAACAGTAAATGATGATTCATCTCATTTGCAGTATATGTGATAAATTTGCAAATAAAGTTTATTCATGACTTTGGAAAGCTACTAAAAGGCATGGAGAACTGAAAGAGCTAATGAACTTATTTCAAATCACTAAGCTCAAGGTTTTACAATTTCATCAAATTAGGTGACTCTCTTGAGGGAACACCATGTAAAGACTCATCAAATGCATGCCTGTTTTTTAAAAGATTGAGAGTAAGGGAATAAAAATATGTATGAGTTATGAGTTGGCAGCAATATTTCAAGTACAATTTTGCATCCATTTACTTGTAGATGTGCTCACTGTGTTAAATACGTTGAATCTTAAGTTCAAAGAGGGTCATGTTGACATTACCTCTATTGGCACTATTTTGGATGTTTCGATTAACATGTTTTGTAAATAGTTTTTTGGAGTCATATTTGGGGCAGGTGCAATGCACATATCCTCTTTTTTAATTAGAGCACAAGGAGGAACTCTTGAGTTTGTAGATAGCACAGGTATGGTATAGTTACATCCATTGGGGTTTAAGAGTTTGTCAAAGATACAAAGATAAGGGATGCAAAATGACTGCATTCTTTTAGAAAAATGTTTTGTGATGAAGGTGATTGAATCACTAGATAAGAAGTTGAAAGATCTATCTATATATAATGTTGCTAAGTTTTCTACTCCTTGACATTATTATGAAGAAATGGATAATAAAGGTTCTCAAACGAAAAAATAGTTGAAATATTTTATACGAAAAGTTTAGTGTTGGGCACTCTCATATTATGGATACTACTAAATGTTTGGGTGAAATTGATGAATTTATTTGTATTATTTATAAAGCATACCCTAAAAAACATATGTTTGAGAGCATGGGATCTATGTAAAGATAAACTTGAATGGTTTGAAGGTTTTTCCTATTTGATGTGATTACAACAAGTTATCCTTATTATCTAGCAAGTACAACAATGTGTGAAAGAGGCTTCTCAAAATATATCAGGACAAAAAATGAGGATAGATCAAGATTTTCATTGGAGACTCTCTCTTAGTGCACCTTATTCTCTAAATGAGGTAGAATGGAGTCTTATTTATGATGTATGGAAACAAATGAAAATTAGAAAGCCTCTTTCATTGGGCAAATTGATTAATGTTTTAAATAATAATAAATAATAATAATAATAATATATTTTTAAGGTCATCGCCAAGCGAGACACCAATTGGTGTATGAGACCCCAAAGACTTTTGAAGAATAAAAAAAAAAGAATGTGTTTTCTTATTATTTTTGTTAAAATACATTTGTTTATATAAAATAATAATAATTTTGTGTTTGATTGCCCCCAAGCCTTCTTGGTGTAGCCAGGTGTTGAAGGCCAAATACTTCAGAGGAAGGAGGCTCAGGTGCCTTGATGGAGAGCACGTGAACCAGAAAGGAACTGCTATCTACAATGTCTGCTACAAAGCTCTCCCCAGGTTCAAAGAAGAATTGCATTGGGTTCCTGGCAATGGGAAATCAATAAATATATGGCAAGACAGAATCCTAGATAAGGAACCGCCCCATATCCCACGCCTGCAAGAGAGACTGACTGAGCAAGGAATGAAGACGTTATGGGACTTCTCCAACTGGGAGACAGAGTGGCCAAATAGATGGGCCGGCTGGTGCTTGCCGGACTGCTCACCTGTAATTAACGCTGAGCTAAAAATTCTCTCCACTCACCTCGCTGGGCTGGCACCAGAATCAAAGATAAAGAGGGATCGAAGAGGCTGGGGGAAGAAAACTGGAGTCTATTCCACGGATGAAGGATATCAATTATACGCTGCAAGCTACAATGTGCCGGACAATCCAAGGAGATGGTTGAACCTCTGGTACTGCAGAACTCTTCCTAAAATCGACTTATTTGCTTGGACTCTACTGCATCAGCGAATTCTTACTGGTGAAAATCTGCAGAAAAGAGGAATTCTCGGCCCATTTAGATGTCCTCTTTGCTCTGAAGACGAAGAAAATATCAGACACCTGTTCTTAACGTGTCCATTCACAATTTCGGTCTGGGAGGAGGTGATGAAGCCGCTGGGAGGGGGAGTTCGCTTGCCAGACTCCATTCAGGACTGGTTCATAAGTTGGGACAAACTGTATAATGGTGACCTGCAAAAGAAAAGTGAAATTAAAGACTGCTGGCTGAAGCTACCCAAGCTAATTTGCTGGGGCATATGGAACGAGAGAAACCGGCGAATCTTTCAAGAGAACGCCCAGCCAGCTTGGAAGATAGCAAAAAAGGTAATTTTCCAGCTTGGAGAGGTAATCAGTATTTCTAAACCTTCAATAAATAAAGAAATCCTGACTGAGAAGGAGAGAAAATGGATGAAAAGTATTAAAATCATGGAGAAAAATGAAGAAGAACCAGTAAAGCTGGAAGAATGGGACATTAGAATGGATTCCGAACAGTTTGAGAGGTGGCTCAAAGAGAAGAAGTCTTTTAAATTATTCTTTGATGGGGCTTCCAAAGGGAACCCGGGTAAAGCAGGTGGCGGAGGAGTCATAATTGATCCGGACGGGAAGATCGAGATTGACTTTAGCTGGAACATTGGTATTGACTTGAACAATATGGCTGAGGTGTACGGGCTATGGCAAGGACTCAAGCAGCTGCAGGGAAAAGGTGTGGAGGAGGTCTTGGTCTTTGGGGACTCCAGAGTTATTATTCAGGCGCTGAACGGGGGGAGAAGGGACAAGACTGGAAGAATAGCGAGGATGATTAACAGAATTAGATCCAAAGCAAAATTTTTCAAGAAAATAAAATTTTATCACATCCTAAGGGGCCTAAATGCATTGGCGGATCAGGCAGCCAATACCTCTATAGCAGCTGGTCTTCATGATCTCATTGTTAATTCGGTTTCTAGTATAGATATCCCTCCTTAGATCTTACTTTCCGTAGGAGGAAGAAGTAGTCAGGAAGATTGATGTAATAGGTTTCTGAACCAGCAGTCTATTGGCTGATTTCTTAATATATTATAATCGTTTTTGTTAAAAAAAAAATAAAAAAATTTGTGAACCTTACTAATTTCAAATAAAATTTAATTTATTTCTTGAGTTTTATTGAAAACTTATTTGTTTTTCATATAAAAAGTGTTAATTATTTAAAATTGTATTTCAAATAAAATTTAATTTATTTCTTGGGTTTTATTGAAAACTTATTTTTTTTCATATAAAAAGTGTTAATTATTTAAAATTGTAAAATAATATACATGTTTTACATTTTTTTTTAAAGATTGAGTTAAATTATACTTATCAATTAAAATACATTTATTTATTATGGCCCTTTCAAATTTAAGAAGAGGTCCCCACCATTTGAGAAGAGCTATGTGGAATTAAGTTGTCAAATGGCATCCTTCATCCTATGCAAAACAAAGGCATCAGAATATGCTTTGCCTCTTGACTTTAACCATATCTGGAAGGGTAAATCCCACCCTAGTTTGGGTTGGCTTGTAAACAATGGTGTAGCTTCTTAGTACGTAATGTACCCTTGTTTCACCTGTCCATGATTCTTTCTCTTTTTTTTTCACGTAAAGGGAAAAAACAGTCCCTTGCTATTTCTATTAGAAATCAAAGGAGACTTATCCATACAAAGGTTTTAGTATACATCCATGATCCTCTCATCAACATTAAACTATCTCCCTCTCTATCCAAAGATTCTTCATATCAGTTTACAAAACATTCACCACAAAAAACATATCAGTTCTGATATATGTAAATCAAAAAGTAGTTCTGAAATTCTAAACACAGTCTGCATCTCAAATACTAGTACTATGGAACTTTCCTATTTCCATGCTAATAGTATCTAGTACTTCTACAAGAACACCTACTACCCTCCAAATACTCTTCAATATAAATGAAACCTTCATTTATCCTTAAGCCTCTTTTGGATAGTCTATCAGCTGTAGTGTTATGCTCCCTATGTAGATGCTGAAAATATATATGCTGAAAAGTATCGATGATCTCAGCAGTCCTGTTAGCCCATCCAAAAAGTTTGTTGTTTCGAATGGGATGTTCCTTTCTGGCCCAGCCAATGATAGCCATCGAATCTCCCAGAATGCCTATGTTATCAATATTCAGTTCTCTCGCCAATCTGAGTAATGCCCAAAGTGCCACCAGTTCAGCCTTAGTATTCGTACCAAATCCCAGACCCAGCCAAAAATGGAAGCAATGATTTGCCACTGTCAAAGTCCCCCCTCCTCCACAATATCCTCCCTGCTCAGCCCCATCAAAAGTACCTATGATTCCACTCGGAAGTAATGGAGGGAAATGTATGCCAACTTTCTTCCTACTAATCGAACCATTAGGATAATGGCTGTATAATCTAATGATCCAGCTCATGATGGCATCCAATGGCATTTTACAGTTCTCAAAGATAAGTAAGTTCCTGTACCTCCACAAAACCCAGATGAAGAAAATGGGTAAAGTTTTGTGTAAAAAATGTAACTTTTGCCACTCATGAAGATAGTAACCCAGTGATCCACCTCCCCAGTCATCAGGAAAATCAAAATGTAACATCAGCAATCGCCAAACCTTCAATGAGAAAGTGCAATGACAAAAAAGATGATCAACTGTTTCAGCAGCTACCATGCACAACAGGCACATGTTAGGTCCAGAGTAACCTCTTTTGCAAAGGACTTCCTAAGTGAGAATTCGACCGCTGAGTGCCAGCCAAAGAAAACAGAGAATTTTTAGTGGCGCATTCCACCGCCAAATAATCTGATGCCACCAAATACCAGTAGACGGGCATACCTCATCAATCTCAGAACAGTAAACCTCTTCAACAGTAATTGATCCAGATTTGCCCCTGTCCCACACCAGTGTGTCTTCGCTATCCCTTAATCGGATTCCAGTCTTCTCAAGTTCAGACACATAGTGATTCCAAATAGTAGCATCTCTCCCGGTGATGCCTAACAGATTACTATCCATCCAATACCCACTGTTGTAATCCTCCACTCTCCCTGATCGAATTTGATAGAAATACCAGATATCCTGTGAGTGAAGCCACCCTATGATATGCAAAGGCAAATAATAATCTTTTTTACAACCAACCACAGGGTCAATACCAATCAAAGCTTTGTTTCCATTCCCCAATTTCCAGGCTAACCAGTTTTTAATTCTATAAAACTGCTTGTTAAAACTCCTCCAGAATAATGATCCAGTCACCTTTTCCTTTTGTTCATACCTGATTCACCCTTCGACCGAGTCTTCTTTCCAATATTTAGCCCGCAGTATGGAGCGCCAGAGTCCCGGCTGTGAAATAACTCTCCATCCCATCTTCAGTAGTATAGCCACATTAAATAGTGCGAGGTCCTTAATATTCCAGCCCCCAGCCTTCCAGGGAGAACATAATCTTTGCCAACTAACCAAATGGATCTTATTCCTCTGTAAACTGCCCGACCACAGAAATTTTGCTATCAAGCTGTTCATACGAGATATAATGGACAACGAAATCAACCCCATAGCCAACCAGTACACCGGAATGCTCATGAGAACAGCTTTAATCAGTATCAATCTCCCACCTAAAGACAACCACCTATTGTCCATGATTCTTTCTCTCACACACACACACATATATTTATTTATTTGTTTATTTGGTATTTGGCACACTTTTAATGACATGTAAAGTAATATAAAAATATGGGTATCAAATATACACCTGACTTTTAAGTGTCATACCTACTCTCATCATCTTTTATATGGGTGGTCTATAAAAAAAGTTTATACGGCGTAATTACAAAATCTAGATATCCACAAAGAGATCATAAGATCATAAAGTTTTTATAGACATATGTATTATAATGACGATTTTTTTTCACTTAGTCAATGCTGAAATTTTTAATTTATTTTATTATTTAAAATTTATAAAAAATAAGACAATCTAATAATTAAATGTATCGTGCTCATTTGTATCACGTATATGTATATAGTTAATAGTTTTTAAATATATATGGTTTATTTAATAATTCAAGATTTAAATATTTAATAATTAAATATATATTTTTATTTTTTTACATAGAAAAAAATACTTTAACTTATAAAAAGCATATAAAAATATAACAATTAAAGTATAAATCTCAACTATATATCACATGGGAGAACCAATATCAAAAGTATACATATATTCCCACATATGTGGTAGAAATGAGTTTGAATAATTAAAACTATATATATATATTTTCATTTACATAACGTTCATTTTATTCAATAATAAAGTGAGTTTTCCTCGTGTTATCTTGTTAAAAGTAATAAATTATAACTAATTTTCATCATGTCGATAGTTAACAAGAATTGGCTTTACATGGAATTGATCCCTTTTACAATTGGTTTATATATTGGATTGTATTTTTCTTAGTACATACTTAGATTTTTTAATATTTTTTTAATTTATGAAGAAATTAGGGGTGACACTATATTTAGTTCGTTTTTATTATTACTAAGATTGCTATTTTTTTATTAATTTTTAAAATTTATTTATATAATTATTCATTATGTAGACTTTATAATATTTTTAGACTATAATGGATGTGGATAAATAACATTTATTTGGAGTTAAAGTTTTGTGTGTTAAACAAAGTATCAGTTTTTTTTTGTTATTATGCATACAACAACCATGTGACACTGGAATAGAGTCAACATAATAATACATATGGGTTCCACATAGAATGTTGACATTATTTAGTATGGTGTCCACGCAGCAAGATCCTATTCATATCTACAACATATGAAGTAAAGGTAAAATTTGTACAACTCCAAATGCAAAATATTGGACCACAATTTATCTAATAACACACACTATATAAGCATGCATACGTCATGTACTATAACAATAAAAAATGAGTACTAATGTAAACTATGTCATAATGCTACACTAACATTGTAGAAGGTTTGTCTTGTTACTAGTAGTTTGATGATGTGGACACAACCATGCATCTTTAGCAATTCTAAATTCCATATCATATAAAGATTTCATCCACACTAAATTACTCACAATGAGCTATGTTCCATGTAATTGTATATATAACAACAATAAAGTCAATTAAGAAGTGTTGGATACCTAATCCCACAGGATTATGGTGGAACTATAAATATTGTAAATATTAGATTATTTGTAAATGTTTTTTAGTTACCAAAGAATAATTGAAGAGTCATCGTAATCTCTTGTAAGATGAAAACCAATGCTCATTCTCCACTCTATATATAATTGATTCAAATTAATGCAAAGACATCTCAGCTTAGAGTTACCCAAGTTTGTCAATGGTATCAGGTCCCTAGCATTTTAACTCCATGATTCTTTGGTCTACATATTGTCTCCTTGACATCGCTCTAGCCATTCATTTTTGTTGAGTGAGTCACACTTACATTTCTATCTCCTCAGGTTCTCTTCAGACCTGTAGACTACCTCCTCTTCCAGTTATATGCTATTGTTTTCCTCCTCAATCCTATGTGTTTGGTATTCTGTTGTCCAAACCAAATGTGTGTACATGTGCATGAATCTCATCCTACATGTGTGATGGTGCCCAGATGAATCTCATCTCTAAGTCTCTTCTAGTGGAGGTCAAGGGTTCTATTGCTTCACATTTTTGTGTGCGTTACATCTCCCCACAACCCACATAAGGCAGTGACCCACGTTCTGGTGCCTCTCCATGTGCATTGTATCTCGCCACAACCTACATGAGTTCATGATTGACATTGTAGTCACCGTATCCGTGTGCCAAGTATGTGGATACACCATCTACGTTCCAAGTCCGTGATTACATTACACTACGTGAGGGTATTCATCACCATTATGTGAACCAATCTGCAATCTACATGAATATTTTTTATTGATATATGTGCATGAAGATAAACATATATTGTTGAAGAGTTGCATGGTGGTACCAACTATCTCAATTTGTAAACCCTAATATTATGAAATTCAGTCACATTAATCTTAAGACTAAAGCAGATCTTACAGAAGATTCACGACAATTTTACACATGAAAATACATTAATAGTGCTGCGATTGGAGGTTGCAGCTATATATTATCAATAATCAATACTAAGAGATGATACAATGTCATACAACTTGCATGAATGCAAGACAATTCGAATTCCTTGGAGGTCATTCGAATTGCATAGATGAGAGTAGCTTAACTGTCAGTTAGCCACACTAAACACACCAGTTAACCACTAATCAAGCCATGATTGACTCTCACTGAGTCCTAACTGAATCAGAGCGCAGTAATGACTGAGTCTAACTGAATAGAACTCAACTGCATGTTAATCAGTAGGTGGGGGTGCATCTCTAACTCAAGTGAGCTCCGATGTAGTGAATTGAACTAAAACTAGTCATCATAAGTTGTTGGAGGTGCATTAAATCACTCAAGTTAACTCAAATCAGCCCAAAATAGATAATGAGATGAGGAAGGTGCCTTTCCAACTCAACTTAACTGATTGTTAGGTGAAACAACATTCAGTTAACTGATTGGTGCACTTATGACAAGCAAATCACCCCATATTTGCTCCTTGATTGAAGGAGGAAGCCTAGTTATCCTCCCTGATTGAAGGAGAAGGATTAGTTGGCCTCCCTGATTGAAGGAGGGAATGGGTGTGCTGATGTTGATGTCAGGAGTGTGCTGGTGTGTTGATGTTGATGTCAGTAATTCGAGTCAATTAACTTAGGATAGTGGGTAATTAGGCCAAATTGACCAAATAAAGGTGTGTGGGTTGGATAATGACTCCAACACCTCCCTTAAGCTATACTCATGTGGAGGAGTAAAAATAAAATGCTAGGGCCCCGATAAGAAAGGCCATAGGTCACCCTGTATAAAAAGTAACTCTAAAATGCTCAAATACAATGCTAAGTGAGGAAAGAGGGAAAACCCAGTGGGACCCCCCCCCAAGCTGAACACTGAAGAAGTAACTGCCTTCACCCTGATGAACTCACCCCCAGCAGTGAATGGAGGTAATTGAACTTTTTCTCAGTAAATTTCTTGGTGAAAATATCTACAATCTTCTCATCTGTAGGGCAGTATTGCAGAACAATTGTCCTGTCATGCACCAACTCCCTTATGTAGTGCATTGGGATCTCAACATGTTTGGTCCTCTACCACTGAAATGGATCCGTTGAGATATTGATAGCACTTTGGTTTTCACAAAATATGACTATGGACAAAGCACTACCAATCTCAAACTCTGACAGAATTCCTTGCAACCAAACTGCTTGGATGCAAGCATTCATTGCTCCCCTGTACTCGGCCTTTGCTAAAGACAGTGCAATGGCAGCCTGCTTTTTGCTGGACCAGCAAATGGGGCCACCACCAAACATAAACACCAACCAGGAAGTGGACTTTCGATCTATGGAATCCCCTGCCCAATCTGAATCTGTAAAACCAACCAACTCCAGCTCAGAATCTGCAGCATAGTGAATGCCGTAGGATCGAGTGCCCTGAATGTATTGAAGGATCCTCTTGGCTGCCTTCCAATGGAGCTCTTGAGGCTGTTGCATATATCTTTATACAACATTCACGACATAACAAATTTTAGGCCTTGAATGTGTCAAGTATAGCAAGCTTTTGATCAAATGGCGATAAATTGTGGAATCCATGGGTGGAGTGGATTTCCCTCTTCAACACTGGTTCCTGAGAGGAAATGAAATGGTGCAGCCTTGCAATCAACCAGGTTAAACTTAATTAACATGTCTGCAATATATTTATACTGAGTTAACATTATCCCATTAAATTCTTGTGTGATTTCAAGCCTGAGAAACTGTCTCAGTAGGCCCAAGTCACTCATTTCAAAAGCATCATGAAGAGCAGTTTTTATAAAGGTAATCGAAGCAAGTGTGCTTCTTGTTATCAAAAGATCATCAAAATATAGTACTATGATTAGAATATTACCATCATACTACTGCAAATATACATTAGGATTAGATTTGCATCTCTGGAAGTTTTGTGAGAGCATAAAGGCATCCATTTTGGCATTCCAAGATGTTGGGGCCTGTTTCAACCCATATAATGATTTCTGCAACTTACACACCAAGGAAGGATCTGATGTATATCCTTTGGGCTGCTTCATGTATATCTCTTGTTGTAGGTCTCCATGAAGAAAATCACTCTTGACATCCACGTGATGCACCTCCCAGTGCTTGGATGCGACAATGGCCAAAACTAGTCTTATGGAATCCAATAGCAATATGGAAGGAGAGAAATCGAATCCAATAGATCAAATCATACAAGTTCTCCTTCCAATAGCAATATGGAAGGAGAGAATCCAAGGTTTAGTTTCTTATTTAGTTTCTTTTTAGTGGTATTCCAATGAATAGGAAAGATTCCATGACTATCTATATAAATAAGTCTCTAGAACTTGTATGAGATGTGATTATATCAAATAGTGTACTCTTTCAAGTTTAATGAATACAAAACGAAGTCTCTTCCCCGGCTTATGCATAAAATAAGATGTTGATATTGTAGAAAGCATTTCAACAATCAATGCCCCTTAAGGCAAGGGCTAATCAAGTGGTATTGTCACTAATATTTTCATTCATCTTTGTGTGTGTGTGTGTGTGTGTGTGTTAGTCGTATTTCCTTTACTCAACCAAGTGTTGTTATTTGTCCTCATTTTATTATTATATTGTTTCATCCTTAAACTATAGTGAAATTTGTACAATATACCAATATTCAAACTTAGTTACCGGAGTAGTAATGTCGAACCTACAATAGCAATATGGAAGGAGAGAAATCGATCTACAAAGGCTCTTCTACCATGTGGAAATTGAACCCAAGTGATAGAACAATTGCACTCACAAAATTGCTAATCAAACATGCAAAATCACAAACAAAGGAGACTGAAATTGGAGGATAACACTAATCTATATTGAATAAGTGTACAATAGCCAACCTTATGAATTCATAGGCTACTGCAATATATAATTACATGAGAGATTCAAATGCATAAGGATGGAATTCAAAATAGTCAAAAAGTAGTCTTACTAAATCTAGTCAAATCCCCCATATGTGCATAAAGCAGTTTCCAAATCCACTTAGAGGCTCACGAATTGGCAAAGTCAAGTAGGCAAGCTAATAAGAGATGGAAATACAACTCATACATGCTTTTATTAGGAGAAAAGGATGGAGGATGATGAGGGCAAAAAACAAGTCAACTACACCTAGTCTTACTTTCCCTTTTGCCTTATTTCTCAATAAAACAGGAACTTAGCAGAAAAAGGAGATATGCGCTTTGGAGGATCTGGAATAAAGTAGACATGCTAAATATGGTTTCTAGGAGGTTTCCCAAGCGCTCCATGAATCAGTTTTAGCAAGTTTGACTTCTATGGCATGTGGAAGACAACTTGCATAGAGTGGAATAAAGTAACTAGGCAAATAAGACAAAAATGAATTAATTAATGTCTAAGGTAGGTAACTATGGGTTGATTATTATAACACTTTAAAAGTTGATCAGAATCCACATTCCTTTCCTGGTAGACATGGTGACAAGAGTAGGCATCAAATCCTTCCAACAATCTCATAATTTATTCTAATATTGTTAACATAAATATATTTTGATAGCTTTGGACTTTGTTTACCCAATTTACCACATTCATAGAGTCTTTGAACAATTGAATACTTCTGCAATTTTTCGAGAGGCAAAACAAAGTAAGAGTCCGAGTGCAACTAGTTCTGCAAAATTATTTGTTCCCAACCCTAAGCCCATTTGTATGTGATAAAAGTGTGTGTCTGAGAGGTGAAGGGTGGCTCCACCTACATAGTTCTGATTTTGGGAAGCTCCATCAAAGAAATCCCATGGGATATGTTTGTCTATCTATTCTATCGATATGATTATGATAGTAGGATCATGCTTATGTTATGGGAAGTATGAAAGAATGTACAAGCTGGTGGATTTTGTGACTTTCGGGACCGAAAGAAGGTTCTAGAAAATTGCTTTGTTCCTAACAATCCATAATCCCCAGATTATGATAATCGGGAGGGATTGATGGTTTGCTGTGTCGCCCAAATTGAGCCTTTTTTTCCAAGCAATCTCTACCGTATCTCCACTCCATACTACTGGGGTGTTTATTCTTTTCCTTATTTATGCCTAAGTGTGGATTACAAAAGGGAAGTTGATGAAGAGATGTGCTACTATTTTGTTGTTTTGTTTGCAGAGAACACACCAGCCTGGTCCTGCTATGTTTCGTTTTTGCAATTTCTCCCATATTGGGATTTTGTTTTCCAATGTGCATCACATGAAAAGTTTGGATTTTGGTGGACATTTTTCTTTCCAGAGTTTTTTCCACCACCATTTGTTTTCGCCTTTATGTCCAGCTGTGGTCAGTCTCTTACATCCCACTTTTGGCGGGTAGATTCCGTTGGCTGCATAGGCCTAAATGATTTTGTGTGAAAAGTTTGCGAGTCAAACTTTGGTGGTTCTTAAGGCTAATATGAATATATCCCATTCAATTTCTAGGTTTCCTGGGATGCCTAAAGTGTTTACACTTTTATAGCCTTGTTGCCAAATATTTGAATCCTCTGGATCTGCTATTTGATTTAAGTGAAGGATGCCCTATGTTTGTAGTGTGATCATAAGCTCTTATTAGAGGATATGTCTGTTTTGACTCCTAGGCCAAGGGTCCGCCCCTATTTGAAGTTGTTCTATATTCCCAATTTTCTAGTCCATTCCTTCTTCAATGAGTGGAATGGATGCAAGGACAACTTTCCATACAATAGAGATTCCCTGTCTTCCTATGTTTGGGTTTCTTATCCAGTTTGTGACTGAGTCTGGATAAATGTATTTACTGTTTTCTACTTTTGTCCAGAGGTTGTTTGGATTTATAGGTCTCCATCCTGATTTAACGGATAGAGATTTTGCAAAAAGTGGTAGTTTTTTTAGTCCCCACCCTCCTAGAGCTTTTGGTCGGGAAATCCTATCCCATTTTACCCAAGGGGTGACTGTATTTTCTGCTTTTTTCGGTCCAAAGGAATTTTGAACATATTCTCCTCGATTTTTCTAGGGTTCTCTTTGGGATCCAGGCTAGATAGATCCAATATACTGGGATTGCTTCCAATACTGATTTAACAAGTACCAGTCTTCCCACTCTGGAGAGCCATCAGTGAGTTCATATATTTATGATTTTCTCCGGCTTTGATAACAACCAAGTCCAGTCCTCTTTTTTGTAATGATTTGGTTTCAGTCTAAATCCAAGGTATTTTAGTCCATAATCCAGTCGAATTTGATCAAAAGGGAATAAATTGATGTACCTTTGAATTTCTTGGTCCCCCATGTTGTGTGCTGTAAGTGTGGATTTTTTAGGATTGATCGTCATTCCTATTGCTGTTCTAGAAAGCTCTAGGATTCTTGCTAGTCTTTCGACATCTCTTGTTGTTCCGGTGCAAAAGATGAGAATACCATCTACAAATAGTAGATGTGAGATTTTAAGGGTATTTGCAATAACAATGTCTATAAAAGCCCCTTGGATTTTACTTTCCAAGAGTTTTCTACTTAGATATTCAACCACCAAAATGGATAAGAGCAGTGAGAGGGGGCACCCTTGTCTTAGACCTATTTCCGTTGTAAAGAAAGGGGACGCAACACCATTGATAATGACCACATAGGAGACTGTAGTAATGCAACTCATTACCCATTTAATGAAGGGGTATTCAAATCCAAGATGAGTCATGAGTAGTCTGAGTTATAGCCAATTGACCCGGTCAAAAGATTTTGAGAGATTGATTCTTATTACTGCCCCTTTAAGTTTCTTGGTTTTGATGGAATGTAGCCCTTCGTGTGCTACCCCAATAGCTTCATAGATCTGTCTTCCTTCTAGAAATCCGAACTGTTCAACACAAATTGTATTTTCCAAGACACTTTTTAACCTTTGGGATATGATTTTTGCTATTACCTTATAGGTAATGTTGCAGAGAGAGATGGGTTTGAATCCCTCAAAGTGTCTAGGGTGGTCACTTTTGGGAATAAGTGCTATAAAAGTTCTATTTAAAGGGGGATGCATCACTCCATTTTCCCTTGTTTCTTAAACAATTCACAGAAGGTCTAGGCCAATTGTGTCGTAGAGAGCAAGAAAGAACTCGATTTTCCACCCATGTGGTCCCGGGCCGTTGTCCTTCTTGAAGCTGTGTAGGATTCCTTTTAGTTCTTATTTTGATACTTCCTCCATCAAAGCCTGATTATCCTCTTGGTTGAAAAATCTTGGGAAATATTGGGATATTCTTAGTATTTCAGTGATAATAACTCTGTTAACTGCTTTGAATAGAGTTTTGAAGTGATTGACTCCCAATTTTTCCAAACCTTCAGATGAGGTGATTTCCTCATTTTCTCGATCTTTGAGTTGCTAGATTGTATTTTGACTCTTTCTTCCTTTAGCGAAGGCTTGAATTTTTTTTGTGTTTTTCATCTCCACTTTCCAGCTAAATTGCTATGCTCTTTAGGTGCCATACTTCCTCCTAATCTTTGAGCAGATTTCTTCTTTTGGATTCCAATTTGCCTAACACTTTTTTTGACTAAGGAGTAAGATATCCTCTCCCTTCTAACTCCCGGAGGTGTTGTATTTCTATTTCAACGTCTTTTAGATCCTGTTCATCTTTTTCCTTTTTTTTTTGTTTGCCCATGTTTTTAGCTTCTTCTTGAATTGAGTGAGATTTTGACTAAATTGTACTGTTGCAAAACCACTCTCCAGGCTATAAGGTTGCAAGATGTTTTTTATGAGTTGTAGGAGATCCTCCTCTTTTAGCTAGGATGCACAAAATTTAAAATAACTGGTTGGCTTACATTCTTCACCTAGAATTTCTAGGAAGATTGGGTAGTGATTGGAATCTCCCCTAGAGTCTATCCAATATCTAAATCTGATGTTTTGATTGGTTAAGTTCTCCAAGATTAGAAACCTGTCGAATATTTTCACCACTTTTCTCTCCCTTGTTGTTTTGTTTGTCCAAGAGGGTTTGGGATTGGTTAGTGCTATGTCAATGAGGTGATTTTCTCTTATATTCTATTCGAAAAAGTCTGCTAGTGGGCCTATTCTATCCCTAGGCCCCCATATTTCATGATTCCCCAAAGTGAAATTCAAATCCCCTCCTAGTACAACATTTTTTGTCTTTGTGAAGGATTTATGTAGGAGGGAAGACCGGAAGGTTGGTCTATTCTCATAGGGCCCATAAATGTTCACAATATTGAGGGAGATGTTTAGATTTGATGAGAATATCTCTAGGGTGAGTCCCGATTCAAATCCCTAAGAGTTTTAGGAATTTACGATATTTGTATTCCAACCAATGGCTATAACTCCTAAGTGTCCTCTTGCATCCTGACCAAGGAGGGGAGCCTTGTGGGGAAGGGGATGAAAGGTTGTGTGTGGAAAGTTTTGAAGTAGTAGTGTGTGAGGGAGGAATACTTGGTGAGACATCCTGATTGAAATGTAGAGACGTTAATGAGAGCTCACGAGAATCAAGGGGAATTTTGGGAGAGAGAACCTTACCCATTTTGGTGATAGTTTCCTGTCGAGCTTGAGATTGTACTAGGAGTGGTTCTGATTTTCATGTTTCAAGCTGCATTTGATCTCCTGCTTCTCTTCCCTCTTGTAAGGTTTCTTCCCTTGGTTGCTCCTGGTTCCCATATTTTTTCTCCTTTTTCTTTCTGATCAGTATTGATGAGTCATCCTCTATCTCTGTACCTCTTCTTGTTAATATTCTTTTCCTGGGTTTTTCTAGTCCCTTGCTAAAATTTTGTGTGAAATTTCTGTCCAAGTGCCCATACCTTCGACAATGATGGCAGTGAAATGGTATCCCTTCATAATCTAGCTTCTGTTGGTAGATAACTTATCCCCAAATTAGGTTTAGCTCTTCCTTGAAGCCTATTTGGATATTCATCGAGACTAGAATCCTTGCGACTATCATTCGCCTGGCTTATGTGAAGGACATATCCACATCTATGAAGACTCCCAATGCGTTCCCTAAATATCTCAAGGAAATCCAATTCTATAATTCCCAGGGTAATCTTGGCATCCTTACCTAGACTGAGATTTCATCCATCTTTTCGCATTCTGCATTCAATATTGGAGTCCAGCTCTTAAGCAAGATAAGCATGGATCTAAATTTCCAGTGTGTTTGAGTTATATGAGTTGCATCTTCTTTGCTTCTGAATTTAAATACGAACCATCCTTAGGAGAGTACCAGGATTTCAGGTGAGTAGTCAAAGAATCCTGACCAATTTTCCATGGCCCAAGCTTCCAATGCTTCTAGGGTTGGCTATTTTCCCCTTACTCTACCAACCACTATAGTTTCCACCATGTCTAGAGACTGTTCTATTGAGGCATTAACCCAATAGACTAGGTTTAGAGGGTCGTCTGTGTTTTTCAGAAATTTGTTTCTTCTTTTCCTATGTGCCTATTCTACCCAAGAGTAAGGGATTCTCTAGTGTCGGAGCCGTCTTCTTTATATAAATCTATGTCTTGAGGGTTTTTGAGTTGATCCGAGGGTTTCAGGAAGGCCTCTATGAAGCCTTCTGAGTTTTCCTCCAACATCTCCTTAAGCAACGAGGTTTCTTTTGAGCCAGATTTGAAGGGTGATCCCGCCTCTAGGGTATCTAGAATGAGATGAATAAAGGAATCCCATGACATGAACTCTTCATGGGTTTATGCGGTTGGTTTTGTATTGACTATCGTGGAATCCACATCTGGGGTTTGAGATAGGTTTTCCAGTATCTGCGATTTGAAAAGGGAAAGCACAGGTCCTCCTAGTATTGGAGTAAGAGGTCTGACCACCAAAGCAAATGGAAAGAAGTTTGGGTTCATCACGACATTCATCTTGCCGGGGATTCCTCTATCTGCCATCTTCATCCCAAGGTGAGCAGTCCCAGCTGGAAACCCGCTAATGACTAAGAAAAATCTTGTCTGCGAAGACTTCGCAATTTGCTCTAGAGGTGTAGTAAAAGCCGAAATTCCATCAAGAGGATTAACAGAGCAGTCCACCTCATCTACGTTGTGGTTGTCCATGCAAGGTACGTGTGTGGTACTGTCATTTTTTGACATCCCTCATTTGCTACCTTGTTTCCCTAATCTCCAACTAATCCTCGCATTTCTGCAGAGGAGAAAATTATTCCTCACCTTCATGGATTCTTGCTCATGTTGGTATGTTCAATTACTGATCCTTGAATGCTCTATTTTATCAATTTGAACGCTTAATCAATTGCATTGTGATTTGATTATACATAGTGTAAATGCGTTGTTGTAATTGTGTAATCAAATATTGAGGTAGCAAGGGATGTAGCTGAAGGATCTTGCTTGAAATTGTAGCAATTTTAGGATGTAACTTTTAATTTTAATTTTTGAAAGTAATAAAAATAAGGATGATGAACTTTTGGTAAAATCCAAAATGAATCTACACTAATATCCTGCATTCCCTAGGAAACTTTGTACATCATTTTCAATTGTTGGAGCTTGAGGTTTTGTGATAACCTCTATTTTTTTCGAGTCCACCCTAATACCTAAAGGATATATGTGATGTCCAAGAAAAATTCCTATCATTAATAACATATGAAAAATTTTCATGACTCAAAGAAAGATTTGTTTCCTGACATCTAGCAAGAAATTTCCATAGGTTATTCATGGCTTCACCAAAAGTATCTTTATACACTGTTAAATCATCCATATAAACCTCAAAACAATCATGAATCAATTCCCCCAAAAATTGAGGAGCACCCTTTGGAAGGAAGCAGGAGTGTTGCATAATCCAAAGGGTAAAAATCTATAGGCACAAGTTCCCCATGGGTAGGTAAAAGTGGTTTTGTCTTGATCTTTAAGAACACTTTGGATCTGGTTGTAGCCACTAAAACCATCAAGAAAAGAGAAAATTGTCTTTCCTTCCAGGGTATATAAGACTTGATTAATGAAGGGAAGAGGAAAATGGTCTTTTAAAGTGGATTTATTCAATTCCTTATATTCAATACATACTCACCGCATATCATTATTTTTTGGTACAATGACCAATGTTGAGACCCACTTACTGTTTAAGATAGGATATATGAAGTTTACAATTGGCATTTTTTGTAATTTCTCATTAACTATCCCTCCCAAAGCTTGTTTCATTCTTCTTTGGGTGATCCGAATTTATGTGAGAATGAAAAGAAAGAGGATATATATAATCACATACACAAATATATTCCAAGGAACACAATGATACAATAAACTCAGGTTCTATTAAATAATGAAACAAAATAGTCTGTAAAATAAACGCAGCTAGAATGGTGGTGGATTTTTCTTTGAGAAGAGATGTGGTGTCTATGCTCATTCAACACAAGATGATTACAAAAGGAGGAGGAAGGGTATTTTATCATAAGCATGAAAGTGAAAACTCTAACATCCAAAAACCTAACCCTAGCAGATGATATGTAAAAAGGTTTACGAGTCTTGAGGTGTTTAGTTGAGGTGTCAACTTCTCTGGGGAATACATTTTGCATACGATCCCCATTTATGGAATTGAGTAGATTGTTGGAAAGGTATAGCCAAGAATAACACATTTTAGATATTGAGATGACTTTAGAAACATATAAATGATTGCATTGTCAAAAAAAGTCATTTAAGGACTTCAAACGACTCTCAAAGTGTTGGGTTTGAAATACTATAAAACCCAGTCTGTGAACTTGAAAACCCAGTCTACGAACTTGAAAACCCATAAAAAATACCAAACTAGAAAATTTGTTTTGAGCTAGTGGAATAAGTGGGTGGCAACCGACACCCATCTAGATCAGTCCTCCCCATTTAAGAAGCAACAATATCCATTGTGTCAAGTCCCTTAGAATATGGTGAAATCCATGTTAAGTTGAGACCCTGGTGAGGCATTTATTGAGGTGAAAAGGTTTCCTTTCTTTGTTAACTGATTAGGGATATAATTACCGTTGATGGTTGTGTTGGACCCGTTCAACAATTTTGGTTTCCTTATTATCATTGGTCTGAATCGGTGTGGATGATTTATTTCTGGAGGAGCACCTTGAATGTGTGGCGTTGCATCGTACATCTAATTGGATAGGCAAGGCAATGATTCCTTTGAATTTTCTTGTTTCTGTTGAGTATATGGGTCTTATGTGGAGGTTGTGGAGGTCTCTTAATATGGTGTTCATTGTAAGAGGAAATTGTGAAGAGGGAAAATTTCCCAATGTGGGAGATTATCTTCTTGCATTTCTTGGTTGATATCAAAGAGATTGTTGTAGGTGGAACTATCTCTTGTATATGATAGAAATATCCTCCCAAAGTGGCAATGGCACTACAAGGCCATGACTCATATAGCATGACGCTTCCACATATATTCCTACCTTAAAAAAACATCAAAGACTTCAAGTGGTGACACATCACACAATACCTCACCTTTGAAAGGATTTATGTTGTATGGTATACATTAGTGATCATTGACACATATAAATTGTCCTTGGATTAACCAACCAATAGTGTATGGCCGTAAGTGTGGTGTTCTTGGTAGCTCCAATCTCTTGAGGACTTCTGCTGATATTAGGTTCCTTTGGATGTCGATGTCGACAACAAAATGTAATGGGATCCCCTTTACCCACATACATGAGTGAAAGAGGTGCTCGTCTATCTCTGACCCTTGTAGTTCCTCTGGTTGAATTTGTGTGGTAGCGATGATGAAACTAGGTTCTGTTGATGTATATGTAACTTCGGAATGTATTCTTCTATGTATCTTATGTATTGTAACCCGATGTTCATTCCGGGATGTTTCTATTATGTATTTGAGTCATGTGGTCATGCCCCGATGTTCTGATCGGGAGGATTAATAATGTAAGCAAGTCTTATCAAGTCATTAGGTAAGTCCCCACAGTTTCGGGGCACTTGAGTTATTATACACTAATTAAGGTGTAGGCTCGAGTAGTAATTATTAGGTCGAGCCTACATGTGAAAATGTAATTCAAGTGAACGGATGAATATAAATAGAGAGTGAGAGTCTCTCTATTTGTCACTTGTGAAATACATCACTTACTCTCTCAAGTGTGGCGCACTATTGGAGAAGGAAATACTTTGGCTTGACATAAGACAGAAGGCTACTGCTGTGTTGGGAGCACATCTTACTATTTTGGGTTTCACATCTTGTGGTGATACTATCTTAGAGGAAGTTGCGGGGTTTTCTCCATTTATGGTTTCCCCAATCAAAACTCTTTGTGTCTCTTGTCTCATGTGATGTGCTTATGTTATTACTGTGCTTGTTATTCTCTCAGTGAAAAGATCCTAACATAATGCTAGCTTAAATGTTGAAAAACTAACATGGTATCAGACCTAACCTGAGAAGAAGACATTGTGCAGCTACAGGAACTAGGGCTTCCTATTTTGTGGATCTTCCTCCACAAATTTTCAGCAAAAGTATGCTAAGATGACTCTCCATTGAAGGGTGCATCTTTCTGTCGATGCGGAATTCAATTTCAAGCATTTTCAGTTTCGATGTGGAAATTAGGGCTTTCTACAGAAGAGGAATTTTTGAGTGAAGGCCAGCATAGGATTGTTCTCCTCATGAAAACCGAAGTTCAGAGACCTGGATCAAGAAATTTGGTTGGGTGAAACTCCGGGAAAGTCAAACCCTAGTTTGACCCTAAGCTAGGAAAAACCCTAAATACTAAAACTGCTAAGTTTTGGTACAGTCGCTATATTCCGAGATTGGAAAAGTCTCAGAAGCTAAAAATTGTAGGGGCCGAATATAAAATCATGATGAAGCCTGTTTCCAAAAATCAGACTCTGATTCGCTGTACTCCAAGAGATATGATCTCTCCAAGTTAGGGTTCCAGCCTCTTCCAGAATTCATCCCTAAATAGGACATCTGGGGATATCTGCAATATATTGAGCTACAGAGGTCTAAATGGAATTCCTGAAGATTTTCTAGAAATGGCATGGACTTTACTTTCTATGGTCTGAAGATCAGACTCAGAAGATGAACCAGTGACACGTGGCATGTCGTACAACTTCATTGTTCTGAACAGTCCTGTAACAGGTCACCTTGGGAAAATGATCATAAATCCCAAATGGTGAAACCAATTCTGATGAAACTTGTGGTTTTGGATCAGGGACATGCGAGGTTACTACAGTGAGAAATTTCAGACATAGAGGAGCAGTAATTTCGGAGATATCATAGAAACAGTAATAGGCATTTCTGCAGAAGAAATTGGAAAATTAGGGCTTCCTGTTCCGGGAGCTTCCCTCCACTGTTTTCAGAAAAGGAGTACATTGGACAGCTCCATTTGAAGAGATATATCTGTTTATCCAATTAGATCTGAAATATTCCAAGTTTTGAAAATTAGGGTTTCTATGACAAACCCTAGATCAACGAACTCTGGGACAAGGACGGACACCTCAAATCGGTAAGATCTAATCCTTTGCTACTTCCATTTGAGGTTCTCATTTCAATATGATATATCACATCAGATTGGTGACAAGCTTGGGGAAGTTGACAACTTCCAAGCCTGGAAGTATATGATCTCTCTGAAGAAAATGGATTGGACACCTACATGAGTATAGAGGTTCCAGTTTCAGAGGGAGACGAGGTTAGAAGCCTTTCACAAGAAGAACTTGGTCAAGGCGAAAGAAGACATCATGCTCATGCTGCAGAGGATGATGAACCAGATATGAAAGTGAAGATTCTTCAAGCAAGGATGAATATTTTCTGATATCATCTCTCACAGGTAACATTACTCATGGAAGTGATGATTGGCTTATAGACAGTGGGGCTTACAAACATATGACGGGATTCTAGGAATCCTTTGTAAGACTGTCAGAACATGAATCACCTCACAAGGTGAAACTAGGAGATGACTACCAACATCCAATAAAAGGTAGCGGGGAATCTTCATACAAGATAGACTCTGGTAAGTCTCTAACAATGAAAGAAGTATTGTTTGTTCTAGGACTCAAAGAAGAACCTTTTCTCCACTTCAGCATTGATGCAAAAGGAATGAGGGTTGCATTCATAGATGGTCAAGTCATCATGTGGCCAAAAGGAAAGACTATCAATGATGCGGTAGTGATTGGAGAACAAGAAGGAGGATTGTACAAATTGAAGGGCCATCCAGAACAAGCCTTGATCCATGACATAGTAAGAGCCAAATGAGCTTTGGCATAGAAGGCCTGCACATGTGCATTACAGAGCACTACCTATTGCAAGCAAAGTTGTTTGAAGGGAAGAACAAAAATCAAAATATGATATAAATAAACCAGTTGAAGAATGTGAAGATCCAGAATGCAGAGATCATGCAGTCATAAGAGTCCCTCAAATCAAGAACAACTTGAAGCGGTAAAAGAAGAAGTGAAGAATGTAGAAGTAGTGATGGCCACCTTGAATGGCCTCCCAGGATCGTAGGATTCATTCATGTGAGGAATGTGTGCCAGAAGGAAGTGATTACTTTTAGAAAACTTCGAGAAGAAGAAGAAGCTTGACTCATAAGAAGAGTAGAGAAGATGGGAGCAATTGAAGATCAAGCTCTCACCTTCCAAAGAAGATCCCTCAAGCGATGAGGAATATGAAGAACTCAACTCTTGAAGAACTTCTAATCCACCTTAGCTTTTGGATAAGAAACGATGCTATTATGAATGAAGAAGACGATGAAGCTGAAGGCTCAAGAAGGAGTCTACCCTCGAAACAAATAAAGATAAGTATTCAATTGTCATTTCATTATATTGTTTTGTTATGCATTTGTTTATATTCAGTTGATGTATTATGCATGATAGGATGTTTGCATTAATGACAGTATACTACTAATATGCATGTGATGGGTAAGTAGCTCATGGTGCTATACAAATTCTCCATTGCTACTTATCTAGAATGAAACCTCTTTGCTGACATATTGGATTAGTGCACAATCTCAATGTTGTCCTGGTAGAGATGGAAGGCATCTAGAAAGTTTCAGTAGGATATGGATGAATGTTGTATTGGCTAAAGTAGTTGCATGATCATATATTTATGCATAAGAACTTGCCAGTATAAATATTCCTTATGAAATTTTTCTAACCATACAAATGCATTTGACTTGTAGGAAAGACCGCATACATAATCGCCTACAAGCAAAGAAGAATGAAGACTTGTTCTGAAGAGCAAGTGACGACATTTTAAAATAAAGAATAATATGATGAGTGCAAGACATCATTGATGCAGAACCTTCCAGCCTCCAAGAAGAAAGGGAAGACTAGTTCAAGAAGAATGATGTCAGGGCGTAGTATCGAGACCTGAAGAGAAGTTCATAGTTCCATCATGCAGTAGATGGAAACATCATGAGATACAAAGCAAGATTCGTAGCATGAGGCTTCTCACGAAAGGAAGGCCTAGACTACGAAGAGACATTTGTAGCCAGTAAGAGTTGAAACACATACATGATGAGATTGATGAAGATCTTAACCTTTGCTACAAGGTTGAAGATGCAAGTCTATACACTAGATGATCAAATAGAA
>LPNX010522671.1:1632908-1678346 GCA_001517045.1 Pseudotsuga menziesii | reverse complement strand
AGCAGGTCGGATGTAAGGGCAACTGCCATTCTCTAGGAGAATGGAGGTGCCTGGTCAGTTACCAGGTAGCTCAGTCAAGGACTGGGGGCCATTCTGATATGACTACTGGGATGTGTTCTCATAGGATCAGATGTGAGTGCAAGCCCTTCCATCAGTGTGGTCGGATGTGTTCCCCTGGGTGGATGTAAGTGCAGAGCCTTTCTGGAGCGACTGAGGGATGTGTTCCCACGTGCTCAGATATAAGTGCTGAAATCTCTCATCACTATGATAGGATGTGTTCCTGTCTGGATGGGAGTCTTGCATCAGTGTGGTTGGATGTGTTCCCCTGGATGGTTGTTCCTTTCTGACGAGCAGGTCAAATGTAAGTGCTGAAATCTCTCATCACTGTGATAGGATGTGTTCCTGTCTGGATGGGAGTCTTCCATCAGTGTGGTTGGATGTGTTCCCCTGGATGGTTGTGCCTTTCTGACGAGTAGGTCAGATGTAAGTGCTGAGCCATTTCACAGATGATAGTAGGTGTGTCCTATCATGCTGGTGAATGTGAGTGCTGGGCCTTTCTGATGGGATTATAGTTTACTACATGATCAGATGTGAGTGCTGGGCGTGCCTTTTTGACGAGCAGGTCAGATGTAAGTGCTGGGCGAAGACCTACATGAGGGTAGGCCTACAACCAGCATGAAAAAGGGTTGGCTCTGTAGAAATTCCTATGACGAGATAGCACACACATGATGATGAGCAGTGGAGATCCAGATCGAGCTATGATCTAGATCCAGTTATGATGACTCCGAGAGATCCAGATCGAGTGATGATCCAGATCCAGCAGTGGTGATACAGATCGAGTAATGATCCAGATCTAGTCTAGTGATGATGATCCAGATCGAGTGATGATCCAGATCCAGTGATGACGTTCTATGACGATCCATATCGAGAGATGATCTAGATCTAGATGACTTGAAGATGAAGATGACTTGAAGACGAAGATGACTTGAAGACGAAGATGATCCAGTTGATGCAGAGAAGAAGACCAGTGCTGAAAATTGTGTCGAAAGAATACCTTCCTAGTTAAGAGGGAGTGTTGATGTATATGTAACTTTATAATGTATTCTTCTATGTATCTTATGTATTGTAACCCGATGTTCATTCCGGGATGTTTCTATTATGTATTTGAGTCATGTGGTCATGCCTCGATGTTCCGATCGGGAGGATTAATAATGTAATCAAGTCATATCAATTCATTAGGTAAGTCCCCACAGTTTCGGGGCACTTGAGTTATTATACACTAATTAAGGTGTAGGCTCGAGTATTAATTATTAGGTCGAGCCTACGTGTGAAAATGTAATTCAAGTGAACGGATGAATATAAATAGAGAGTGAGAGTCTCTCTATTTGTCACTTGTGAAATACATCACTTGCTCTCTCAAGTGTGGCGCACTATTGGAGAAGGAAATACTTTGGCTTGACAGAAGACAGAAGGCTACTGCTGTGTTGGGAGCACATCTTACTGTTTTGGGTTTCACATCTTGTGGTGATACTATCTTAGAGGAAGTTGCGGGGTTTTCTCCATTTATGGTTTCCTCGATCAAAACTCTTTGTGTCTCTTGTCTCATGTGATGTGCTTATGTTATTACTGTGCTTGTTATTCTCTCAGTGAAAAGATCCTAACATAATGCTAGCTTAAATGTTGAAAAACTAACAGGTTCTGCATCAATCATCCACTTCCCCTTGTCCGGGAAATGATGTTGGGATTTGAATCAGAGTCAGAACCAAGATATGGTTGTTAAGCTTTGATCTAGGCCACCAATGACTGCTTTGAGTGACATTCATCATTGTTATGCCAGGGGAATTTGTGGAATTCACACTACTATCCAGTGTCCTTTTTAACCTTCCCATTACCCTTCTTGGACGGTTGTCTTGGGACTGGTTATCCTTGTGGTGTCCTTTGTTTTTTGACTTTGGGATGCCTTTTCCATGCTTTTGCTGCGACAGATTTGCAAGACCAAAATCCAACTTATTATTTTGATGAAATTTCTACTCTATTTTGACAAGATACCGATAAGAAGCTCCCAGTGAAGACATGTCCAAGAATTCCATCTCTATTTGGATGTACCAATGTAGGCCACTACAATATTTTAAAACTAGGTGTTGCTTGAAGTCTCTGATACCCATATTTGTGCGTAAGGTGTGGAATTTTTTGGTATACTCTGACATTTTTTGGTCCCTCTCTTGACATAGTTTGGTCCATCTTGTGTACTGGTCATCATAGTTTTCCACGGGGTAATATTGTTCCTTAACGACATCTATAAAATAGGTCCAAGTGGGATTGGCCTCAAACATTCCAGACTCCTTTGTTAATTTTTACTCACAATAAGTTTCCCACCAATTTTCGACATAGGGGACAACCTTAACGAGCGCAAACGTGATATATTCCCTGTCGAAAAAATTGTTGACAGAGAAATACCTTTCTAGCAGACTCAACCATTTATATAGGGAATATACATCAATTTGACCTTTAAATAAAGGGATATAAAAGTTAACTTGTATCTTGAAGGGTGTGGCTCCTCCAAAGTGATTTCTTGATGATCCCTTTGTGGGCGCTAGAATCCATTGAAGGATATGGGAAATATTGTATATCATATCATTCCTCTATCGCACAAAGGATTCCTCGAGAAACAATGCAATGTCCCCTTCCATCAATTCGACTAAGAGGAGGGATATTAACTAAATCAGGGCCTCTAAATTTTTCCCCATAACCATAATTGTCAATTTATAACATCTAAAATGCATGTGTAGATATGTAATTAAAAACACAACGTGGAAATAAACTCAATCCACACACGCACAACATGCAATTACAAGCATAAATATCATAGAAATATAAATAAAAGAATTGCACATAAGATACCAAATAATACTTATCTTTAAGCAAAGGATATCCAAGCAATCGACCATGGAAGAGCGATTTTCCACCTAAACATAGGCACTCTGTCCAACATATACTTTTTTTTCTCAGAGGCCACCCCCAAGCTGGGCTACAAGGCTACTAGGGTGAAGGAAACACCTATATGATTCTCACTCTCAACCCACAACCTTTTATGCTCTCTATGCTTAGCCAAAAACTCATCTATAGTTCTACAGGGATCTCACTAAGGCATCATAGCCATGGCACTCCTTCCAACTACCACACACAACACAAGGAGGGAATTTCCCTTCACTGATTCATAGTTCCCTTAGGAAATCCAACCTTTACAATGCTTACCAGTGTGTGCAGTAAGAGTCCAACCCGTTGTCTGTTATTAGAGTACATCTTGCATCATTAATTCATGGCTTCTCAAGCATCCAAAAGTATCAAAACTCAATGGGTAATGGTTCCTAGCTTGTTAAACCTCTATGCTCACCTAGAACCATCTATTTTCCCTTCAAAATTGCAGTTATGCCTCTAAATTCGAATTTATGTGTTAAACACAATCTAGCAATGGGCATGAACAATAGTAGGAGAACTCTACGTACTGTGGAAAATATGCATGAGAGAATTATCAAAAGAGTGTTGACTCCAAGGTATATGAGGTAAGGGTGAAAAGAAAACTAACATAGCTTGTGACCATAGAAGAAAGGACTCCTGGAAGCTGACATAACTGACACAACCCCCATGCCTCAATAACTGCATGAAGTGACTTTTTCCACCAACCTCACATATGAATTCGATGATTGGGTTTAATAGTCAAGAGAAGGTATTTAGATCATTTAAAGCACATGGAATAATTTTGGATGAGTTCTAAGGTTGACACTTGGTAACATAGAATTTAATTTCCCATAGTCCCCCTTTCATGCTTCCCTCTGGTGGAATCATAGCTCCTCTTGTGCTCTTTACACAACCATCTTGAGACCATTTTATCATTTTCCAACACAATATTTACATATATTTTGAATTCACATGATAAGCAAATCACATGGTCCAAATAAAAATGTATACATCATACATGCCTAGACATACACTAGTTGAACCTTGGCCTTGAGGTCCCTACTAGGAATCCATACTAGCATATTTACATCATTTACATAATTTTGATTAAATACATTCCAAGTCAAAACTGGAGGTATTACAAATAGCTTGATAAGATCTCATGCTTCATCATCTCTCTTTTCCTCGTACATGGGAGGTGGTTTGGGCCACCGAGGGTGGTCTCTCTTAAGCTCAACTAGTTTAAGACCCAACTCTTGATATCCAACTCTTGTTGGGTACATGCACTGAGAGACAATAGAGAGAATATTTCTTTGACACCGCAAATCTAGATTTATGTGAGAACGAAAGGGAAGAGCATATATATAATTACATACACAGATATATTGCAAGGAACATAATGATACAATAAACTCATATTATATTAAATGAATGAAACATAGCAATCTTTAAAATAAAAGCATCTAGAATGGTGGTAGTTGTATCTCTGAAAAGATATGTAGGAACTACGCTCATTTGTCACAAGATGATTACAAAAGGAGGAAAAAGGGCCTTTTTATCATAAGCATGAGGGAAAAAACCCTAACATCCAAAAACCTAACCCTAGGATATGATCTGTAAAAGGGTCTACGGGTCTCGAGGTGGTTAGTTGAGGCATCAACTTATTGGGGGCATCACTTCTATATATGATCCCCTTTTAGGGTGTTTAGTAGCTCCTTGGAAAGGTATAGCTGAAAATAACACTTTTTGGATGTTCATACGTGCTTTTGGCTATTTCTAAATTGTTGCATCAACAAAAACCGTTGTTTAAGGCCTCAAAATGACCCTGAAAGTATCGGGTCTAAAAAACTGTAAAAACTGCCATACTGGAAAAATTGTTTTGATCCAGTGGATTAGGTGGTTGGCTGCCGATATCCATCTGGACCAATCCACTGACCCAAAAAATTGTCAAAAATGGCAAACTGGAAAGCTATTTTGAGCCAGTGGAATAGGTGGGTGGCCATCGATACCCATTTGAATCACTGGGATTGATAAACGGGTTGAGAATAATCCTTTATATAGATATGATGAGTACATAGGTTAGGATGAATCCCTTTCATATATGTATACTCCCAAGAAAATGCACTATATACTTTTGCAATAATTTGATCGACTAATCTTATTGAGAGGTCTCAAGTTAGGGATTGATATTCATTGTCTTTTTGTAAAGATTTCATATGCTAAGCTAGATATCATTAGTGTTTAATCCAAATTCACAACAGTAGCATATGCATAATCACTCAAAGAAACACAATCACAAGATAGACACAATATTTATCCTAGGAAACCCTCAAGGGGAAGAAAGCCCAACAAAACTTCCTCTGTATAAGATAAAACCACAAAATAGGTATTCTCCACNCAAGATAGACACAATATTTATCCTAGGAAACCCTCAAGGGGAAGAAAGCCCAACAAAACTTCCTCTGTATAAGATAAAACCACAAAATAGGTATTCTCCCCCTTGACGATCTCTCTCTCTCTCTCTCTCTCTCTCTCTCTCTCTCTCCTATGTGCTACTCAAGTGAGTTAGTATTTGTTCTAATGAGGAACACAACTCCTCTATTTATGCACTTTAAGTCAAATGACTTTTACCCTAATCAATTAAGCCTCACTAAACTGTCTGGGCTGACTTCTCCTAGGAAGTATCAAAACAATATTATATTATATTCATTGGGGTACTATTGACTCAACTTAAAATGGAGTCTTTACCTCATGACTCTATGATGACCAATTAGATTAATAACACCCCGATGGAGGAATAATAACATCTCCCTTGGGGTACATCAGGAAAATACATTTAGAATATCCTTTGAAGTTATAATTTTTCAACACTCCCCCTTAACGAGAAGGGTATTATACTGACACATCATCATCAACTATAGGAGTAATGAGAGAGAGAATATTCAACAGCACCAAGTTAATACATCTATATGTCAAAGGAAGTTTTCAACATTCATCGGTAACTGGAACAGTTACTCTTCAATGTCTTCATCTTCAACAGCATACGATCACTTGATCCTTTTGCAACAACACTTTGATCTTTCGATCCTTCGTAGCAGTACTTCTATCTTCTTGATCCTTTGCAACAACACTTCAATCTTCTTGATCCTTTGCAGCAACACTTCGATTGTCTCGATCCTTTTTAGCCACACTTTGACCCTTTTGATCCTTTTCCACCACACTACCTGCAGTACACATGATATCTTTGCGGGATGATAAATCCATATCACTTTAGGACATAGGTCCAAGGATGATGCAATCCTCCATCGGCCTACCCCCCCTTAACGAGGAGGGTCCATAGTATAAACTATCTCAATCATCTACAATTGAATTTAAATCTCGTCTACATGTGAATGCAGGATCTGTCATCCATAAGGACTCATCGTAGACCATCCTCAACCTGTTAGAGCTAGGACCACTCCAAGCGAGTGTTATACTACAACATCTACATGTACATATAGGCATACTCTCCATATAAGAGCATTGTCTATAAATATAGATCTCGACCACACCTATATGCAAGCCCTCATCGTAGGCCATCCTCAACGTGAAAGCTAGGACCACTCCATGCGAGTGTTATACTATGGCATCTGTAAGGACTCATCATAGAGCATCCTTAGCACTAAACCTAGTACCACTCCCAAGCGAGTGTTATTCTATGGAGTCTACATATAAATGTAGTTATACTCTCCATGTGAGAGTAATGTTTACAAGGAATATCTCGATCGCACCTAAATGTAAGCCCTGTCGTTCGTAAGGACTCATAGTAGAGAATCTTCAACTTTAAATCTAGGACCACTCCTAAGCGAGTTTTATTCTATGGTATCCACAAATGAATCTGGGTACTCTCTATGTAGGAATAAATTCTACAGGGCCATCCTTAGTTTGTAAGGACCACTCTCATGAACATAGTGTTATTTCTTGCAAGACCATCCTCAAGAGAGGATACTATCATCCACAAGTGAATGTTGGAACTTGTCAGCATCTTCAGGCATACTTGGCCTCTTTCATACAGGAGCTTCACTGTCATCAATGATAGTCTCATCACCACTCCCCCTTTCTTGGGAGGATCTATATCATCAACCTGCTCCCCTTTTGTCTGAGGAGGGTTCATATCTTTGACATGTTCTTACTTTCCGAGGAGAGTTCATATCTTTGACTTGTTCCTCCTTTCTGAAGAGAGTACATATCTTCATCATTCCTTCTTGCAAGGAAAGTTTGTAGTATCATCACTATTCCTCCTTTCAAGGAAAGTATTTTCTGACTACAACAAGCTTGTCATGAAAATATTCAAACTTTACCCGAGATAGAGGTGTCAACACCCTGTAATTTTCTTATGGTTGTTGTAGGAAGTCACAGGGGTAACTAATTCAAACTAGCTTTAGACTGCATTGTAGCCAATACAGTTAGAGAGGGGCTCTCTCTGACTGTATTGTCTAGAATGTAGTCTAGAGCTGGTTTGAAATGGTTACCCCTATGAATTCCTACAACAACCACAAGAAAATTACTGGGTGCTAACATTTGGCGCTGTTGTCGAGGAATGAAAGAGAAAACCATCCCTGGAAAAAAATGACATTGCTCAGTTATATGACCTGGTTGAGCAGCCGGTCTTAGAAACATATTGGTTGCATATGCTTTGGCGACTCCACTCAAGGCCTTTGAAGGAGACTCCACTGGGAACACTGCACACCCAGAAGCTGCAAATATTTTCAAAGTCTCCATGGCGACTCCACTAGGGAAAATGAGCCCAATATAGCAGATCCTAGAAGGGCATGGTGAAAGATGAGGTACTTTGCTGCCTTTCTCTAAGATACCTTATCCTTCCTAGTACATATCTTCCTGTCTTTCTATGATCTAGTCAAAATAGTCCTCCAATATCTGTCACACTCAAGGCAAGACCCTAGACCCATCCATGTATATACCTCTTTAAAGACCGAAAAGTCCCCTTCGCCCTGTACATATGACTCGAGCCAAACCCCTTCATCTGAGCCCCATGGGGCTCATGATGCTACTACTGATCCTGTGCCCTTCTTTGAACCCCTAGATAGGGGTCTCAAGCCCTCGTCTAATCTATAATACCCTCTTCCCTCCTATAAATGGGCCTCATCAAACCTCTCGGTCAAAGGACCACCTGCCGCTACAACCTTTCCTCCTCTCATTTCAAAGTTTAAAGAGCCTTCATCATTCAGTGCTATAGTCCCTCTTGAAGGCTTTACCATAAACCTAGCAAGGGATAAATGTTTCACCCCCATACTTGTCCTTGCATTCCTTCATGACTTTCCCCAGGGGTATGCCCAAAGGCTTAAGAAATTTACTGGGAAGAAGGGATATTCAGCTGAGGAGCATTTGGGATGGTTTGTAGACTAGATTGACCTAGAAGAAGTAGACCACGAGGACACTAAGGTCAGGCTGTTTGCTCGGAGCCTTACTGGAGAAGCAAGAAGATGGTTCACTAGACTTCTAGATAGCTCCATCTTGGGCTATTAGGATTTGGAGGACTCCTTCAAGGAAAAATGGGCAGAGAAGAAAGACCCTAGGAGGTGCTTGTCTCAGTTCTATTCGATCAGGAGGGAACTGAGTGAATCTATCTAGGAGTTCTCACATAGATTTATGAAATTATATAATGCTATCCCTTATAAGTTCAAATCTCCTCCTGGGTCTTCCCAACTTCAGTATGCTCAAGCTTTTGAAAACGAATTCACCTTATGGCTCAGTGAAAGAAGACCAGTCTCTCTAGCATACATGATGAACGACGTCATGGAAGTGGAGGTGAATCTGACCTTTGCTAGGGAGAAGGGGAGAGAAGAAGAAGAAATAAAAGAGAACAAAGACCTCACCCGTATTCCTCCCTCTAACAACACCAGAGGCCATAATGAATAAGATAATGGAGGCCATGGAGAGATGGATGGATGGATTCACGGTGAACCACAACCCTTGCCCCACTAGTAATCAAGAATTTAGAGGACCCTTGTGTGTTGAGAAATATCAGGCTACCCCTGAGGATCCATAAGAACATACAGGGCCTCCTCTACTGGTGGAGGATGGGGGGCAAAAACAACTAAAACATATTCCCCCCCCCGATCCTGCTTCTCATGAAGGATACAATCAACATGAGAAAGGTAACTTCCTACCCTTGTGCTTTGCCTCGTTTGATTTTCTGAAACAAAGATTAAATATTTCTAATCAAGCATAGAAAACAAAGGTTAGGGATGAGGTCATGGCATTGTTAAAAATGGATGATGGGGGAAGGGAGCAAATGAAACTTGCTGTGCATCCTAGTTTTTATGAGCACACAGATGAGCAGTCCGGGCCCATACAGAAGGATTATTACAATTTGTTTTGCCGAGGAAAATAGCTTTCCTGTTGCAAGCCTGGTCTGTGGGGATTTTGAGGAGGCTGTCGGACCTCCATTGTATGATGAATACGAGGATATATGCTCAGAAGAGGAGGTCCTTAAATGGGATGTCTCTTCTTGTGTTTCCAATTCAGAATCCTTATATCAAGAAGATCTTAGTTCACTAGGTTTCGTTGAAGATATTCCCCGTGAGATGCAGGAGGGAAAGCAGGGTTGGACCCTGGTGTTCAAGATGAGGCAACCAAGACACCAAGTATAGGTGGTCATGAGATTCCTTTGCAGGAGTATTTTGATGAACAACGTAACAGTATGCAGGGGAAGTTGCAGTTGGAGCGGCTTGGAACCAACAAAGGCCAGGAGAGATTTAGGACACTCATGGATTTTATGATCCAATGGTTGAGTATGTGGAGCAATTTTTCCATGAAAGGTGTACAACATAATTTACGAAGGGCTGTTATGACCCAATGGCCACACCTGTAATGATGGGAATGATAGGACAATCATGCATTGTAAAAACCAAAGGCTCAAAATAACCTCCTATTATTCTGTTTTGCTTTACTATCCTTGATCAAGCAGGAAGGAAGAGCTCACAAACATAATCACCTTCTTGATTGGCTTCACTGGAAGTCATAAGTCACTTTATTGGGCAGTGATGCTCGTGTAAAGTAGGGTAGGTAGGAGCAAATAAGCTCGGCATGGTGAGAATTTCATTTCATATGAGCAATTATTTTATTTATTATTATTTATTTGACTTTTGTTTTCAGAACACACTGGGAAGTTTTCAGAAAAGAACCACAAGCTAGCTCAGATGGATCAGGAACATGATCTACATAGGTTCTTTGCTACCTCACAAGGAGGATAGCATCCCCGAGTTGGATCCGCTGTTAGCACCTGTGCTAAATTTGATGTTGATGTAATTGTAACTTCAGAATGTATTCACTTGTATTTATTATGTATTGTAACCTGATGTTTATTCCGAGATGTATTTGTAATGTACTTGAGTCATGTCATGCCCCGATGTTCCTATCGGGAAGTTTCTACAATGTAAACAAGTCATGTCAAGTCAAGGTGGTTAAACCTCCTATTGTCTAAGGGTTAAAGTCCCCATAGTTCCAGGGCACTAGGGTTATTAGACTCACCTAGTGAAGTTGGCCCTAGTTGGGTTTAGTCAAGTCGAGAATTAGTATAAATAGAGAGCTAGCCTCTCTATTTATCACACACTCACTCACACTCATTTGTAGCACATAGATGAGGAATAGAAAGACACTGGGGCAAGGAAGAAAGAGGTTACTACTGTCGAGAGATCATCTTACTGTTTTTGGGTTTCACTTTGGTGCTGATTCTATCTCTAAGGAAGTTGCGGGGTTTTCTCCATTTATGGTTTCCCCAAGGAAAAACACTGTGTTCATTGTCTCTTGTGTTTGATTGCTGTGCTTCTTGCTCTCTCAGTTAAATATCCTAATGAAATGCTAGCTTAATGTTTAAAATCTCACATGGTATCAGAGCTAACCTAAGAAGAAGACACTGTGCAGCTGCGGGAACTAGGGCTTCCAATTTTGTGGATCCCTCTTCACAGATTTTCAGCAAACGTAGGGTGGAATAACTCTCCTCCCTAGGGCGGATCTTTCTATTGAAGAAGAATCCAATTATGAGGTTTTTCAGTTTTGGACCCGACACTACTGCCGGGAATTAGGGATTTTCACATAAGTGGAATTTTTCAACGAGCCCAGGACTTAATTGATCTCCTCCCCAAAATCGAAGTTAGGGATCAAATTCAAAGCATTTGGTTGGACAGAACTCCGGAAAAGCAAAACCCTAATCTGCTCTTGAACCAACACTGCAGGATTTCAGCTCCAAATCCAGATCCGACATCTTGACTTGGTAAGATCTAAATCTTTCGTATATCCATTTGAGCCTCTCAGTTAAGATGTCTCATCCTACCAAGCTTGATGAAAATATTGAGGGAGTTGATAACTTCTGAGCTTGGAAGTATAGGATCTCCCTGGTCCTGGAAGAAAATGAGTTGGACTCCTACATCCATGAGGAGGTTCCAGTTCCAGAGGGAGATGAGGCCAAGGCATTGCATAAGAATAAGTTGGTTATGGAAAATAGGATCATTGCTGATTCAATCAAGGATCACCTCATTCCACAGGCGTCCTCCCTCAAGACACCTAAAGCCATGTTTGACGCCCTAACCAAACTATTTGAAGGGAAGAATATCAATAAGAAGATGACTCTAAGGAACCAGTTGAAGAATGTAAAGATCCATAATGAGGAGACCATCCAGTCTGACTTCACAAGGGTCTCCCATATCAAAGAACAACTGGAAGTAGTAGAAGAAGAAGTGGAGAATGCAGAAATTGTGATGACAACATTGAATGGCCTCCCTAGGTCATGGGATTCTTTCATCCAAGGAATCTGTGCTAGAAAGAAGTTGGTCAAGTTCAGTAGACTATGGGAAGAATGTTCTCAAGAAGAAGCTCGGATAGCAGCTCAAGAAGAAAAGATGGGAAGTGAAGATCAAGCTCTCACAGTACACTCCAAGAAATGAAGAAGGGAAAATCATCATCACTAAGATAAGCATTCTCATCATAAAAACAATCTTGTAAGAAGGGATCCATCCAAACTCAGATGTTATACATGCGATGAAATATGACACTTTTCTAGAAATTTTCCCATGAATAAGAATGGATACAAGAAGAAGAAGAACTCCAAAAGAAGACATCATGCTCACACTGTTGAGTATGATGGTCCTCCCAGGAAGAGAGTAAAATAAGCAAGTGAAGACTCTTCAAGTGAAGATGAATATGTTCTGATCTCCGCTCTCACGGGAACTGTCACTCATGGAAGCAAAGATTGGCTTATTGATAGTGGGGCTTCCAAACACATAACAGGTTTCAAGGAATCCTTTGAGAAACTATCCGAGCATAATTCACCCCATAAGGTGAAACTTGGGGATGACTACCAATATCCCATAAAATGTAGTGGTGAATCCTCCTACAAGCTAGACTCCAGAAAGTCTATGCAAATGAAGGATGTCTTGTTTGTACCAGGACTAAAGAAGAATCTTCTATCCATATCAACATTGGATGCAAAAGGCATGAGGGTTGCATTTGTAGATGTCCAAGTCCTCATGTGGTCAAGAGGAAAGACTATTGATGATGCAATAGTGATTGGATAACAAGAAGGAGGTTTATACAAACTAAAGGGCCATCCAGAACAAGCTTTGGTCCATGACACAGTAGATCCAAATGAACTTTGGCATAGAAGGCTTGCACATGTGCATTACAGAGCACTACCACTTGCAAGAAAAGCTGTTGAAGGTCTTACAAAAATTCAAGCAAAACATGAAGGGGTCTGCAAAGGATGTGCGAAAGGAAATAATACAAAGAAGACATTTCCAAGTAGCAAGAGCAAGGAAAAAGGAATCTTGGAAATCATCCACTCCGATGTATGTAGACCAATGTCATCAAGTTCACTAAGCGGGTATGTATACTATGTTTCTTTGATTGATGACTTTTCTAGGAAGACAAGGATTTACTTCATGAAGAACAAAGATGAAGTTTTCAGAAAGTTCAAGGAATTCAAAGCCTTGATTGAGAACCACACAGAAAAGAAGATCAAGACATTTCGATCAGATAATGGCGGAGAATTCACATCAAATGAATTCAAAGACTTATGCAAATAATCAGGGATTAAGAGGGAGTTGTCCACTCCTTATAATCCACAACAGAATGGGGTTGCAGAAAGGAAGAATAGAACTATCATGGAAGCTGCAAGAGCAATGCTTCATGATCAAGATCTTCCTATGCATCTATGAGTAGAAGCATCCAGGACAACAATGTATGTACAAAACTGTACTCCACACTGAGTTCTCGAGAACAAGAATCCTGAAGAAGTCTTCTCCAGCAAGAAACCAAAAGTCAACCATCTCAGAATATTCGGCTATCCAATGTACATACACATTCCAAAAGAGAAGAGAACAAAACTAGATCCTTTAGGAAAGAAGGGTATATTTATGGGATACTTTGAAAGCTCGAAGGCTTACATAATATATTTCCCAGGATTCAAGAAGATCGACATCAACAGGGATGTAACATTTGATGAAGACACAACTTACAAAAAATCCAGAAAGTGACCTGCTAAAGATACTAAAGAAGCAGAAGCACCTAGAATTCATGATACAACCATGAATGAAGAAATTCAAGAAGAAGATCGAGAATTTGAAGAACCACAAAGACCTGTAGATCCACCTCAGGAGAAGAATCCTCATAAGAGGAAACCTGCTTGGGTACGAGAAATTATCCAAGGTGCGGAAAGATATGGGGCTCCAGAAGAGAATCATAGAGAAAGAAAGAGAACCAGATATTGCTCCGGATATGTAGCTTTACTATGTGAGTTTATCAATGAAGAACCTTCCAATTATGAAGAAGCGGAAGAACATAAAGAATGGAAGGATGCTATGATCAAAGAGTATCAATCGATCATGGAGAATGATGTTTGGGATGTTGTCCCAAGACCAGAAGGGAAGTCGGTTGTAACTTCCAAATGGATCTACAAGATCAAGCATGCCGCAGATGGTAGCATAGAGAAATATAAGGAAATATTCGTGGCTCGTGGTTTCTCATAGAAAGAAGGAATAGACTATGAAGAAACCTTTGCACCTATAGCCAGATACACTTCCATCAGATAGGTACTTGCCTTGGCTGCAGTCATGAAATGGAATATACACCAAATGGATGTCAAGACTGCTTTCTTGAATGATGTAGTGGAAGAGGAAGTGTATGTAGAACAACCACTCAGTTTTGAGACACATGACAGGGAGTCTCATGTGTGCAGATTGAAGAAAGCCCTGTACAGTTTGAAATAGGCACCCAGGACATGGTACGGTAGAATTGACAGCTTTCTATCCAGTTTGGGATTTACTAAGTGTAAAGAGATTCCAACCTTTACTACAAGGTTGAATATGGCAACCCAGTGATGCTACTGCTGTATGTAGATGATCTGTTTGTAACCGGTATGGATGGTTTGATTGCTGATACAAAGAGAAAGCTTGCTATCGAGTTCGAAATGAAGGACTTGGGTATGATGCATTATTTTCTAGGCATGGAGGTGTGGCAGAATGCGGATGGAATCTCCCTTGGATAAGGGAAGTATGCAGTAGAGATCTAGAAGAGGTTTAGGATGATGGACTGCAAGGCCATGAACACACCTATGGCATCGAACCTGAAGCTATTGAGTGATGCTTCATCAGAGACGGTTGATGCTATGATGTATTGTCAGATGATTGGGTCCTTGATGTATTTGACTAACACGAGACCAGACATTTGCTTTGCTGTGAACAACTTGAGCCAGTTCCTGACAGATCTGAGACATGTTCACTTGATTGTTGCAAAGCATATTCTGAGGTACCTGAGGGGTAAAATTGATTATGGGCTCAAGTACAAGGCGAATCAGAAGATTAACCTGGAGGGTTATGTTGATTCAGATTGGGTAGGTAGTGCCATCGATATGAAGAGCACTTCAGGTTGTTTCTTTATTATGGGATCATGTGTGATCTCTTGGTTTAGCATGAAGCAATCCTATGTGTCACTAAGTACAACTGAAGCAGAGTATGTCATAGCTTGTTCAACTAGTTGTGAGGCAGTATGGCTGTGGAAGCTACTGTTTGATTTATTTGATCTCCAGATGGATGTTACTTGTATACATTGTGACAACCAGAGTTGCGTGAAGTTGTCAGAGAATCTAGTGTTCCATGACAAGTCGAAGCATATCAAGATCAAGTATCACTATATCAGGGATATGGTGCAAAGGGGAGCAGTGAAGCTCTAGTATGTTGTGATGGAGGAACAGATAGCTGACGTGTTGATGAAGCCATTGGCTAGGGTGAAGTTTGAGTACTTCATGGAGAAGCTTGGTGTTCTCCAGATCGAGGTTTCCTCCAAAGGGAAATGATGAGACCCAAAGCCATTCTAACATGGTGAGAGGATTGGTTCCTTCCATGGTCAGATGTAAGGGCTGAGCCATTCTGTCATGGTGAGAGAATTGGTTCCTTCCATGTCAAATGCGAGTGCTGAGCCCTTCTGATGTGACTATAGGATTGGTTCCTACATGATCAGAAGTAAGTGCTGAATGCCATTCTGGGAATGGAGGCACCTGGTCAGTTACCAAGTATCTCAGTCTAGGACTGGGGGCCATTCTGATATGACTGTAGGATTGGTTCCTACAAGATCAGATGTGAGTGCATGCCCTTCTGACATTGGTTGTCAGATTTAAGTGTAGAGCCCTTTCAGCATGAAGGATTGGTTCCTTGCATGGTTGAATATAAGTGCTGAGCCTTTCTGACATTGGTTGTCATATTTAAGTGCAAAGCCTTTTGGCATGGAGGATTGGTTCCTTGCATGGCCAAGTGTAAGTGCCGAGCCTTTCCGACATTGGTTGATGGATGTGAGTGCTAGGCCTTTCTGACATGGTTGTGGGAGGTGTTCCCACATGGTCAGATGTGAGTGCTGGGTGTTGCCTTTTTGATATGATTATAGGATTGGTTCCTACATGATCATATGTAAGTGCTGGGCGAGCCATTCTGACTTAGGGTCAGATATAAGTGCTAGAAAAGACCTACATGGAGGGTAGCCCTACAACCAACATGAAAAAGGGTTGGATCTGTAGAAATTCCTGTGATGAGAAGAATCATGAGATAGCACCCATGAAGATTCAATGTTGATGATCCCACAGAGATGATCCAGATTGAGGGATGATCCAGATCTAAAGATGATGCTCCAGAGATGATCCAGATTGAGGGATGATCCAGATCCAGTGATGATGATCCAGATCCAGGTGAATATGACTTGAAGATGAAGGTGGCTTGAAGATAGAGATGACTTGAAGATGAAGATGACGAAGACTCGATGCTGATCGAGATGATATAGAGAAGAAGACTTGTGCTGATAAATTGCGTCGAGATAATACCTTCCTAGTTAAGAGGGAGTTTTGATGTAATTGTAACTTTGGAATGTATTCACTTGTATTTCTTATGTATTGTAACCCGATGTTTATTCCAGGATGTATTTGTAATGTACTTGAGTCATGTCATGCCCCTATGTTCCTATCAGGAAGTTTCTATAATGTAAACAAGTCATGTCAAGTCAAGGTGGTTAACCCTCCTATTGTCTAAGGGTTAAAGTCCCCGCAGTTCTGGGGCACTAGGGTTATTAGACTCACCTAGTGAAGTCGGCCCTAGTTGGGTTTAGTCAAGTCAGGAATTAGTATAAATAGAGAGCTAGCCTCTCTATTTATCACACACTCACTCACACTCAGTTCTAGCACATAGCTGAGGAAGAGAAAGACACTGGTGCAAGGAAGAAAGAGGTTACTACTGTCGGGAGATCATCTTACTGTTTTTGGGTTTCAATTTGGTACTGATTCTATCTCTGAGGAAGTTGTGGGGTTTTCTACATTTATGGTTTCCTTAAGGAAAAACATTGTGTTCATTGTCTCTTGTGTTTGATTGCTGTGCTTGTTGTTCTCTTAGTTAAAGATCCTAATGAAATGCTAGCTTAATGTTTAAAATCTAACATTTGATTCCTGCGGGAGTTGGTTTTCTGGATCAAGCAGGTTTGCAAGAGAAAAGGATTTCAATGGTCACTATGAAATGGAATTAACCCTCAAAATCAATGGTCAGATTGATGGGCGAAACGAATCAACGATGATGGTGGCTTTTCGCACCACCAACCAGCATGGAGAAACCAAAGTTTCGTGGATGCGAAATCAAGTACACGATCCACTATTGAATGAATCAGATCATATCTAATCCTGATCAAAGTTCCACATTGATATAGTAGTGGCAAAGTGTAGGAGGTTTAAGTTTTTAAAGCTCAACAAAATTCAATGTATTACAACAAAACACGTTTTTTCTGTGAAAATGACTATTTTAGTCATTAAATTCTGAGACTTGTTTCTGCCAAACCAAGAACAATTTTGAGAAACTGAGAGAAAATTTTCTTTAGAACATGCTTATCTACAATAACCTCTCTCAGTTTTTACACAGGTGCTATGGTTTGGGAGAATCAAATCCATCTTCACAGGGTATTTTCCCATAATTTCGCAATCCTGTCTTAGTCATCAACTTCAAAAGAAGTTTCTTAGGAACTGGAGGGGAATCCGGCCAAATGAAAACATGGGTTTTGTTGGGAACATGGTAAATTACAAAAAAATCTCTCATATTTCACACAACCATCACCATTTGAGGTATGCAGGTGGGGCTCTGAAGGCTATTTTCAACGACCCGTCTCCTGAAAGAGGTGAAATGATGAAGATTAGGGGACAACTGTTTGCAATAATGGAAGGCTTGTTCATCTCTACCATTGAAGAGATGAAAAGCTGAGTCAGTACCAGACCATTGAGGGTGTTTTGAACCATTTCTTTTAGTCAAGTGATCCGGATCCCAGATGCCAGATTTCCTTTTTGATCCAGCATGCTCGTTATTCTTTTTTTTTCCTGTTTTATATATGTAAATCATATCGAATATGCCATGTCAGAGTCTGCTGGTATTCAACATGATGGATTGCGATCATTCCCCAATTTTGTAACCAATTTTGATGCCTCGTTTCAAGACACAGCTCGGGGGCAAACAACACTATAAATAGGGCCTCAATGGATGAGGAAAGGGCTGGGATTTTCATTCAGGAAGCATTCAGCTCTTGGTTTTGCATCTCTGTAATTTTCTTGGAAGATTTAATGAGAAGTATGCTCTAATTTTTTTAAGATTCTTCAAGCTGTTCTCTGTTTAGTCTGTGTTTTTTTGTATTTTCTTTCATGAATGTGTTTTCTGCTAATACATTTCTAGATTAGTATGCTAGGAATTTGCTCTCAGTTAAGCGCTCCTACATCATAAAGCATATTTGTTATGTGATTGTAATAGTTGTGATAGAATTCATTCATTGATAGGCACTATGTTTCAGTTGTTCCCCTTTGTTATTTTTCTGCTAAAGGTGTTCTCAGAGATTCGTCCTTGATAGATGCCTCTATTTTTCATTGGGATATTCCCTTATTTCTGCCTACCATCTCTTTAAATATAATTTGACTAAACATAATAGCCACGTTGCCTCAATTTTCACAAGAAAATCACCGTTCATTATGGCTGTAAGCCCCTTGAATATTTTCAAACTGTGACTCCATTGCCCAATGGTTTCTTGTTTTTCTGTCTCACCATCTTTAAATCTACCAGCACCCTATTACCATAAGAAATCTAACCTTCTATGAGCTGTTCAAAGCTATATATATTTGCTTCTTTCCTTTGTGACAAGAGAGATCCCTCTCTGACTGTATTGGCTAGAATGCAGTCTAAAGCTGGTTTGAAATGGTTACCCCTGTGACTTCCTACAACAAGCATAGGAAAATTACTGGGTGTTAACAAGAGGCTTGGTCACAAAACAAGATTTGAGCCCAAAATCCGACGAAATATGATGTAAAGTACTTTTTTGTTGGATTGCAATGCTGAAAAGCACTGTTTTGTTCGATTTCTTTTTGTCGCCTTGAAGAATCGTCGGTTTTTCGACTTTCATGTTCGTAGGTTTTTCGACTTTCATGTTCGTAGGTTTTTCGACGAGACTTGTTGTCGGTTAAGAGACAACAACTGGTCAGATTTGCAACAAAATGAGGAATCCTAGTCGTCGGATTTGCAACGAGTGGTGAAGGGATATATATAGCTCGTTGTTTTAGGCATGAATATACCGTTTTTATTATGTCTGTAAAAAACAGGCTAGGAAACACAATAACCTTTTTATTTTTTAGGCCTGACAAATCAATATTTTAGCATGGAGGCAGATATTTGGTGAAGTCTCCCAAAAGAGTTGTTGGTTAAGATTTTGGAGCTGCTGCCCATGAGGGATCTATGCATAATGAGGGCAGTCTATAAACAATGGAACTATCTTCTCTCTTCCCGTGATGCCATTCAAAGAATCGAGCCAAACCAGTATTTGCATTCCATCCCTGGATTTTTCATTCAACTCCATTATGAGTTTTGTGATGAATATGAAACTTGGGTTATAGAAGGACGTGGTATAGAGATGTACAAGGTTCCTATCCCAAATAATCACTTCATTTTGGTTGCTTGCAAGGGCATATTCATTTTCCAGAAAAGAGGGGATCACTTGGATATTTCCATATATAATCTTGGTACTAGGACTGGGCAAATCCTCCCTTCTCCTCCTAATACATGTGTTAATCTCGTTCAAGGGAATGAATTTCGATTCATCCACTAGGCTTTGCACTTTCCTCCTTGGATTTAATTATACTGTGAAGCGACGACGAGAAGGTGAAGTAGAAGGTGAGAATAAGAGCATTTTGATGTCTATTTATGATTTTGATGTCTATTTATGAATAAGAGCATGGACTAGGGTTTCCACGACAGTCCCCACAAGAATTGCCCCTAATGGAAAGGGTATTTACTCTAAAGAAAAGTTTTACTAGGTGCCCAATAGTTGGGTTGGCTCCACTCCCAACCCCAATCGCAATTGCATCGTAGCATTCGCGGTGGAAGAAAAAGTTTGCACAGTATTCCCACTGCTAGAAGGATGTAAAGTAATATTTGATGAAAATTTAGATGGATGCGACGGGCGAGTGATGTTATTATACAAAAAGGCAGATTATTTTTGCATGTGGAGGTTGATTGAAGGGAAAATATATGAATGGCGTGAACTACCTACCATCTGTTTGACAAAAGACACCTTTCCTTTCGCGTCAGTTAACAGTAGTGGATTAATAATTATGATTGACAGGGAAATGAATATGTGTATATTTTGAACGAGGAGGGGATGTTGTTGGCCCAGAATATGATATTACCATGGTTTTGTCCACTCTAACGACCTGTTAAAGTTTCTGGATCAACGTTTGAATCCAACAATGTGTGGTGGCCAGTTGGTGGAGGGAGATAATAAGTGGGTAACTCGATTTTTGTGATTTCATTTTTTTTGGGTTATATTAGGCAAAGTTCAGTTTTGACCTAGAATTTTAATGATCGGAATGAACTTCTGTAGACAAAACTCCAGTTATGATTTATTCTTTTTTTTTCAACGTTTCTTGAAATAGTTCCAATTACCACTTAAGGTTTTTGGATGAGCCTTGAATCCAACAGTGTGTGATGACCTTAAACAATATATAAATATCTGGAATTTTAATTTCCATGGCTTACTATTGTTCTCCACTTTCTTAATTTTCTTAATTATCCTATTGAAGAGAATAGTTTCGGGCGATCATGAAAATTGGTGAACAATCTTTCAAATATGAAATAGCACTGCCGCAAAGTTACCTTGCTTCCATATTTTAAGCTGATATGTTTGTTTAGACACTGAGAACTAGGGAATACTAAGAATGAGGGAGTTTTGAACTAAAATTTTGATATTCATAGCTTACATGTATTTTGAATTCTGCACTTTCTTACTTTTGCTGCTTACCCTATTTATGAGAACTAGGGCATCTTGAATTGAAATTTTGATTTTCATAGTTTATTTGTATTCTCCATTTCCTTAATTTTCATAGTTTATTTGTATTCTTCATTTCCTTAATTTTCTTGTATTCTCCATTTTTTAAATTTTCTTATTTTGAACTGATATTTATGTTTAAACAATGAGAATTAGGGCATATTGCATGCATTGGGTTGAATGAAAATCCAAACTAAATTTTAAATGGCCGTGTTTTTATAAACCATAATGTAGTGATAAGGATTTTTTTCTCCATTTCCTTAATTTTCTTATTTTGAACTCATATTTATGTTTAAACATTGAGAAATAGGGCATATTGCATGCATTGGGTTGACGTGAAAATCCAAACTAAAATTTAAATGGCTGTGGTTTTATAAACCCTAATGGAGTGATAAGGATTGGGTAGACTAGAATATGATTATGGAATGTTTTTGAATTCTTTTTAGTGGCTGTTTTGTAAATTTTTTAATGGATAGAACCATGGCAGGGGAGGTTCCATAAAATTTTTAGTTTGGTTTCAAGTGAATGTGTCTCGATGTGTCTATGCATTTATTTTTATGAGTATCATTTTATTTTGTAATTAATTATAAATACTAACAGAAATACTAATTAATGTGTTGCACTTTACAATGCTTGTGTTTGTGCTAGTTTCTCATTATGTTGCTTTGTAGAGGAAACCCAATTCTTTAGTATCATCAAGTTGATTTATTCAGCTCATAATTTGAGTGACTCATCCACATGAATTTTCTGTTTTTGTAGTTGGTATGGGATTTTAAAACATGAGAACTAGAGTCAATCATGAGAAAAACCCAAAAAGCTAGATTATCAGTTAATTGACCGTGACAAGGTATTGCATTAAATATCTGTACTATTTTTGTACTCTGCTTCTGCAGAACAATGGCTTGATCTTTACTACTGTCACCTTCTCTTGATGGAGTTGAATAAAGACTTCTGGAGACACCTTTCCTTCTTTTTTTTATTTGAAAACTTTGCTCAGATCATAATTTTGAGTTCTAGCAATTCCCGTTGATTTCATTATGTTGAATATTACAGGAAATGGGGAATCATCTCTTTCTTTGTGGCACATATCTAGCAATTGTATACTCCAAGGATTCTTATTAGATTACTTGAATATGTGCTAGGGAAATGATAAAACCAATATGTGGAGCTTTCTAAAGTTGTTTTTTGGTAAGACATACAATCCCTATTTGGTTACATATGCTATAAGAACTTCCTTCTAAAATATAGGATTTGGTTTTGCTTTTACAAGTAGATGCAGGTTTTGGTTTATTGATTTCATTTTTTTATTGCTTGTTTTGCAGTGGTTTCTGTGTTGCTACCGACGTTCAAGAATTCACCTATGATTTAAAAAATAGGTTGTCAGCCAAATGTCGAGGAAAGGCTGAAACTGACTTTACTATGGCAGTGAAAGAGATATGTGAAGAGTATGATGATAAAGGTACATAGAAAGAGGATTTTATGCCAAATATTGATGATGGGAATTTCAGATCATGTATTGATGAAAGCTTAAAGGATTCTACAAACAAGTAGAGCATTCCATTATTTTTCTGAAGAGGATTAAGTGTGGGAAATGGATCACAAGAATAAATGATAGCAGGGTCCATTGGATTTGAATCTGTTTGATGCAAACAAAATAGGTAACTCACTTTTCACTTGGCAGATCTAGTAATATACACCATTCTCAAGGTTCTGCATAAAAATTTCCAGTTAGGAAATATAATGTACCTATTTTTCAGTCACAACAACATTGAATTTATATTGGATGATAGGAATTATTGTGAAGGGAAACTTTTGAATATGATGTAAAGACATCAATGTTTCCATGATTGGTCTCTTGAATATATTGTGCAATCTCATTTGTACATAGATCATGCAAGGTAAGAGATACCAGGATGTCTTGGCTATCCATGGATCACAATGGAACATAACCTTTCCTCCAAAATGCAAATGACTAGTAGGTGCTGATACAAACTTGGTACCCTACCATGGTTTGAGCATGTTGTTAAAAAATGAGTATAACTAAAAATTTGAAATGATATTATTGCATCAATCTGTCTTGGTTAGTATTGTATTCCAATTATAAAATGTTGTTTATGCGCATAGTAATCTATTTGTATATATTTACGTATGTGTGACTATTGATGATTAGGCAATTATAGCTCAGAATATGGGAAGATGGCTGAGAAAAATGATAGTTGGAAATGACTGATAGTGCAGGATAATAGTTGTTAATCATGGATCTCACAGGATAATTTAACTTGTTGTTGTATCTAGATGTCCACTTTGAGTTGTACACAAATGGTGTCTTAAAGAATCCCCTAAAGTGGTAAATACACCCCTCTATAAAAGTATTAAAGATGCATGATGCATGGAAGAAGGTTTAAAGTACTCTTAAGATGCATGGAAGAATGCCCTAAAAAAGGGTAAATACACCCCTAAAAAATATTGGTTAAACTAAGTAAAGGCCAGTCCTACTTAATGAATATTCAAAGCAATGTGATAAGTCGACCCCAAGTAAATCCTTTTATAATAAAATTATTTTTTAATATGGCATGTCAGCCCCAAGGAAAAAGGTTAACGCTTAGACTAGTATAAATATAAGTTAGAACTTCTAATTTTAACATAAATAATCTATCTTTCTTATGATCTCTCATGCACAAGTTTAAAGGGGGACACGAAGAGTTAAAGTGAAGTTCTTCAGGAGGTTCAAGTGAAGAAATTTTGGTGCATGTTTCTTATGTCTAGGGTCTCTCTCATGAAAATGCATCTCTCTCTCATGCATTAAGGTTTGTATTGTCAAATATATGGATTAAGGTTTCTCATAGTTGGAAGTGACTGAGAGCCATGATGGATACCTTGGAATTTCAATAACATCAAGAGAAGGATAAACCTCATGGAACTACCAAGATGCCATATTTCTTCAAGTCCTCAACCTTAAAAATGAAATCTAAAATCCACACCTAAGTTTCATACTTTTTCTGAACTGTGGAGTCACCAAGGTGAATCTTCAATTTCCTTCACATTGTTTCTTGTTTCCCAAGTCTTGAAAAATATTCAAGGACAAGGGCTTTGTCCGTTCATGGAGTCACCATATGATCAAAGGATTTTCAAAATTCTGCACTCACAGGTGTCATACGTAGCAAGACTACATATATGGGAGATGGGATTTATCCTCGACAATGGTGCAAAAATGGTACCACACAAACCAACATCTTGAGATTGAGAGCCCTAAAACCAATGATGAATTATGGATAACTAAGAGGGAGGTCAATGTCACCACACGTAATCCTCTTCTGCTATTCAAGATAGCTATTCTCTAGATCAAAGGAGTCCCTAAATAGGATTACCAGGGTTTAGTAATGAAGCTCTTGATGAATTTGAAGAGTAACCCTAGCAAACCATGTTTTTTCATGAAAGTAAAAGATAATGGTGATGAATGGATTGGAGTCTAGTGTCTTATTAATTGGGGTCAATTAAGGATAATAATGAACAACTCATTAACATCCAATGATAGTTAGGGTTTGAGAGCCAATTCCTACCATATTCAAGAAAGTCCAGATTTATCTTAGGATCTTCAAGAAAGTCCAGATTTATCTTAGGATCTTCAAGAAAGTCCAGATTTATCATAAATCCAAGTTCCATTATCTCTTAGACAAAACAATTGTTTATTTATTATTTTTCATTTATACTTTCCACTAAATACATGTTGCATTATTTTCTAGACAAAAAAGTTTTAGTTCATGTAGTTTTCACAGAGTCTCAAATAGACTTCCTTTACTAGTCTACACTCTTAGTTAAAGACCCTTGTTGGGTAGTTATGATTGCCCATAATGGTGAAGAATCTATTGATTTGGGGAAAAACATGACCAACAGTGGAGGTTTATTGGTTTTCTTCTCCACATAATTACCCAACATGTTGTTGTAGGGTTTCTTATGCATCTTTGAGGTTTTCCAGAACACACCAAAACCTTGTTTTGTTTTTCTTGTTCATAACTAGCTAAGATATTAGTATTTTCTATGGGATTAAGACATTCCCAACCTCAAGGTATAGGGATACTACCACTCAATAATGCCTATAACTTTATCACATTGGTATTTTCATCTATGTCCATGTTCTTTATTGCCCAAAATTGTTTTTTTGATGCACATACCTCTCCAAAAAGCACCCAAAACTGAAGGTACAGATGTGTAGGGATTCCAAGAGGTCTAAACAAGCGTATAATCATCCCTAGTTACACCATATTTGCTATCGAAGACTAATTGTGATTGTAGGAAGACATCACCTATCTTGAACCTTTCCTAGAACTACTTCTCATCCATAAAACAAGCCCTATATTGTTTCTTTACCATAAAATTATTCCTAAAATGAAACTGGGATTACTTCACAAGTTTTTTTGATGTAAAACTAGGCATAGAATCATTCATCAACATAAGTGGACAAAAATCCTTTTTTTTCTTTCTAAATTATGGATCATGGATAGGCTTATTTTCTACTAAGGTATGCCTAGGATTGAGGTTTAGGGCGCTTTTAACCCACATTATAGCCCATAACTTCAAAATTGTTTATTGACTGCTACATAAATCATATTTTTTGTTCTTCTTCTAGTTTTGACCATATAAGATGTCTACAAATACATAGAATATGCGGAAATAAACTTATACCATTTTCCTAGAACTAGATCATGGTTGCATGCCCCTATAAGAAGCCTCAAATATACCCAAAATGTTACTCTACTTATGCTTTAAAAAGGGGATTATACCTAGGGACAAAGGATTGATGTTGTTCTAGTCTTCAAACTTATCACAAAATTCTGAAAACTACTTAACGTGTGCCCAGATTTGGGAGAGATGGCTTATTTTCCTGCTTACTATTGTTGAAAGAATCAAAACATATTTTATCATCTTAAGTTAAAGACTAGTAAATTAGTAATTGTTGATCATCTTTACTGTTAAAAGTAATTTTTTTTACTATTAATAGTAATTATTATAAAAAGAATCAAAAGATAATTTATCCTCTACTTGTCATATTTTTACTCAATTCTTGTTTCAAGCCAATTTTTTTGGAATTGCTTGAGATTTTACCTACTTTGTCAACTAATTTGTCGCATAATGATATATCTACACTTCCCTTTTATATGTATATGTTAGAATGTACCAACAAAGTCCACCTTTCATCACTTGAACAATCATTGGGGAAAAGTTGGAAGTAAGGGAATGGAATCATCTTGCATTCTTGTTGTAGATGATGAAGATATACTTTTGTAGGTTCAAGGATAGGTTTCTTACATGTCTCCACAAATTATCTAAAGTATTCAACATTTTCCTTTATGGACCCCTTTACTGACCAATCACCCACAGATATTCTTACAGTCTCCATCACCAACTTTTAGAACAATTTTTCTAATCATTTCAATTGTAACAAGTGCATAACAGAGTGTAATTGTATTTTATTATATGTATATGTTCCATATTTTGTAAATTCTATCTATTTTATTTATGCTAGTAAGTTTTGTGTTATGGATCTGAATTGGAATTAGATCTTCATTCTGCTTCCACTTTTGCTTATGTGAGGTCTGATATCTACCAAATACACTCAATATTATCTATTGAAAGGCATCTACAATACTTTATATTTGTTCATTGAAGTATGCCCAGTTTGTGCAATACGAAGGTGGAAGTTGAAGCAATTTTTACAAGTAGATGCAGGTTTTGGTTTATTGATTTCATTTTTTTATTGCTTCTTTTTCAGTGGTTTCTGTGCTGCTACTGACGTTCAGGCATTCACCTCTGAGTTGAAAAATAAGTTGTCAGCCAAATGTCGAGGAAAGGATGAAACTGAATTTACTTTGGCAGTGAAAGAGATATGTGAGGAGTATGATGATAAAGGTACAGAGAAAGAGGATTTTATGCTAGATATTGATGATGGGAAATCTAGATCATGTATTGATGAAATCTTAAAGGATTGTACGAAAAAGTAGAGCATCCCATTCTTTTTATGAAGAGGACTAAGTGTGGGAAATGGATCACAAGAAGAAATGATAGAAGGGTCTGTTGGATTTGAATCTGTCTGATGCAAACAAAATAGGTAACTCACTTTTCACTTGGTAGATCTAGTAATATACACCATTCTAAGTTCATGGTTTTATTATAAATTTGCATATCTACAGTGGTAATTGTAGGGTAAGTGTGTATAGTGTGATATCCTATTTGTGTTCTTTTGAGAGATGGCACATGTTGCAGGATAAGGTAATCGATATAATAACAATTGAGTTAGTAGCAAATATATTATGGTGTATGCAATTTATGCTTAGTTTCCTCATCAATTGATGTGGGTGCTTATTTTGTTATAGGAAATGGTACTCTTAAAATACAATGAGTAAGTAATGGAATGTGAAGGCATATATATTAGAACTAAAAATCCATTTAAGAGTACACATATAATGTTAAATAGGTAACATTGAGCCCTAGTGATCCAAAAGGATAAAATGGACAAGTTTTTGATAGGTTCCAAGATAAGATAGGATAACATAATTTTATTGGTGTATGTCAAATGACCACAAATAGGTCAATGGGACTACTAGATAAATCCAAGGAATAAGCAAAAAAAATGGTGCAGTCAACTGTTAGCTCTTATATTCAAAGCTAAGAAGAAATGTGTAATGAGATTCCTATTGTTCATGATTTGTACTGTTGCCTGGAAGATCCCAACGTATTTGGTTGGGGACCGAGCGTTCTTTCATCAGATTGGGCCAAAGTTGTGTGGGTGTAATTGACTATGCTACAACACATGATTTTTTGTAAGTGGACAATGTGATATGACATCATGTAGGTAGAGTTTGGTACACAACCTATGTGCCTTGAAACAATTTTCAGATTGGTCTCTTTTGTCTATAATGATACGATCCATAGGTGATAAAATTTTGAGTTGAGACTAATACCCTTTCGAACTTGTCATGGTCTCCTTGGTTTTTAATGTTCTTGTTCTATAGGAAATCCAGATATCCAACTTACAACTTGTTATCTTTGAATTTTTGGTCAAACAATTGATTCACATGGTCATGGTAATCCACAAAGTGACTGCTATATAACCAAGGATGGATATTATGGCTATAGTGAAAACAATTATGATTTGTTAACGAGTATATGTGAAATCATTTTATCATGAAACATTTATTGGTTTTGGAATCCTTGTCATTATAGTTTTAATCCAAACAAAGGTTGTGACATATAGGCATACTAGTGTTGCTACAAAATGGAGTATACTGCTCTTTGAAATATTCAACCCATATAAAACTTGGTTTTAAGGATACTACTACAGGAAACCCCCATATTTGTTTCTCATAATATATTGATATTTGTAAACAGTTATGTTTACAGTTGTAAGGTTAGGAACAAGGATGTATGCTACAATTTTCAGTGGTATGATGACTGCATGTAGGATGAATGAATGTTTTTCATATCCTCAACTTCTGGGTGATAGTATTATGGAGAAGTTTTATAGGTCTATGGATATTTATCCCAAATTTTCCATGGAAATATTAGAGGAATGTTTTGTAGGAAAAGGCTTCAAAATACCATTTTGTGGGAAAAGTTGACACTGAGTATCATACTCCATGGGTATGCAAACTTTTTTGGACATCCAAACAATGATATAATTTAGAAAGTGGAATTATAAATTGGACAATGGGATGGTGAATCAAAGGATCCCGTGTCTAAGATAGTTTTTGTACACTTTCCAATGTCATTCATTGCATCTAGAATGACATAATAAAGGATAGTTTTGGGAGTGGGAGCTAGGGTATTGGAAAGTAAGCAGACTAAATAGGGTGATTGCTATTGATGGAGGACAAACATCACTTGTAAATGTAGATATTACAGGAAAAATTCTTTTAGAGAAGGGTTTACAAACAGTAATTGTGTCCACATATCCTTCTGTTAATGGAAACATAATTTAGAGGTTCTATATTAGTGCCTGAAAGTGAGTTCCTAGATAGTAGAAAAACAGTGACATATAACATTGTCAGCAATTTTGAATCTTTTAAACACGGAAACACTTAAGAGAGCATTCATGTTTCAAGCTGTAAAGAAATTTTGAAGGGTGAAAAAGATTTTGAAAATATTCATGAAAATTCTATTCCTAATGTCAAAGATCATGTGCTTTCTACATTTGTGACTAAAGACAATGAAGTTAGGGTAGTTCCAAACACTTCTTTGCATCAAAATTCCATTCTGAAGAAGAATGTTCTTGATCAAGATACTGTCTTGCAATTTCCCAATTGCAGGGGGTGCGTCAAAGACAATATATCAGGTGGATTTAAGCGCATGCTCATGTTCAGTCACGCGGCCATGGAAATCACCTTTTAATGAAAGTTCGACCTCTAGACTGGATTTGCAACATTGATTCTGTCAAGGTCAATTGGAGATTCAATACTTTTATGCTTATATACTAAGCATTTGTCCAAATTTGTTTTTTTCACGTATTATAGTGATTATGAGATTATTTGCAGGTGGGAGGTATAAATGCAAAATATAGGAAGTTTGATGACTTTTGTGATATAATTGGTTGGATTCACCTTTACTATCAAAGTGTATGCCTTACCCCCCACTCTCGCCACTCTTATGCACATTTGTTCCGTGTTTTCAGTGGTTTGAAGCACGCTATTTTTTTTTAAACATCTACAAGCTATCAGATTTCTGATGCCTAGGCCATCCCTAGGCTGTTGGATTTTCGACACCTAGGCCATCCCCAGCTTGTTGGATTTTTGACTTGTTAGCCACCTACAAATCGTCGGATTTTCGACTCCCATGACATGAAATATGACGAAGAGATAATTGAAGCGATGACTGACAGGTGCAGGATTGATGTGACATCCATTGGACATTTGACAACAAAGTCGTCTCAAATTCAACGAGGAAAAGTTGGAAATTTGACACAACAGTCGTCTCAAATTCGATGACTTAGGGATGAAATACTTCCCCATATTAGCTTTATACTCTGTCAAAATGTCGATGAGGTTCGAAAGGAAGTCAAATATCTGACGAATTCCCATCGACGACAAAAAAAATGTTGTTGTCGAATAACAGACATGTGTCTGTCAAAGTTCAGACATGGAATCCATCGAATTTTGGGCTCAAATTCTGTTGTGTCAGCACATCAACAACTTGCTCATTGGTCCTCACATATTGTAGCTTTATAGCTCCCTTTTGTACCATATACCTTATATAAAAGTATCATATTTCTATATTCTTTGATTTATCATGGAACACATGATTCTCTGTCATCTTTATGCAACTTTGGTTGTCACAAAGAATCACTATGGTATCCAAATCCATGTCAAATAGTCATGCCATTAGTTTCCGAAGCCATATCACTTCACAACTAGCAAAGCAAGTTGCTATGTACTCTGCTTCAATTGTGATGAGAGAAAGACTGGACTGTTTCTTACTAAACGATGAGATCATGGCGGATCCTAAACAATAACATCCACCTGAGGTGCTCTTCCTATCTGCGACACTTCTTTCCCAATATGAATCCGTATATCCATACAATCCATATTCATGATCTCTAACATAGTAAATTCCAAAATCTATCGTACCTTTTAGGTACCTCATCACATTATTTGCAGCTATCAAGTGAACCCGCCTAGGTTTAACTAGATAATGACTTAAGGTGTTCATAACAAAGTATATGTATGGAATTGTATTTGTTAGATACATTAATGACACAATAATATGTCTATACCGAGTCATATCCACTAACTATGACGACTCACCAGATAACAACTTTAGTTAGGTGTCCATGGGTGTGGCCATGTATTTACAATCCAACATATCAAATCTTTTCAAGATTTGGACTGTATACTTTCCCTAGTTCAAAAATATTCTTTCTGGGATCTGCCACACTTACAGCCCAAGGAAATAATGCACCAATCCAAGAACTTTCATCTCGAATTCTTAGGCTAGCTTCTTGTATCTCTTTGTGATGTGTTTCCCATTTCTAGTAAGAAATAGACCATCTACATACAATAATAGTATGACAGGTTCATCATCCATGATATTCATGTAAAGGTTAGGATCAACTTTACCTCTAGTAAATCCCAAGATTGCCAAGAAGCTATCTTTTCTACCATACCAATATCTAGGAGCTTGCTTCAGTCCATACAGATCCTTTTTCAACTTACATACACAAGACACTCAGTCTTCGACTTAAAATCCTTGTAACTGTTCGATGTAAACATCTTCCTCAATCATACCATTCAGAAAGGATGTCTTTAAATCCATCTGGTGTAGATCCCACTTCATCATGGAAGCAAATTCCATGATGGTTCTGTTGGAAGTGTACCTTGATACTAGAGAAAATGTCGCTTCATAATCAATCCCCTCTTTTTGAGAGAAACCTCTAGCCACAAACCTTTCCTTGTACTTTTCAATACTTCCATCAGCATCATGTTTTATCTTGTAGATCCATCTTGAATATACCAAACTCTTGTTTTCTGGTTTGGGAACTATATCCCAAACATCATTCTTCATGATCGACTGCTATTATTCCGTCATTGATTCCAACCACTCTTTCTTCTGTACAGCTTCCTCATAGCTGGTAGGTTCTTGATCTACAAGGTCACACATCAAATCTACATAATTGGACTATGGCTTTGATATTTTGCTTGTTCTTGTGGAGCCTTGTGGAGCTCCATATCTCTCTGCTTCTTGTATGATTTATTTTACCCAAGCAGGTTTTCTCTTTCGATATATATCCATAGTAGGGGGTTCCTGAGGTTCTAGCATATAATGATATTTAGATGCTACTATTTCAGGAGAGGGTTCAACTTCTACCATTCTGGGAGGTACATCCTCTTCATGTACTTCTTCAAGATGACACCTTCTGGATTTCTTGAGATCCGTATCTTCATCAAATGTCAAATCCTTACTAATATCGATATGATGCAACCTAAAATGTATATCCTGAAGGATTGGGAGACTTCACAGTATCCAACAAATATTCCCTTCTTTCCAGAAGGATCCAACTTGGTTATCTTCTCTTTCAAAATATACACATACACTGGACAACCAAATATATTGAGATTGCTCACTTTAGGTTTCTTTCTTGTATACACTTCTTCAAGAGTCTTGAATCCAATAGCACCATGATATAATATATTTTGCACATATACAATTGTTCTTGCTGCTTTAGCCCACATGTGCATGGGGAGGTCTTGGTCATCAATCATTGTTTTCACTACTTCCATAATGGTTCTATTCTTTCTTTCTGCAACACCATTCTGTTGAGGATTTTAGTGAGTGGTTAGTTCCCTCTTGATTCCATCCTCCTTGCAGAATGCTTCAAATTATTTTGAAGTATATTCTCCACCATTATTTGATCTCAGTGTCTTGATTCTTCTTTCTGAATGGTTCTCTATCAAGGCTTTGAATTCCTTGAATTTATTGAACACTTCACTTTTGTTCTTCAATAAGTATGTCCATGTCTCCCTTGAATAGTCATCAATAAATGTGACATAATATTCATATCCATTTAACGATATGGAGGGCATAAGACCACATACATCAGAATGAATTAATTCCAATGTACCTTTAGTCTTTGTTTTACTTTTTGGAAAGGGATTCTTGATGATATTTCCTCTTGCACATCCTTTGCAAGTTCCCTCATGATCAATATTTGGATTTGGTAACCCTATTACCACCTTCCTCACATAGGGTAGTGCTTTGTAGTTGATGTGAGAAAGCCTCCTATGCCATAGTTCACTTGATCTAGTAGTCTCATGGACAAGGGATGCATATAGATGTCCTTTGAGTTTGTACATTCCTCCTTCTTCTTCACCAATGACCACAACATATTCAAGTGTCTTTCCTTTGGACCACATAATTACTTGTCCATTTATAAAAGCAACTCTATATCCTTTCTTATCTAGTGTTGATATGGAAAGTAGGTTCTTTTTCAAACCTGGTACATACAATACTTCCTTCATCTTCATGGAAGTCCTAGATTCAAGATTGTAGCTTGATTCACCAATACCTTTGATGGGATATTGATAGTCATCTTGATAGAGTTTTCTTCTTACCTGTCATTGCTTTGAAGCACCACTATTAATAAGCCATGTATCTTCTCAAGGTGTTATAGACCCAAATAGTGTAGAGAATAGTACATATTCTTCTACATCCTCTTCTTTTGTTAGTCTCTTTCGAGGTATTTCTTCATCATCCTCATATTCATATAGATGAGCATGCTGTCTTTTGTTATTGTTGTTATTTGGTGATGGACACTCTCTGGCAAGGTGTCCTATCTTATGGCAGTTGTAGTATTGATACTTTGAGTAATATTTCTTCTGATTGTTTACTCGTTTATTTTGAAACTTCTTCTTTGAAGGTTTATGGTTACCCTTATTGAAGTTTGATTATTTTCTTCCTTTAGTATGGATGTATAGATCCCGATCATATTCTCAAAGTAGAGCTTCGCTGTTAGCTACTCTAGATTCTTCTTGAATGCAATCTTCCCATACAATCTCAAACTTCATACTTTCTTTTCTTGCACACATAGTTTGTATGAATGAATCCCAAGGTCTAGTGAGACCATTGAGAGCAGTTATAACTAGTTCATCCTCATCAAGGGTGTCTCCAATAGCACTTAGTTGTTCCTTGAACTGGGAGACCCATGTGAAGTAATCTTGAATTGATTCTCCTTTGCTCATCTTTGTGCCCTTTAGTTGAGCTCTCAAATTCATCTTTCTGTTGATGTTCCTTCCCTCATACATTCTGGAAAGTGCATCATACATTTGATTTGGTGTATTTTTAGATGACACTTGAGGGATCAAGTGGTATTTGATAGAATAAACAATGATACTAATTTCCTTGATTAGGTCTTGTTCATGCTTCTCCATAGCTTCATCTTCTTTTGGTTTTGCAACTACATCCTTGATGTACTTCTCAGGGCAATTCTCTTTAAGAATGAGACCAATAATATAATTCCATGCTAGAAAGTTTTCTATGCCTTCCATTTTTTCCACAAGCTTACTTCTTGTAATATCCATGAATCATATTTCATAGATTCTAATTCTAGACACAAACTTGATGCATAAAATTGTCAAATTAGGTGCTAGGAAATTACTAGTTTTGACTGGAAGGACTCAAAATGAAAGGGATTCTTAAAAAAAGGAGCTCATAGCTCTAAGACCACTGTAATTTTATAGGATATGATGTGCATATCTGAACACTAACACTGCTGCAAATTTAATTATTGATTTATTACTCAAACCGTGCACTCAATCAGACAATGTTTTGGACTAGGAAGATATAGGTATTTTACTGAAAACTTCATAGGCATGGAAGCAGTTAGAGGGAAGAAACCAAGAAATATTTCAGGAAATAGAATTCATATTCCCTAACAAATTTATATCAAATATTATTTAGGTTTCAGAGTCATCTATATGCTGAAACTTACTCCCACGCTTTTGGGTCATCCAACCGTGAAACTAGGAAGATTCCTTCACACCCATTGAAGCAGAGGCTTGGGGAAATGCACAGATATGATATCAGAAACTAATACAATATTAAATAATGTTTGGAATATTTCTTAACATTTATGTATAGGTTTGGTAAGTTTAGGGGAGAATTGGGATAATTTGGCAATTTTGGCTTGGTGATGCCCTGTACAGTGGAGGCTGCTCAAACAGTGTATGAACTCAAATCATTTACTGTTTGAAGGTTTGGTTGGGAATAGGCCTAATTTATTGACACACATCAACTTCCAGAATCGAAATTGGGTGAACATAACTCTTACAATGAAAGAAACTGTGAGACTAGTGAATTTTAACTAGCTATCTAGCTAGGGTGTACAATAAAGTTTGAAATTCGTATCAGATTGACTTAAGTACAGAGAATGGAATTTATCAGAGCCTAATAAATATTTACTGAACATATTACATCACTCATACTCATGCTCAAGGCCATTACATCATTTACTAAGAAATAAACTGATAAAAAACCCTCATTTTAATGACAAATCAAACTCATACATGGAAGATTTGATATCTAAGATTATGGGACAGTAAGATTAAAATTTATCAGAGATTTTAACAAAGGTTTATTTTCTGATTCACATCAACTATAAATGGATAACTAACCATTCCAAATGGGGCTCAAAATAGTGGGCAGGAGGCCCAGATCTGACATTAGAATGGGATGGGAGCATAAGTGAAGCTTCCACTTCAATGGAGCTCGACTTGACTGAGTAGAATAGCTGAAAAGTACATCTGATTTGATCCCATAGTTCTTTACATAAGAACTCCAACACCTGCAAAGAAAATGAATGGGAGGAATAAGAATGGGGAAGGAAGGAATTGAGGCACATCTCCCAAAGACCGAGGCACATCTCTCAGTAGAAGCAATGCTTCACATAAAAATCAATCAATCATAAGAAAAAATGTGTAATAGAGCTCTCCCTATATTTTTATAATCATCTGGTGGCTTGTTGAGAAGGTAGGTGACCTGTGAGAGCAAGTCATCCACATAGAACCCTAACCTTAGCCACATATGTGCCCTCCTTGAGTAATTGGTAAGTAGGGACCCTTGTGATTTGTTTCCCAATCCATGCCATTCATCAAACTTAGTAACTGCACCACCCTTAGGCCAATAGTTGTTGCTTTTATCTGTGACAACTTTTCTGCTTTCCCCCTTCTTTTGAGATCGAGTCTCCAAAAGGAAATTGCGCCCTCCTTGCCAATTGTTCCCTGTTTTTCCCTATGTCAGCTTTTCTGTATTTCCTGCTTTTGTCTCTGAGTCTCCAAAAGGAAACTACACCCTCCTTGCCAAATGTTTCCTACTTTTGTCTCCGACTTCTTTTCTATGGATTTTGGGCACTTTCCCTTTTCTTGCATGACTGCTTTTGTCATAAGGTTTCCAATTCTTTCTTCTTGGTAAGTTGGATTGCGAATTGCACCCTCCTGACATTGCAAGCTCAATTCCACATATTATTTGCACAATAATTAATTAATAACAATAATTAAAATAAAGTACATGCCTTAATAATAATTATTTATCAAAATTTCCCTAGGCTAATTAATTAATGCCACTTTGTCCCACTAGGTGTTTTAGCAAGGTCCACACATTTGGTGGTCAAAATGTAGGGACATTACAGTCCTCCCCTCCCAAATCTGCTTGTCCTCAAGCAGAAGCACTCCAGAGTGCTGCAAATTGCTCCATCATGTTTCTGCTGCACCACTGTGGTCTTAGTCATTTCCCAAATGACCACCTATGACAACAAAATTTTCCACCCAGCAGAGGTAATTGTGTAGAATGCCTGGATCCCACTGCATCCTTTTCCAGGATCCAGATACTACTTCTCCCTTTGGAATCTACCATTCCCAAGAATGCCAGGGTCCCATGGTGTCATCAGTCTCCTTCCAATAATCAGGAACAACAAAAAAATTCCATCATCATAGAGGATTAAAATCATGGTGTGGAAATCATACCACCATATTGAAAGTTGAAAACTCTCAATGCGCAATTGGAAATCTATGAGAGTTCCCCACCGAACAAAGAACTCTTTATGTTCTTGATGCACACTAGCCCCGAAGCTCACAATTTTGTTGCTGTAATGACATATGTGTGAGTCCCATGTCAAACCCCAATGGGTATAGGCATGATCCAACAAACAAGGATTCCCAAAATTCTCACAATAAGATGATGCATCACAATTATCTCCAAAAATGAAAGCAGGAAAAAAAGTGTCCCCTCATCCAACTTGATAAAGTACTGCACACCAACCATAAGGTCCATGCGAACACTTCCAATGGCTTAACTCTCTGCCATTGGTCAAAGGGTACAAGCATCCATCCAACTGTGTGGATTTCCTCCACAAATAACACCTTATGCAAGTTATTTTTCTCATTAACCCCTCTTTCCAGTTTTCTTGCTCAACCTCCTTCCACTGCTCATGAGCAGAATTTTTTATGCAAGAATACTCCATTTGTGACATGTAATATTCCATACAATCCATATGTGGCTAAATGGAATCAAGTGGCAACAATATGTGCCTATGTGGATGCTGGGATGGTGATGGTGCATTCAAGAAGTCATCATGAACACCAAGGAATGCTTCCAACTTTTCCTGTTGCACCATCAAGGAAAAATACTTCTCCCAATTTCATCCCCGCTTGATGAGGATGAAATAGAAGTGTCGGTAGAACTGTGAATCATATCTCTGCAATACTTATCCATCCAACTCATGGCTTCCCTATATTCATCTTCATCTGACACTTCCATGGGGAAAATATTCTTTCCAAAAAACAATTCCAGTTAGTTTTTTTTTTTTTTGGAAAATACCAAGTGCTTGGTTCTGATAAAACTTGTCTGCATCGTCCCCAAGCACCTGCAAAACCAAGTGCATCTCATGATATTACTCCATCTGTTCAAGAATGCAATCAGCCTTGTGAAGATGGATGAATGGTGTGTAGGAGTGTGATATCCCCCAATACACAAACATTTTTATGTAATATTAATTTTATTATTTTATTTTGTTTGAATGTGATTGGCAGACCTGGAATATGCCAATCGGTCCTTGGAGGACAAATGTAATTGAAAACATCATGCTAATAATATATATTTGAATGATAGGGACAACCATGTTGAATGAGGAAATTATGCATGCGAGAGTGGGGGATGTAGAGAATCAACCTTAGGGAGGTTACACCAGGCATGGGAATGCCAGTATGGTGCTAGACCCACCCTGGGGAAATTGAGGACATAACAAAAACATAAATTTCTAGAGGAATTGGCCGCTAGCTGCAAAATACCTAGAAAAAATAAAAACTATAAACAAGGAATCATATGCTAGGAGGGGGGGGATGTTGGAAGAAGGATGATTCATATGGAGATTGGTGGCCAGCCACCTATTCCACTGGCTCAAAACAATTGTCCATTGTGGCAGTTTCCTAGTTATTTTTCTACGTTTTTTCAAGACCCAAACTTCTGGAGCCATTTTGAGGCCCTAAACAACGTTTTTTTGGAATCGAATGCCGAGCAAGTATGAGTCCATTATAGAATTAATACTTCCCATTATTGGATGTAAATTTTAGATAGATCTTTCTAACGAGCTATCAAGCTCCAAAATCAAAGATCATATGCAAAAGTTATGATGCTGGGAAGTTGTCTGTTCAACTTACCACCTTGGGGCCACAAAATTTATGACGATTCATCTTTTAGGGTTATGTTTTGGAATTTTGGGGTTCTCGCCCTCATTCTTACTATAAATAGGCTCCTTTTGCCTCATTTTGTATTCAGCTTTGCATGAATGAGCGTAGCATTCACATATCTTCTCAGAGATAGCCACCTCCAGTCTAAATATTGTATTACAGTTTGTTCTATTTCCGCCATTTAATAGAATATGTGTTTACTGTATCTTTGCAAAATGTCTGTGATTATGATTCTATATTTGTTCTTTCATTTTGTTCACACATAAATCCAGATCAGTGGTATCAGAGCAATATGCTCTTTGATTGTTTCTCAGCGCATGTCCCTGACGAGGTCCGGGTATAGAGAGTTTGGTCTCGAACAAGTTTCACTTGATCACTCTTGCCATCCCAAATGGAATCCCTTGGCGAAAGAAAAGAGAGCCGATGGAGCAGGAGATCCTATCAAATTGTTGCTTGAGGAAGCCCTCACACGATAGAGGAATGAGATGATGGATAGTTTCACCCAAATCCTCCTATGAATGTCAGTAGTAGAAAGTGCATCTTCGATGAGCAGCCAGTTCGGGGATGCAACTCCCTGCAAGGTACAAGTTAACTTTTATATTCCTTTATTTGAAGGACAGATCGATGCAGATACCCTAGATAATTGGTCGAATGTTCTAGAAGGGTATTTCTCTGTCCACAATTTCTATGACATGGAAAATATCACCTTTTCTCTCTTTAAGGCAATCCCCCATGTCCAAAATTGGCGGGGTACTTATTAGGAAAAAAACTCATTAGAGGAGTCTAGAATGTTTGAGACAAATCCCACTTGGGGCTCTTTCGTAGATGCCATCAAGGAACAGTATTACCCTATGGGAAACTATGATGACCAGTACACTGAATGAACCATTCTACGTCAAGAGAGGGACCAGACGATGTCAGAGTACACCAACGACTTTCATACCTTACGCACAAATCTGGGTATCAAGGACTTCAAGTGACACCTAATTTTGAAATATCACAGTGGTCTACATTGATACATACAAACTAAGATGGAATTCCTTGACATATCTTCACTTGGATCCACCTATCAGTATGCTGTCAAAATAGAGGAGAAATTTTGACAAAAGAACAAGCGAGACTTTGGACCTGGGAATCCACCGCAGAAGTAAGGAAAGGGAAACATTGGCTTGCAAAACACAGGAAAAGGAAATGACAACCAATCCCTACCACAAGCAAAGAAGGGGGATGGAAAGATAAAGAAGGACACTGCGAAGTGGTGAGAATTTCATAAAATCCCTTGGCACAACATTGATGAATGTTGCTCAAAGCAGTCATTGGTGGTTGAGATCAAATCTTTAGAATCAGATCTCCATTATGATTTTGAACCCAATTCCACAACCGTAGACAATCAAAAGTAGATAATTGATGCAGACCCCACTGCCACTGTTGCTACAACACATATTCAACTAGAGGAGCCTGAATATTCAGAGGCAGAGGAGCACCTCTTCCACTCGTAGATGTGGGTGAAGGGAAAACCACTACATTTTTTTGTTGACAGTGGCATCCAAAAGAATCTGATCTTAACAGAAGTCATCAAGAGATTGGAGCTTCTGACAACACCACAACCGCAACCCTGCAACATTACATAGCTAAGCCAAGGCTGAGGTATTCACATTACTAAACAATGCCTCCTACCATATGGCATCAAGACTTTCAAAGATGAGGTACTGTGTGATTTGGCCCCACTTGAAGTCTGTGATGTTCTTTTAGGACAACCATATATGTGGAAGCGTCATGTTTTATATGAGTCATGACCTCGCAGTGTCATTTTTACTCTGGGATGAAAACTCTATCGAATACTAGAGACAGTTGAACCTAACACAGTCTCGCAAGGTAGAATGATAATCTCCCACATCAGAAAATTATTCCTCTTCATAATTGTGTCCAAAGGAGAACAATAGATTACCTCCACACCCTTAGCACAGGGTATCTTTACTCATCAGACACAAGAAGAAAATAGAGTCCTTGTTTCCTCATCCATCCGAGTACCTCTACAATGCAAGGCCATGCATTCAAGGTGATCCTCCAAAAACAAATCATCCACACAACAATTACAACCCTCTCGGGATGCCAAAGAAAAACAACCTCTTAACTTCAGCAAATGTCGCACCAGGAGATCAACTCAACATACCGTTTGAGATATGATATGAGATTCGACGCAATGGAGACCATTGCTTCCTAAGGATGGAGGATTGATCCATATGGATATCGGTGGCCACCCATCTATTCCACTAGATCAAAATAATTGTCCATTGTGGCAGTTTCCTAGTTATTTTTCTACGGTTTTTCAGGTCCCAAACTTCTGGAGCTATTTTGAGGCCCTAAACAACGTTTTTTTGGCATCGAATGCCAGGAAAATATGAGTCCATTCTACACTTAACATTTAATAATATAGGATGTAAATATCAGATATATCTTTCCAACAAGCTATCAAGCGCACAAATTGAATATCGTATAGAAAAGTTATGACCTTGGGAAGTTGTCTATTCAACTTACCATCTTGGGGCCGCAAACTTTATTAGGATTTATCTTCTAGGGTTATGTTTTGGACTTTCGGGGTTCTTGCCCTCATTATTACTATAAATATGCCCCTTTGGCCTCATTTTGTATTCATCTTTGCACGGATGAGCATAGCAGTCACATCTCTTCTCAGAGATAGCCACCACCATTCCAGCTATTGTATTACAATCTGTTCTATTTCCACCATTTAATAGAATATGTGTTTACAGTATCTTTGTTATCTTTGCAAAATTTCTGTGATTATGATTATGTATCTGTTCTTTCATTTCGTTCACACATAAATCCGTATCAAAGGAATACTTGATGTGTGATAAATCTATGTGAGGAAAGTGATTTCTCTCTTGAGAAATGGATAGAGTTTGACTGTCACCACTCTCGACATTCATAGTTTAGGTCGGGGGTGATTGAGGGTAGAGAGATCCGTGCCTAATCTATGGTTGGGTGGAATGTGGATGGTTTCCTTTTCATTGCGACTATGTTACAACTAGGTTTCACCACTGAGGCTTTGCTCTTGCTATTTTATTGAACTTTAGGTATGTGGTTTTTGCGCAATTATGTGTTTTCATCTTCAATGAAAGGATAAATGGCAGAGTTGAGCTATTAAGCAGGATTATATCATTGTCGATGAAGGTATGGTCTGGTGAACGGATATGTATTGTTATGATATTGTTTTCTTTATGTAGTGTATTAGTAGTATGTTACACATATTGCATTGATGCCCTACACTAGGTTTTGTCATTCTTCTAGGAGAAGTACTCTTGGTCTAATTGGAATGGTTATGACTGTTTGGGAGGCACCTATTCTACATTTAAATCCACTATAAATGATAGGGTTGATTTAGTTTCTAGAAATGGAAACTCCTGCTCTGTTTGATAGACTTGTATCTAGCCATGGTGTCACAACGACTCTGCAAAGAGTTATGTGCATACTCTATGTTTTCCTAAATTTAACACCCGATGTATTAGTTCCCTATGGGAGGACTAGAGCTTTGTTCTGGGTTGAGCCATCCCATGTTTAATGGAGTTTACATATAATTCTTATAAGTATTCTCGGGTTGTTCTTAAACTCTGCCTTATGGTTTCTTATGACTGTACTGAATGGGTTGGATGCTTGTTGAAGTTTCAACTAGGGTTGATGAATGGGACGTGCTCTTATGTTTAGGATTACTTGATTAGGGAGATCATTATTGGTAGGACATGCACCTACCCTATTTCCATCCCCTGGACCTCTTTTATTGACTTAGTTCCTGGAAAAGGATAATCCTGCTCGGTTTGAATGACTGTAACTTGTTGATGTTTTGGGTTTCCTATTGATGTCATATAGTTATGTAATAAGTTACTCACATGCTGTATTTTCCCCTGTACGAAACAACCAGGGTATTTGGTGTCTATGCAAAGGCTTGGGCCTTGCTCTGAACAGAACTATCCCGGGCTTAATGAGGTTCTTGGATCAACTTATAGTTTAGAATGAGACTTGTTGTTCTTACATCTACACCCTTCCCTGTAGAAGTTTAGGCCTGTGAAGGAAAGATTGAGGGAAGGCGAGTTGAGATGAACGAAGAGGAGGATAAAAGGCTGCAGGTGTCTATGCTATGAAAAATTAAGTATTAAGAATGTTAAGACTTCAGCGATTCGTGATACACACAGCAGAAAGCGAAAAACATAAAATAAAAGTTAAGTCTTAAGAAGGTTAAGACTTCCGCGATCTGCAATTTCCACAGCAAAAAGCAGAAAGAAAAGTTAAGGGTGTTAAGACTTCTGCGATCCGCGATCCACATAGCGGGAAGCAGAAATTAGAAAGGAAAGGTTAAGTCATGAGATCATTAAGTTTTCCACGATCCGTGATTTGCATAGAGGAAAGGAAAAGATGGAATGCGGAAGGCAGAGATGCACATAAATGACTTCATCATTTCTTAGTTTTTTGAGTTCCGAGTTCCGCAGTGGAAGGGAAGAAGGTGGAAAGCGGAAAGGAGCTAAAGACTCTAAGGAAAGTTGGTTTTTCGACTTCCAAGTTCCGTAGCGAAAGGGTGGAAGGATAAAAGAAGAAGGGAGCCGAGAGCTCTAAGGGAAAGTTGGTTTTACGACTTTCGAGTTTCGCAACGGAAGGGCGGAAGGAAGAAAGCAGAAAGGAGCTAAAGGCTCTAAGGAAAAGTTGGATTTCTGATTTCCACAGTAGAAGGGCGGAAGGTGGAAAGTGGAAAGGAGCTAAAGGCTCTATGGAAAATTTGGTTATCCAACTTTCGAGTTCCACAACAGAAGGGCGAAAGGCAGAAAGCAGAAAGGGATCCAAAATTTCTAAGGAAAAGCTGGCTTTCGACTTCCGAGTTCTGCAGTGGAGAGGTGGAAGGCGTAAGTCGGAAATTCAGTTTCAGTGCAGAAATGAATTTATGACTGCTTAAGTGGATCCTCGTACGAAAATTTAATGTTGTTTATTATTTTAGGCTAAGGTTAATTTGTTATGAAAGGTTATCGCCAAATACATGTGAAAGAATTTATATTTGCAAATTTTTTTATATATGCATTTTTGGTAGGTTATGTGGGTATGTTACATATGGTATTAGAGCTACAGGTTCCAACACTGTCACCTTTTGGGAACATATAGTTCCACTAAATTATGGAAAGCTTTGTTCTAATCACCATGTGGGAATGTTTAGTATAAATACAAAGATGTTCTGCACCACAGAGCCACAGGAACACCTAGTGCCATATGAAGCACGCTAAATGATAATCGTTTTTTTCTTGGAAAATCCTGGTTAATGTACCCTGGATGTATACTAAATGGGTAGATTCTGATCCATGTATTCTAATGGGTGTGTGATGGTTGATGAGTTTGAATATTGTACTAAAATGGATTATCTATGCATGTATGGTTGTACTTGATGGACATTACATGATGGAGATAGGACTAAAATAGGTTAGGTATGCATAAGGGTTGTTGTATGAATGATGTTGGTTGATGGAAAATGGTTTCTTGAATAAGTTATGAGAGGGGTTATGCTTTGTGTGAAAAGTGATAGGTTGTTATGGCCCTGTCTGGTTCTCATATATATGGGAATTATTGCATATAATTTAGTGATGTTTAATTTTCAATATCGTTGTTGAAAAAGTGAGTACTAATCGTGTAACTGATTAAGCATGACTTAGGTAGCCTTATTGAAGATTAACTTCAAGTATAATGATCAAGTATGAAGGATCTAGAATGTGGTACTAACATACTTCACTAGGAAATCTATCTAGGGGTCTTGTTAAAGGAAAGTATATCCTTGGGCCCTGTTAAAAGTATCTTGCTAAGGGAACCTTGGAATATATGTAATACCTTGTGGAAATGCAACTGGTGGGGACAATGGGGAAGAGAAGGTATTAATTCTAACCCACCCCTATTATATTAAGTGATCCAGGAGCCACCTTGATTTGCACCACCACAAGGATGATGAAGCCATGCCAACTTACCAAGGTAAAGCATACGAAGCACTAGCTAGTTCTATCAGACATCAGAGCTAAACATAAGGTAATGGATCTTATATGAGGATGGTGAAGATAAAGTACATGACCATACGGTATAGTTTGATTATTTTACATCTAATTTTCTTGGTGTTGGATAGCTCAGATAAGAACTTAGAGTACTGTTAACACTTGGTGTGTTTACATGGACATCCAAAAGAAAACATAAGGGTGCTTACTATGAAGTAAATATGCGCTGTAAGTAAATTTGTTCCTGTGAAGTGAATTCAGTTCCTTGTGAATCATGAAATATAATATTGTTAGATTTTCATTCATGCATATGTTGTTAACCTTAGTAGACATGCATAATATGATTATTGACATGGACTAGTGAGCAAAGCATAAAGTAATAATAGATTGTTTGATAAAACCTTTACCTATTTGGCTAAGGATAAAATTGTTAGGAAGGTAAGGGGTTTTTAGCAAGCCTATTTCTTAAAGGAAGATATCTACCTTGTAGTTAAAGAAAGGTATGAAAAATGATGCAAGTTGTATGCAGTGCGAGTCATGGACCCACTCCTTAAAGAAGGTCAAACACAGGTAAAATACTACCCAATATTAAGTAGGTTTATGAATATGTTTCCAAATAGATACCAGGACTAACCCCTCAATGAGAACGAGGAAATTATTTGTCCAAGGAGCCAAATTTGCAGGTTTCTAATTAAAGAACAAGCTAATCCCGAAGGAAAGTTTAGAGCTAGACTTGCAGGATGCTCCAAAGGGAGTGCTGCCATATACTTGCGGAGGACCAGAGCTGTTATGCTGTCGCTGGCTTCCTAGAGAAGCCATGAAATCATACCAACTATTATGTGAAAAAGGGGAGTTTTCTGAAAAGATAAGTCAGCTCTTCTCTTGCCAATATGTTTGTATTTTAGGAATTCCATGTACATAAAATTTGACATAGGAATGTTGGGAATGCAAGAGACTTGATAGATAAGATACATATGCACTAGTAGGCATATTAAAAAATATGGAATAGTGCAAGTGAAGATGTTTTACTTACATGCAAAATTGCATAATAGTGAGGTTTTACACATGCAATGAACCACTACTGATAATTATTGTTGTCTATGGTCGATGGCAATAATTGCAAGACCAAGGGCGATGAAGACATGGTTGAAGATGTTGGTGATACCATGCATATGACCAATAGCCCGGTGAAGAAAGGCTAGGACAAGAAATCTATGATCGACAGGTTGGCATTAAGGTTGTGTAACCCCTAGTAAGAGACCAATCAATCAAGTATCATCTAAAATCGATATGATTTGTGTTATACTAGGGAATACTAGGAAAGATGTTGCCATCAATATAATCCATTG
>LPNX010522671.1:1445117-1632654 GCA_001517045.1 Pseudotsuga menziesii | reverse complement strand
TATATGCGGTAGATGGAAATATTGATACTATATCAATCGATGATATAAACTTTTATGATTTATTACTAGTGAAATAGTTGCAGGTACCAGAACTAGAAATGGAAATGATACAAGAAGGTGATTCTGTGTACAAAGTTGAGAAAAATGGTATAAGGAGGAAATATGTACTTGGTGTACATAGTTTTCTTCCGACCAACTAGGCCCCAGTATGCATCGTTGGGGACGTCCAGGTGTAATACATATGGTTAGTCTTTTTTCCACACACATTCATGCCGCATAATGGGATTGTCACGGGAGTGGGGGCTCCATGAAGAGAATAACCCCTAGGTATTATGGTGTTCGGAAAGAAGCACCTGAGCTTGGTAAGACAGGGCTGCTGGTGAGCAGCCGAAAGAGGTGTCAGGCTCTGGAATAGAATTACCATGGAGCTCCCAAGGAGGTGTTAGGCTCTGTAATATAGGTTGAATAATATATATACAGGTTGAGGAGGTCTGCAAGTGACCTTGTAAATTTCTGTGAGGAGAGTGACCCTCAGGTATATATATACTTGTATTAGATCTTCTGAAGGAAGGATTCATCCAAGGAGTGCTTGGAGCTTTGCAGCCAAGGTATGTGTGGGTAACTACAAGATGCATTATGTGAGTGCATGATTGTGATGTAACTACTTCAATGCAAATTATTTAATAGCTAAGATGATAGAATTATTGGCAGTTATGAGATCATTTCTTGAACTGCTATGAACACAAGGTAAAGATTGCATGGAAAACATAGTCTTGTTTGATTGAATCCTCTGTTGAAAGTACAAAATTGTATGGAGTACGATGGTGAAATCATGAGTCTTGGAAGAATATTCTAATCACAGAAATAAGGTGAAAATACTTGACAATTCTTTTGTATAGTATTGCGTGTCCAATTTTGAGGACCATTGTAATTCCTGCGATGAAATAAGGGTAAGAGATTCCACTTGCCATATCCAAACAATATGAGGATGGCCTCATGATTGCGAAATCTAATTTATGTAGGAGACATGATTGTAGATTCATCATTTGATTTGATTATCCATGATATTGCCTATTTGATGTGGGAAATATGCCAGGTAAGAGACTATAGCAAACTAGGTATTTTGGTATGTAGGAGACAAACAAAGGACAAGGACCTTATGTTGGGAAATTTAACTGAGAAATGAAGTAGATATGCAAATTTTTTATGATGGAAATTTCCTTATGATGACCTCTCATGTGAACTGCATGTTTGTATGTCATGCAGGGGAGATGAGGAAAACATGCCCTTGAGGCAAATATTGACTATTGAGCTAAAAATGCCAATAAGTATTCAGTTGTTTAAGCACGTTCTCGATGATTTTTATGTGATTATACATGCATGATGTTGCAGGTTTGAAATTGTTAATTGTAAATGAGATGCACAAGCCTCCTTATGCAGGACACCATGGCCATCAAAAGATGCTAAAAACCCCTAGGAAGCAAATATTTTCAACTATATTTGAGGTTTTCCCATTCCAGAAGGAAATTGGGAGGTAATAACCTTGGATTTTAGCACATGTTTTCCATCAACATGAAAAGCAATATAAACCAATTATTATGGTAACAATAGAATAAGTCAAGCAAGTTTTTCTTGTACTCCTTTAAAGTCAACTAATGAAGATGTTAATATTGCAGAGGTGCTTTCTGAAAGGGGTATTCCAACTTCATGGAGTACTAAAGCGGGTAATTTTTTGACTAGGATGTAAAGTTTACATCAAATGATTTTAAATATTTGTCTGCAGGATTGGAGACCAAGAAGAGATAGATGGACAAATAGAGTGAACAAGTCAAGTCATTAGAGACATTCTAAGATAAGAAGGCTGTGCGGAAGGCTATATAGGAAGAAAGCAGTACTTAGGAATTAGAGTTATTTTCCAGAAGCTACAGAAGATAATTAAGAAACACCGTGGACAATGTTGCAATAAGGGGGAAGGATGTAATATCCCCCAATACACAAACATTTTTATTTAATATTAATTTTATTATTTTATTTTGTTTGACTATGATTGGCGGACCTGGAATATGCCAATCGGTCCTTGGAGGACAAATGTAACGGAAAACATCATGCTGATAATAAAAAATATGAATGATAGGGACAACCATGTTGAATGAGGAAATTATGCATGCGAGAGTGGGGGATGTGGAGAATCAACCTTAGAAAGGTTAAAATAGGCATGGGAATGCCAGTATGGCGCTAGATCCACCCTGGGGAAATAAAGTATGTAACGACAACAAAAATTCCTGGAGGAATTGGCCACTAACTGCAAAAGACCTAGACAAAAAAAAACTATAAATAAGGAAGCATATGCTAGGAGGGGGAGGATGCTTGAAGAAGGAATACTTGTTGTGTGAGCACTCTATGTGAGGCAAGTGATTTCTCTCTGGAGAACTGGACAAAGTTTGACTGTCGCCACTCTCAACATGCATAGTTTAGCTCGGGGGTGATTAAGAACAGAGAGATCCGTTCCTAATCTATGGTTGAGTGGAACATGTTTGTTTCCTTTTCATTGTGGCTCTGTTACAATCAGGTTTCACCACTGAGGCTTTTCTCCTGCTATTTTATTGAACTCTAGGTATGTGGTTTATGCACAGTTATGTGTTTTCATCCTCAATGAAAGGATAAATGGTAGCTTTAGCGTCGCTGCTGGAAATAACACTTATGAATTATTGTTTTCCATACTTTGTTGATAGATGATGGTACCTTGTATTGGGAAATGGAATTTAAATTGGTGTATTAGTGATTTAAAAGAATCACCGGTATAGTGCAGGATTTAATTTGATTGATGATATTAGGGCATGTCTGTAGATGTATTATGTATGCTTCAATGTTGCTAAATGATAAGAAAATACGTTTGCTGATGAAAGTATTGTTGCTAAACGGGTGTGTGTGATCACATAAGTGCATCCTGGTTGTTCTTAATCTCTGAAATGTTTGCTTACGAACGTACTGTGCTTGTGCTGCTAGACCCATTGTATATAGTATTAGATAGCCTGATGCATGTTTTTAGTTGGTTTTAACCTTAGCTGAGCCGCTAAGTTTATCCATCCTGTCCTATGGCCTCTCTAACGCTCAACTAAAGGCAAACTCCTATGAGAATAGTCTAAGTTGCATTAAAAATCTCGTGCACATTTCCACGGTTAACTCCCTTGCTATTTGAACGTGCAAAAACCCTGAGGACCATCAGATCTATATCGACGATGGACCTCAAATTACAAAAGGCGGGTGGTATAAATATTTCGTGCACCTCCCCGATATTAAATTCCCTGCTAGTTGACCCTACGAAATTTTTGAGGACTGTCAGATCTAGATCGAAGGTGGAACTCAATCATCATAAGGTGGATTGTATAAAGATTTCATGCACAATAGGATTTTATTATCTCATGCTAGTTCTCCCCACGAAATTGCTCACAGTCGTTGATCTCCTCTAAGATCTATCTCTGCCGTTGATCTTAAAGGTGTTTTATACACGAACACCTCTGGTTCCCAGCGCTTATCTCAGATGTTAGATTATTTTAGCAGATTTATTCTCGCATGTAGATCTGTCAATCTCAGCGACAGATCTATCGAAGATGCATGTCCTTTAAGCCTTCTATAATCTTTGATGAATTGATCAATGCAAGGGTCAATTCTCTCTACAACCCAAAGCTTATCATTAAGATCTACAAGGTTTAGAGTTGAGCTATTAAGCAGGCTTATATTGTTGTCGATGAAGGTATGGTCTGGTGAATGGATATGTATTATTATGATCTTGTTTTCTCTATGTAGCGTATTACTGGTATGTTATACCTACTGCATTGATGCCCTGCACTGGGTTTTGTCATTCTTCTAGGAGAAGTACTCCTGGTATAATTGGAATGGTTATGACTGTTTGGGAGGGACCTATTCTGCTTTTAAATCCATTGTAACTGATAGGGTCGATTTAGTTTCTGGAAATGGAAACTCCTTCTCTATTTGACTGACTTGTATCTGGCCATGGTTTCACAACGACTCTGCAAAGAGTTATGTGCGTACTCTATGTTTTCCTGAATTTAACACCCGATGTATTAGTTCCCTGTGGGAGGACTAGAGCTTTGTTCTGGGTTGAACCATCCCAAGTTTAATGGAGTTCACATATAATGCTTATAAGTATTCTTAGGTTGTTCTTAAACTCTTCCTTGTGGTTGCTTATGACTGTACTAAATGGGTTGGATGCTTGTTGAAGTTTCAAGTAGGGATGATGAATGGGATGTGCTCTTATGTTTAGGATTACTTAATTAGGGAGATCATTGTTGGTAGGATATGCCCCTACCTTGTTTCCATCCCTCGGACCTCTTTGATTGACTTAATTATTGGAAAAGGATAATCCTGCTCGGTTTGAATGACTATAACTCGTTGATTTTTTGGGTTTCCTATCGCTGTCATATCTCTATGTAAGAAGTTACTCACATGATGTATTTTCCCCTATATGAAACAACAAGGGTATTTGGTCTTTGTGTGAAGGCATGGGCCTTGCTCTAAACAGAACTATCCCAGGCTTAATGAGGTTCTTAGATAAACTTATAGTTTAGCATGAGACTTGTTGTTCTTACATCTACACCCTTCCCTGTAGAAGTTCAGGCCTGTGAAGCGAAGGTTGAGGGAAGGATAGTTGAGATGAACGAAGGTGAGGATGAAAGGCTGCAGGATTTTGTGTGAAGAAAAGTTAAGTATTAATAATTTTAAGACTTCTGTGATCCATGTTCCACACAACGGAAAGCGGAAAGTGGAAAATAAAAGTTAATTCTTATGAAGTTTAAGATTTTCGCGATCCACGATCCATACAATGGAAAGTAAAAAGAGGAAATAAAAGTTAAGGGTGTTAAGACTTTCATGATCCGCGATCCACAGAGCGGAAAGAAGAAATAAAAAAGGAAAGGTTAAGTCATGAGATTTTTAAGTTTTCCATGACCTGCAATCCGCATAGTGGAAATTAGAAAGCGGAAAGGAAAAGATGGTATGCGGAAGGCGAAGATGTGGATAAACGACTTCGTCATTTTTCAATTTTTCTGACTTCCGAGTTCTGCATCGGAAGGGAAAAAGGTGGAAAGTGGAAAGGAGCTAAAGGCTCTAAGGAAAAGTTGTTTTTTCGACTTTCGATTTATGCAATGAAAGGGTGGAATTTGGAAAGCAGAAGGGAGCTGAGAGCTCTAAGGAAAAGTTGGTTTTATGACTTTCAAGTTCCGCAACAGAAGGGCAGAAGGCAGAAAGCGGAAAGGAGCTAAAGGCTCTAAGGAGAAGTTGGTTTTTTGAATTTTGAGTTCCACAACAGAAGCACGGAAGGCGAAAAGAGGAAAGGAGCTAAAGGCTCTAAGGAAAAGTTGGTTCTCCAACTTCCGAGTTTCACACCGGAAGGGCGAAAGGCAAAAAGTGGAAAGGGAGCCGAAAGTTCTAGTGAAAATTTGGCTTCCGAATTCCGAGTTTCGTAGCGGAGAGGCAGAAGACATAAGTCATAAATTCAGTTTCAATGCAGAAATAATTTTTTGTTTGTTGAAGTGGATCCCCGTACATAAATTTAACGTTGTCTATTATTTTAGCCTAAGGTTAATTTGTTATGAAAGGTTATAGCCAAATACATGTGAAAGAAATTATATTTGCAAATATATATATATATATATATATGCATTTTTGGCAGGTTATGTGGGTATGTTACATGGAGGGTAGCTAATATCTTTGAAACTTCTCATGAATTTTCTCTATCTCCATCTTGGATTTTTGGAGTGCACATTGAGTGACCTTTAAGGAATCTTGGGCGGTCAACAACTCTTAGGTGAGCTTGCAAATTTTTTCTTTATCCTTCAAGGATGATCCATGCAACACATCAAAAAGATCAAACAAATAATCTCTATAAAAAAGAAATAGTAAGAAATCCCCTTGTATTTTAGACAATTCCTTCCGCATATCCTCCTTGGCTTCAAGAGAATATTGATCTTCCAATGAAGCATCTATCCAAAAATGGTGTGCCACTGAAGCATGTCTGTCTTGGAGAAGGTGTAAGGCCTTTAAAATCTTATTTTAATCAATCTTCAAAGGCTAATAAAATGAGTGGGGTTCTTGAGGAAAATCACCCTCTTATTCTTTTTTGCAATGATCTTGTAGTGGCTTGCACTTCTCTTTATGAATCTTTCTTTCTGCTTTCCCACCTACAAGGCTAGATGGCTCATAGCTCTCCACAATGGTGATAGTGGGAGTTGTATTCTCACTAAGGTTAAGCCTCTACTCAGATATGGCTGAAAATTAAACATGTTTTAAGAGAGTCCAAAAATATGAACCGTGTTCATCCTTTTGCATCAGATTTTTCTTCTTCAGATTTCCTAGTTCACACCCGGCTGGTGGGGGCTTGTCTTCCACTTCATTAGGAATTTCACATGATGATATCAGATCTTATATATGTTCTTATTTTAAATCTGATCCAACAGATACCTTATAATCATGAACAACATCACCCTCCTTTGCACTGATTTGGTGTTCACCGACAAAGAAACTAGGAGAGAATTCATTTCCCTCACAATTGGCCTTCCTTTTGCAGTCCTTAGATGCAAGTGAAGACTTTTTATCTTTCCATGGATCAGATGGCTATAAGTGAACATGAATATTGCAAAAATCAGAACCTTCATCATACATGTTCTTCACCTTATCCTATTCCTGTACAGATACTTTGGTGGCCTTCTCCTCCACCAAATTTTCTGGTTCACACCCAAGTGGTGTGGCCTTGTTTTCTTCTTCCTTATGTGGATCCAAAGGTGACTATAATTATGATTTGTAATATCCTTTTGGATCTAATCCAAAACGTGTCTCTCCACCCATACATGAGCCCACATATCTACCAGTGATATACAGATCACCCACCAAGAATTTGGAAGTGCATTCACCTTCCTTTTCTTCTTCCATGCAATCACCTTGTAGTGACTTGCACTCCACCTCAGGAATTTCTTTCTCCACTTATTTTATCTTCTCCTTCAAGGAACTTGAGGCTTATGCCTATTAATGGCCACTAGAAGTTATTTTTGGAAAAAAACAAAAAATGCTCTTACTTCTTGGACAAGAAGATGGATTTGTTGAATCTTCCTTTTTTCCTCCTCTTTTTGCTCCAGATGGGAACCTTCTAGTCTCCACTTCCTTGCAAAATTCATCAACCATGTGTGAAATCCTTCTCATGTTTGTTCCACATTAGGGATATCTAAACATATTTTGTATCTCAAGAGTGCAGTACTCTCGAAAAGATAATACCTCACTTATCTCTTCCTTCAAGGCACAAGATTCCATGGATTACTAGAAGGGTTCCTTAGAGTTCCTTCCATTGAACATTTGGCCATGGATGCTTGTATATTTATGCCAAAGAGTTTGATCATAAGATGAGAGCTAGAAATCATCAAAATAATTTCTACTACCTATACCTGAGGTACTACATGAGGGATATTCATATCCTTCCTCTTCAGATTTATCAAGGTCTTCTTCTTCTTCATACCTTCTGCAATATTTTTCATAATGCTCATCGAAGTCTTCTTCAATCGTTGGTAGGAGCCTCATGGATGCAACTTGACTTAATGATCTACAATGTTAGTCAATAGAGAAAATTATTTCCAAATGACGAGCCAAGGAAAGTTCTATTATACCTTTGTAATATCCCTGATTGAAATTTCATAGATACTAACTCCAGACATAGACTTGATGCATAAAATTGTCAAACAAGGTGCTAGGAAATTACTAGTTTTGACTGAAAGGACTCAAAATAAAAGGGATTATTCACAAAAGGAGATAAAAGATCCAAGACCACTATAATGTTTTAGGATATGATGTACATATATGAACACTAATAGTGCTTCAAATTCAATTATTGAGTTATGACTGAAACTGTGCACTCAATCAGACAATATTTTGGACTAGGCAGATAAAGGTATTTTACTGAAAAATTCATAGGCATGGAAGTGGGAAGAGGGAATAAATGAAGGAATATTTCATGAAATATAATTCATATTACCTACACATTTATATCATATAACATTTAGGTTTCAAAGTCATCTATGCTGAAACTTACTCCCACACTTTTGGGTCATTCAACTGTGAAACTAGGAAGATTCCTTCAAATCCATTCAACCAGAGGCTTAGGAAAATGAAAAGAGATGAAATCACACATGAATACAACATTCAATAAGTTTTGGAATAGTTTGTAACAGTTCTGTATAGGTTTGGTAAGTTTAGGGGAGAATTGGGAGAATTTGGCAATTTTGGCTTCGTGATGCTCTATATAGTGGAGGCTGCTCAAACAATGTACGCACTCAAATAATTTTATGTTTGAAGGTTTTTTTTGAAATAGGGGTAATTTATTGACATACAAAAACTTCTGGAATTGAATTTTGGTTAACAAAACTCTTACAATGAAAGAAACGGTGAGACTAGTCAATTTTAACGAGCTATCTAGCTAGGGTGTACAATAAATCTTGAAATTCGTATCAGATTGACTTTAGTACAGATAATGGAACTTATCATATCCTAATACATATTTTCTGAACATATTACATCACTCATACTCATGCTCAAGTCCATTACATCATTTACTAAGCAATAAATTGATAAAAAACCCTCATTTTAATGACAAATCAAACTTATACATGGAATATTTGATATTTGAGCTTATGGAAAAAAAAGATTACAATTTATCAGATATTTTAACAGATTTTTATTGGATGATTCAAATCAAAGAGAAATGGATGACTAACCACTCCAAATGTGGCTCAAAATAGTGGGAAGGAGGCCCATATTTGACATCAGAATGGGATGGAAGCGTAAGTGAAGCTTCCACTTCACTGGAGCTCGAATTCAAAGAGGAGAGTAACTGTAAAATAAATCTGATATGATATCATAGTTTTGTACATGAGAACCCCAACACTTGCAAATAATATGAATGGGGAAGGAAGGAATTTGGGCACATCTCCCGAAGGCTGAGACACATCTCTCAGTAGAAGCAATGCTTCACATAAACATCAATCAATCATAAGAAAGACTGTGTAATAGATCTCCCCCTGTCTTTTTATAATATTATGGTGGCTTGTTGAGAAGGTAGGTGACCTGTGGGAGCAAGTCATCCACATAGAACCCTAACCCTAGCCACATATGCACCCTCCTCGAGTAATTGGAAAGTAGGGACCCTTGTGAGTTGTTTCCCTATCTATGTCTTTCATCAAACTTAGCAATTGTGCCATAATTAGGACAATAGTTGCTTCTTTTATCTATGAAAACTTTTCTTCTTTCCCCTGCTTTTGAGACAGAGTCTCCAAAAGAAAACTGTGCCCTCCTTGTCAATTGTTTCTTGCTTTTCTCTATGACAGCTTTTCTGTCTTTCCTGCTTTTGTCTCCAAGTCACCAAAAGGAAACTGTGCCCTCCTTGTCAAATGTTTCCTGCTTTTCTATGGCTTTTGGGCACTTTCCCTTTTCCTCCCTGACTCCTTTTGTCATAAGGTTTCCAATTCTTCCTTCTTGGTAAGTTGGCTTGCCAATTGTGCCCTCCTAACATGGCAAGATCAATTCCACATATTATTTGTACAATAATTAATTAATAACAATAATTAAAATCAAGTGCATGCCTTAATAATAATTATTTATTAAAATTTCCCTAGGCTAATTAATTAATGCCACTTTTCCCCCCTAGGTGTTTTAGCAAGGTCCACACATTTGGTGGTCAAAATGTGGGGACATGACAATGCTTGGGGCCATCCTATCCAGGAGGTCACTAAAAATTGAAATTTATCAAAATGAAAAGCTGAACTTACCAGGAGATGCGCTTGACTGAGGTGAGTTGGTTGGTCCACATGGTTTTTAGAGATCCAAAATATTCACCCTTCAAATCTTACTTGTGAGGTTCCAATTTATCTAGAATTTCTGGTTCTGGTTTTTTGGTTCAAGGCCAAACTAGGGTTTGAATTTCCCAGAGATTCAACCACCCAAAAAATTCAATCCCGGGCTCAATAGATGCACTCTAGGGAGTCACAACTTTCTATGCAAGTAAATATTCCAAATTCCAAAATTTGCAGAAACCCTAATTTCTTCCAAAGGGAGAGGAGAGAGAGTTTCACCTTGTGAAAGCTGTCGTATTCGGGCTATCTCTGATACCATGTTAAGATTTCATATGCTAAGATATATATCATTAGTGTTTAATACAAATTCAAAAAAATACCATATGCAGAATCACTGAAAGAAACACAATCACAATATAGACACAGTATTTATCCTTGGAAACTCTCAAGGGGAAGAAAACCCAACAAAATTTCCTTTGTATAAGATGTATAAGATAAAACCCCAAAACAAGTATTCTCCTCCTTGCTGATTCATATATATATATATATCTCCTATGTGCTACTCAAGTGAGTGAGTCTGTGTTCTAATGAGGAACACAACTCCTCTAATTATACACTTTAAGTCAACTGACTTTTACCCTAATCAAGTCGGCCCCACTAAACTGTCTGCGACGAATTCTCCTAGGAAGATTCAAAATAATATTATGTTATATTCATTTGGGTACTATTGACCCAAAGTACAATGGAGTATTTACCTCATGACTCTATGATGACCAATTACAATAATAACATCCCGACAGAGGAATAATAACATCTCCCTTAGAGTAGATCAGTAAAATACATTTAGAATATCCTTTGAAGTTACAGTATTTCAACACTTTCTTGGGCATATTTCCACTAGTGTACTATGGATTTTAAATATGACACTCAAACTAGAAGTCATGGAATAAATTTGTCATATTGGAACAACTTAATGAACATGTTTCTTGGGTATGGTTGTCAAATGATGTTCAAAGGATGGGTAAATCATATGGTGAAATGAGTAGGGATATGCAATGAAATTACAAATCAAGAAATCTTCAGTTTATTTCTTAAAGGTCAAGGATTGGTTGAGAGTCAATATAGGTTTAATGATGTCATTGTCTATCTTCTATCCTAGAAGGATTTTCCATATATGTTGAATGTTTCAAAGGAGAATAGACAGTGAAATTCTTATTGGAATTTCCATGGGAGATAGTCATGTCTCTAGAAATACAAGCAATATAGGCTTATGTGATAGCCAACCAAGGCATACCTAGAATCAATAAGTATCCACCCATATTATATTTTGGTTGGAGAACCATGAAATATGTAGGATACTCCCAGGAATCTACATAGGCTACTACAATTTCCAAAATTCCTTCTGGCCTAATAGTAGATCTATCAACTAACTGAAGGACCGTGGGAGTTGGACTTAAACCAAGTAATTGTATTTTTTCCATAGTTTCTCTGGTCATGACATTGATAGCATCCCCCAAGTCAATGAATGTTTTGGGAATGGAAGTATTATTAATATGGACAATGACAACTGGGCTTCCATGATTGACATATTTAGTCATAAAAATCATTCCTAGCATCAATTCAACTAATTTTCCACTAACTTGAACAATTTGGGGGTCCTTTCTTTTCCTTATAGGGTTCCTTAAGAATAACTATCGATATACTTTTTCATAAATCACAACATCTTTGATTGCTTCAAATAAAGGGATCTTAATACATACATTTCTTAACCCTCCTAAAAATTCAAATTCGATTTGTATGGGGGTTTATATATTCCCAATATCTCAAGATATGGAGGAGTTGAAATAGGGTTGGATACATGTGGTTGATTCAAGCTGTCCGGGGTGATGTTTTTTACTATTGGGGATGGATTATGAGATTGATTGTCTTCATCATATTGCTCCTACATGGCTGGATAATTCATGTTTTTATCACTTTCCCTTATCGTAAGTGGACATCATTAAGATCAACAAGGGAAATAAAGTAACTTGGAAAGTTGGGAACGTCAACAATTTTAGTGGGATGAGTTTCTTTATTATTGGGGTTAGGCATGTGATGGAGAATAATTTGAGGAGGTATTTTAGGAGGGTGATTTGATGGAAATTGGATATCTTTTTGTTGGAATTGAGAATGTGGTGCGTATGACTGTTGTTGCATATTCCCATAAGGAGACCCTTTCCAACAATTCCAAGGTTGGTTATGACTTAAGGAGGCCATTGTTTCCATGGCATAGGTGGATACCGATTCTGGAGTGAATACTGAGTAAAGAATTAAGCATAGTATTGGGATGGGTCTTACATCATACCTGGTGGTCATGGATACCATGGTCTTTTCTGAGATACAAAGCAAATTTTTTTTATTCCTTCATCAACACCTGTTAGGATTAAATAATCCTCCCTTTTCCATATATAGTATAAATGATCATCTTTCCCAACTTAGAGAGACATTATTAATGTACTAGAGTGTGGGGAACACATATAGAGGTTAACTTCCACTTACTGCATGTTCATGCATGGATTTATGTGCCTCTGAGACCAATCCCTACATTATAGGAGACCACTCTCAGTGCCACTAGCAGCCTCCCTCAGTTGGTTTTGGTAGGTAGGAAGTTATGTTGAGTCAACCTTCAGTTACATTTAGTTAGATCACTCCCAGTTAGTATAGCACCAGTTTTGCATGGCTACATGGGGAAGTGGTGCCTTTTTCCACCTACCACATCATTTTGACTAGTTTAACTGATTGTCGGACTGCTTTAGACATTAGGAGTTAGAGTAGTGGATCCCATGCAGTGATTTAGACACACCTAGTTAGCTATTCATTCAGCTTGAGTTCGTAAATTTGAATCTTATCCACATGATTCAAATTCTCCTTATTGTGACACTGTTGTATTACTATTGGATTAATAAAGATTAATGTTGTAATTAACTAATCAATTCTTATTAGATTTGTCTCAAATTTTTCCTGTTTAGTGTACATTGTTCTTGATATTCCACTACATAATCCTACTTCACAATTTCTCTCATTTTCTTGTAGATCGATGGTTCACAAATTCAACATGGTATCAGAGCCTTGTTTAGGCTAGCAACAAGTCTTGTCTGATATCCATTGTACACCAGAAGCAGCTTAGTTTCCACGTAAATCCTAGAATGATAACCTTGCTCCCTCTGAATTATGTTCAGAGAAGTCTATCCAAGTGTGATGGACTCTGAGAAAGTGTACATGTTGAGGTGGAAAGGCTTGAAACTAACATGATTGCGAATTGAATTTGGTTTTTGCAGTGTTTTTGCAAGTATCTACATAGCTTCTTGAGGAATTGTCTGTTTCAACATACAGAAAAATGGACTCTTCAGCTCTCGTACCCCGAATCCTTACACCCTTCAACTACACTGATTAGAGGGCATATATGCAAGTGTCCTTACGCAAGCTTGTCATGTATAGGATGACTATGGGCATAGAAACTGAGCTCGACCAACATCATGTTGAGAACAATAAATTTATGAATCAGGTTGATGAGACCTTGTTGTTCAGGAATAAACACCTTATAGCCGAAGGTCTGGGGTTACCAACGTACTCTTAAAACTTGCAGGCAATCATCTTTAAAGTACAGAAAGGAAATAGGAAGATAAGATGGACTCACCCGATTCACGATGGTTGATCCAAGATTTGTCTTCTCCCGCTCTACTTCTCCTTCAAAGCTTTCAGGGATGTTTCTCCTTCACCTGTAAAGAGCAAATCCTCCAAGTGCAAGCTTACACATGTATATATGACAAGTTAGATAAACAATATATAGAGTAATTAATCATAAATATTCATCAAACCATGATACATGAATGCTATTCAACACACATTTGGAATAAGGATTCTCTTGATTAACAATAGTGAATGAGTTAAGGTTACAACCCAACGCCTAAAACAAGGACTCCTCTGCAATCGAAGGATTCTGAGTTCTGCTACTCCAAGTACTTCTGAATAGATACCACTAGCATAACTTTCTCTGCAAGTATGATTGATTAACGCCCTCCCCAAGGCATTTATTTATACTTAGTGAAATTAGGTAGTTTCGAAGGTTGAGACAGTTAATATAGTTATGGTTTAGGGATTTATTATTTTTAATGTCAAAGGAAGGCATACGCGAGTATTGATACTAGCAACCCACGTATGACACATGAGTTTATATAAGGGAAACCCGCATACAGATATGTATGCAGGTTGCAATGACAATGCTCACGTACAATACGCTGTATGCTGTAGGAAAAGTCGCGTATGTACGTGGGTTGCTTATAGGAAAAATTGTGTACATCAATTGACATGAAAAGGTAAAAATGGCAAGCTAGATGGATAGTGAATGTATTTGATAACATGCCCATATATAGTGTTTTAGGAAACCTTCAATCCATAAATGTCCTTTTGTGCGCCAACATAGGAAATGTCAGCACTCGGACGGAGAAGTGCCATTTGGGTTGATAACAGATGCCCCCTAATGTGTGAGGTCAGAGGGAAGCGATGGTTGAAATACATTATAATATTTATCTTTGGAGAACTAAAAAATCCAATGGAGCAGAGGTAGTACCTGAAACAAATACATAATAATGTCATATACAAAGTCATATTTGAGGATGCTGTGTTCAATATACTGGAACACTAGCTCATTTACAATATTTGAGTACATCATATGATACAGGTACAAGACCACGTATATTAAAAAGGTGGATCGAAGCCACAATATACAATAATGATGAGTCTTCAAAGATCTGGAAGTTGTGAACATAAGTGGAACATAATCTTGCGCAACTTAGTCCATATATGAGGAACTAAGGTATTCATAAACAATCCCAAAGAACCAATACAATCCAAGCCATGTGCATAAATGTAGGCTGAAGTCGAACATGGAACGGATTCAACAGTTTGTCAATCAATAGGTGATAATCGATAACTGAAGCAAAGGAATGCACCAATGATGGAAGTGAATCCTGAGGTACCATCATCAAAACTCTAGGTCTTCGTCGTCAGGAAGTACGGAAGTGAAACCATACTGTGATAAGGAAGGAAATAGATCCTCCAACGGATCACAAGAGTGACTAGGAACTGGGCAAAGGAAGGGAGACACAAGAGATAACAGATATAACAATGATGGGATCATGATATAGATCAAACATTGGGTTGAGTCCTTGAACAGTAAGCACGACACAGAGATGATCCAAGGCAGCTTTTAACTTTATAGATAGAACAACTAGAATTATCAGTCATGTATGAGACATGATCAGATTCCCCAGGTATAACAGACAAGAGGAGGAGTAATAAACTCAAAGTAATAGCTGAACTGAAAGTGAACACTGAGACATGGGTATCGCAAAAAAATAGAGAGCGCTATGTTTAAGGATGACATGCTACCACAAACTGAAAACAAGAGAAAAATTCTTCCTTACCTTCCCTGTTAAATTTTAACGAGTCCAGGAAAGTCAACTCGGATCTCTCTTCATTTTTTAACAAGCTTGAAGAGAAGAGAAAATAATGCTTGATAGTGTCACTAATTCATGGATTTAATGAGCCCGAACTAGTACATGCTCAGCCGGTGTTTTCACATTTAGAGAGTCTGAAAACTCCAAAGAAGACTCCAGGGGGGTCATTTTTCGTCCAATTTAGTCTCTTGAGGCCGGAAAAGTATAAAACATACCACAGAAGAACTCTCTTAACTTTCGAGGAAGAAAAGGTGAACCTTTTTCGTATTTAGTTAGGAAGGTCCGAAAAAGGTTAAATTACCACCTACCCAACGCTCCTTCAAAAGCAGCATATAGCCTAAGTTTTACGAGTGTGAAGGAAGGAAATATCACTCGAAAAGATCCATTTGATTACGAGAAATGGGGCTTACAACAATAAAATCGATGCTTTGTTCTTTAGTGTTTAACGAGCATGACAAAGACATAAAGTACACTCAGAATATTTTTCATGTTTAGGTCCAGAGCACAAAAAAGAGAAAACTAAGCTCATACTGGGGGTTCCTTTTCCATAAGTTTAGTCCCTTAGGTCCAGAAAAGAGATAAACCTATGCCTGAGAATACTCTTCTCAATTCCAAAGAACAGAGAGTGTTCCTTTCTCGTATTATTCCACATGGTCCAAGAAAGAGATAACCTACCACCAATGTGGATGCCCATTCACATATTCTTAACGATCCTGAACAGATAAGTTTACTCGGCAGTCAAGTTGATTTTGAGGAGTCAGACCTGGGCCTAAAGAAACTCAATATCTTTCTCATGAAATTTTAACGAGTCCAAAAAAGTCAACTCGCGGCCTCCTTACTGTTTTTAACGAGTTCAAAGGAGAGCAGAAAGAATGTTCTAAATGCGAGGAGACGAGTGTCATAGACATGTGAAACTAGTTCCAAGCGCAAGGAACAAACCTATGCATAATGTAAGGAAAGTGAGCAAGATAAGGACACTCGGGGAACGTCTCCTCAAGGTAAAGGGTGTTAAGTTTCCAAGGCAAAATGATACAAGGCTGAGCGATGATGAGAGCAAAGATGAGGGCTTATACAATGAGCTAAAAGCGTGGAAGTCGACATCAGGCTCATAAGTGCGATCAAGGCACATGAAAATTCATTTATAGCTTGAACAACAAGATGAGGCCAGTAAATAGTTGTGAATCCAACTAAGAATCCTGTCTCCAAGAAACAACAACATCAGGATTATATTCAGAAGAAACGATCCGATGCGGGTCACTTTGGCAGAAACACATGTGACTTTTCTATCTTCTATAAAAGGTAAAGTCAAGGTAGAATCAACTAAAGAAGATTCTATAGTACCAAGGCTCGAGGGTTTATAATTAGTAAGATCAACCTCAGAAGGAGAGAAAAAATAAACAAGGGATATAGAGTCTGTAGGAACAAACTCAGTATCACGAGAGTTGAAAAATTCATAAGAAAAATCAAACTCATCAAGATCACTGACTTTCTGTTCAAAGGAAAAGTCGAAAGACTCAACAAGAATAACATAAGAAGAAAGGTCATGCTTAATAGGAAAATTAGGGTTAGACTTAGTCACAACTGAACCAACATCTAATAGAAGATCAGACTGTATCAAAGATTCTAGGAAGACTCCATCCGAAGGAAGGAGATCATCCAAGATAGGACACATGTCTAAACTTTCAAATGGATCAACATAGTGGAGAGCAGACTCCATAGTCTGTATAGGATGACTCACCCGGTCAACTGCTGGGACCAAGTCCCGAGAAGGTAAGCATGAAAATAGAGGCTTCTTCTCAGTAGTAATTGAACGCAAAGGACATGAGGCCACATAGTTCACCTATGGCGGGGTAGGGTCTATAGAAACACTGGGAATTAATAAAGGAAGGACCTGGTCTCTAGTTGGGTGAGGAGATGGATCAATAAAATCCAACTAATCAATAGTGACAATTTCTTTGCCATGATTAAAGTACATCACATGAAATAATGTTGACACCACAGCTTGCATGGCATAGACATAATCACGTCCAAGGAGCATATTAAAGTCCAAGGGGTATTCTATCACCATGAAGTCAACTATGACGATCTTCCCACCCAAAGTAACAGGTGTTTGAGTAAGAATTCCCAAGGCTATACTAGTTCTTCTATCAAATTCCAGTAACTGACTAGCAGTTGACACAAGGTTGGGAGATCCGATGCCTTGCCAAGCACGAGCAGACAAAATACTAACTAAGGCTCCTTCATCAACAATATAATGAGCAAACATGTATGATTCAACTTTGACCTTTATCTGGAAAGGTGAATCAGAAGGAAGGCGCGACTCAACTAGGCTATCCCAATCAAAGGAAGCAATCCAAGAGCTTGGTGGGGTTTGATCCGAAGCGAGTTCAGTGCCCCCTTGTTCAGTGAGTTCTGAAATGACAGTGAAGAAAATGTGACTAGCATACACTTCACTCTCCAAAGGAAGAGTGGGATTGATCGATACTGAAATGGATTCAATTGCTTCATCAAAGTCACTCTCCATAGGGAGAGTGGGATTGACCAAAGATGGCATTGGTTCAATCACATCAGGATCACTCTCTGGAAGAAGAGTGGGATCGACCAAATCTGAGATTGGTTCGACTGCTTCATCAACCAACGGTTGAGTAGGTTGTTGAGAAACTATAGTTTGTTCAAAAATGGGATGACCATGAAACCAAACTCTTCTTACCTCTTCAATAGAAGGGCATTTATAAGTAAGGTGGTCTCCCTCACAAAGCTTACAATGAAACTTGGGCTTGTGTTTTGAATGGGTAGTCTTTTCAACAGTGTCAACATTACTCGCAGTGACTGGCGAATTGTCTTCAGCATGAACTACAGAGGCTGAGAGACTACCCCTAGCATGGCTTGCAGAGGTTGAGAGATTGCCCCTAGCATGGATTGTAGAGGCTAAGAGACTGGGTCCAACATGACCTGTAGAGGTTGAAAGGGTGCGCCTTTGCTTATGTGACTTCTTCCTATTCCTCCTTCTTTTACTCCTTTTAGACTGCCGGTTACTAGTACCAGTACTGTCACCGCATGAGGTATAAGGAGGAGGAGAATCAACTACAGGTGAAGGGGAAGTAGTGTTTTGATGCCCTTGATATAAGGATCTTACTTGAGAAGCTTCAGGAGCATTCAGGATAGTTGGAGTGGAAAACAACCACACCGATAGCCCTAGGGTGAATCCAGGTAGATTTAGGGTGGCCATCAAGGGAACACCAACATTCCCCGTGAGAGGAATAGTACAAGGAGTTCCCCACATGGGGATCTCTTGGTTGGTGTTCAAAGGGGTGTTAGCCATAGTTTCAAACAATAAGACAGAGTCCAAGGTTGACAAGCAAACAAACTTACAAAGGATACACCTAAAGGCACACTAAGTACAGACAAACCACACAACACTTACTAAAAATTCCTAAAGACAAAAAAGACAAAAAGGTATAAGATATACTTTCTAGAAGAAAGATGATAGACAGTTACTTGGTGTCCCTATATATGTTCTTCAGCACAAGTGGAGGAATCACCCACCGCCCTCCTACACCTTCTACCGGGGTTACCTTCCAAGCCCGTCCAAGGTCAACCAGAGATAGCCTTCATGTGTACCTGTGTATGAACCCTAGATGTCAAAAGAGACTAAAGGCTACCTTAACTATATTGACAGTCTAGGGGGACAGTCGCCAGCCTGGTTCATACGCATGGGCAGGGTAGCAAAGCCTGAAACCCTGTCTAAGACAGAATCCCCAAATGCACAAAAACCTTAGTCTACGCTTTGACAAGGAATCTGAGGGTTATCTCTTCAGTCCAAGTCTCCACGCGGCCTCATGCTTAGCTCTCGTTTGAGAGGAGCTTCCCAGATACAATCAACACAGAAAAGGGTTTACCTAGTGATTGGCCAACTACGTTTGAGATTTAAATACTCGTGGAGAGTTAAAACTCCCTATCCCACAAGACTAGCCTGAGCTAGTTGGTGTATGACCCTATAAAATAAAACTTACTAATAATTTTTAAATTATATCATTTATTTTAAGGGTTGTTTTTAGTCAGAGGGTAAATGGCGTGAAACTTATGTGGTGTTTTGACTCAAAGTTGGAACAAAATGACCAAGCAAAGAGAAAAGAAATGCAAAAAGCAATAAGTATTCTCTTTATTTTTCTAATAGAAAACTTGAAAGCCACAAAAAAAGAAATTATTTTATTTTTTATTTTTTCAAAAACAATGATATGCCATGCAATCTAGACTAAAAACCTAATCTACATGCATATAAAGCAAACATGTGTTTTTGTCTTTTTCTTTTATAAATGCAAACGAAAAACAACCTATCAACTAATGCAAGTAATGTAAGCAGAAGCAAATAGACAACTACTATGCACCTAAATGCACAAAAAACTTGAGTATGCTTGAATTAAACAAACTGTATAAAATGAGCAAAGTGAAGTAAACGGATTAAAAAGACCAAGAAATCAACCACCTACGGAATACTTGGAACCCTAGCTTGGGCGGACATAATGTAAGGAAAACACTGAGATCACACAAAGGCAAGTGGTACACCAATCACTATCCGAAAATAGACAGGGATAAACAATGTCTGGAACCTTGATCATTGATTCAGACAACCTGCACTTAAACCTATGACCCAAATAGGAAAATCCACTTCAAATTGCAAATAGAAGGAAAATCCAAACAAGAGAACCAAGGGCTTTACAAGTAAAATCCAAATCTTTCCCATATGTAAGAGCAATAAGAAAATATAACACTAAGGTATATAGAATTGTACCTTATTCCAGATGGTTGAAGTAGATCCCCATTGAGATTTTCCAAGGCAATTGCAATTATAATTTTCTCTCAACGATAAAAAAACAAAGCAAGCATGATATATATAAATGTGTTAGAGCTAATCTAACATATATAATCAATGATGTATAAGCAATTAAATACATCCATGGTTCAATATTCATATTCAAAATGCACATGAATTGGATAGGAAAATATATTTCTATTAATAAATCAGAGATACAATAGTGACAAGCTCTGTCGGCACTTCTGTGAACCAGAGAAACCGAGTCCTTCACCTGGGCCTCCACCACTTCAATCCTTTATCTCTGAATAGAAATATCAAAAATCAAAGGCAAGATTGGGAAGAACACTATGTGTTCCAAAGGACAAAGGGATGCATACTCAAGTATAAGCAAAACTGAGGCAACAATGGACTATAGTTTCCTTACTCTTCAATTTCTCCTCCTTCAATGTATCCAAGGGGTTCCATGACAAGTTGAAGCATATCTAGATCAAGTATCACTATATCAGGGATACGGTGCAGAGAGGAGCAGTGAAGCTCCAGTATGTTACGACAGATGAACAGATAGCTGATTTGTTAACGAAGCTATTAGCCAGAGTGAAGTTTGAGTACTTCGGGGAGAAGCTTGGTGTTCTCTAGATTGAGATTTCCCCCAAGGCGAAGTGATGAGTCTGTGAGCCATTCTGACATGGTGAGAGGATTGGTTCCTTCCATGGTAAGATGTAAGGGCTGAGCCATTCTATCATGGTGAGAAAATTGGTTCCTTCCATGTCAGATTTGAGTGCTGGCCATTCTGATGTGACTGTAGGATTGTTTCCTACATGATCAGATATAAGGGCTATTTCCATTCTTTGAATGGAGGTACCTGGTCAGTTACCAGGAAAACTCAGTCTAGGATTAAGGGGCATTTTGATAGGACTATGAGATGTGTTCTCACATGATCAGATATGAGTGCATGGCCATTCTGATGTGATTGAGGGATGTGTTCCCACTTGATCAGATATAAGGGTTGTTGCCATTCTGTCACGGTGAGAGGATTGGTTCCTTCCATGTCAGATGTGAGTGCTGGCCATTCTGACTTAGGTTTAGATATAAGGGCTACTGCCATTATATGAATGGAGGCACCTGGTCAGTTACTAGGAACCCTCAATCTAGGACTGAGTGCCTTTCTGACGAGTCAAGGTCAGATGTAAGTGCTGTGCCTTTCCACAGATGATAGTAGTTGTGTACTACCATGCTTGTGGATGTGAGTGCTGTGCCTTTCCACAGATGATAGTAGTTTTGTATTGTCATGCTGATGGATGTGAGTGCTTTTCCTTTCTAATGAGTCAAGGTTAGATGTGAGTGCTGTGCCTTTCTGATGAGTCAAGGTCAGATGTGAGTGCTGTGCCTTTCTGACGAGTCAAGGTCAGATGTGATTGCTGAGCCTTTTCACAGATGATAGTACTTGAGTATTGCCATGCTGGTGAATGTAAGGGCTGTTCCTTTCTGACATGAGGTTGGATGCATTTATCTCATGGTCAGATGTGAGTGCTGGCCATTCTGACTTAGGTTTAGATATAAGGGATAAAGAAGACCTACAAGGAATCCTTCACCACTCTCACTCTATCATGAGGAACTCGCATTCACATGGGAGATGAATCCAAAATCCCAGCTGCTAGGAAAGTTTCTATTAAAATATAGCATGGCGATTCCAAGAATGTTCTCTATGTGCCTTCTCTTGCAACAAATTTGTTTTCTATTTATCAGATGACTCATATAGGATCTCCCAAGATAGTTACATTCGAATATGACTCGGTGGAAATCACTGAAAAAGATACTGGAAATATCGTAGCAAAAGGGTTTTCTAACCATGCCTCAAAGGCATATGAGTTCTCCTATTTCCTACCTGCTTCACATCCAACAACTCTATTGACTCATGCCAATAACACCAGGAAGATGCGACATGAGATATGTTGAAAGCTTTCCTCTCATCCAAACATTAGATGGAGTATGTCTTGGTTGCTTGGTAGGTAAGCATCCAAAGAAGAGGTATGGAGTTGGAAAGGAAAATAGAGTTACCTCTACAATTGATCTGATACACAGTGATGTTTCAGGACCTATGCCTACAACATCAAACAATGGTTCCAGGTATTTCCTTACTTTTATTGATGATTGCTCAAGGTTCTGTTGGGTATATTTTATGAAACCAAAATCATAGGTATTTGAAAGTTTTAAAGTTTTTAAATCCTTGATTAAAAATATTATCGGAAAGAAGATCAATTCCATTAGATTAGATAATGGAGGCGAATACATTAAAATATATTTCCAACAATATTGTGAATCAGAGGGGATTCGATTGAAACACTCATTTCCATACTGTTACATAGAGAAAATTCCTATGGCTAGGGGGTACCAAAACAAACAATATGACACCAGAAATAAATCTTTCCCATATGTAAGAGCAATAAGAAAATCTAACACTAAGGTATATAGAATTGTACCTTATTCCAAATGGTTGAAGTAGATCCCCATTGAGCTTTTCCAATGCAATTGCAATTATAATTTGCTCTCAATGATAACAAACAAAGCAAGCGTGATATATATAAATGTGTTAGAGCTACTCTAACATATATAATCAATGATGTATAAGCAATTAAATACATCCATGGATTCAATATTCATATTCAAAATGCACATGAATTGGATAGGAAAAGATATTTCTATTAATAAATCAGAGATACAATAGTGACAAGCTCTGTTGGCACTTCTGCGAACCGGAGAAACCGAGTCCTTCACCTGGGCCTCCACCACTTCAATCCTTCATTTCTCAATAGAAATATCAAAAATCAAAGGCAATATTGGGAAGAACACTATGTGTTCCAAAGGACAAAGGGATGCATACTCAAGTATAAGCAAAACCAAGGCAACAATGGACTATAGTTTCCTTACTCTTCAATTTCTCCTCCTTCAATGTATCTAAGGGGTTCCTTATATATCACTCCAAAGAGGTAATGGAGGGTCAAATCCAAGTGTTCTCAAGGAATTTGGAAGGCAAAGATTCAATTTATTTGGACTCATATGAGGAAAACTCCAAAAATATTTGTTGTTTTGCACACATCCCGATGTACACGGGTTTGAGGTCAAAATATGCATATACACGCGAGTATTGCTTTAAAACTCTTGTATAGGTATAAACAAGAAATTTTTGGGGATGATCTTGGAACACTAAAGTATAATATAAGTCCATGGGGTCCAAAGAGCCTGCAGAGGGACAAGGAAGGCCATAAATGTGTGATCAACCAGGTGTGGTAAAATCAACTATAACAGATGCCCCTAATGTGTGAGGTTAGAGGGGTAACATGATGGATGAAATACATTATAAAATCCATCCCAGAAGTGGATTATTGAAGACCCAGGTGGAAGAACCAACCACTCATCAGTACAATACAATAATCAATCTCTACATGTGACTGCAAGTACATATAGTAGTCCCAGATACATAAGAGTAAAATGGCCATGATATACAAAGTGTCATGTGTGTCATCGCCACGTACAATATACAATGGATCAAAATCTCCATAGTGGATGAATATATCTGATATATACTGGAAACACTGGAATGAAGATCATTAGAGATGAAATATCACAAATACTGGAAAGATCAAGGAGGTAGCATATATGGAATGTCACCAAGCTGGAAGGTCTTCTACACAAACTGCTACGAGTACATGTCCTACTATGTGAATAGATGTGTCGAGGCTGAACATAGTGGTTCATCTTCTAATTACTGGTCATTGATGTATGCCGTTAATAGATGTGAGATAACCCACTGATAACGAAAATGGGATTCAAGGTACATAGTGCAATCTAAAAAGTTTGAATAGATGTGTTGAGGTCGAACGCTTGGAAGAATCCATCGATCATGGGACATTGATGTATTCCCAAAACTGTTGATGGCGAGAGAACCTACCACTGATGGCTTTAAGTCTCAAGGAACTCAAATGACTCTAGACTCCTATTCCAGAATAAATGATATGATGTAGATGGAATGGAATCCGTTGGAAGGAGGGCATTAAGGCATCCCCCATCAACCAACACGCGGTACTCAACAACACTGTATAATGTGGAAGAAATCAACAGACAAGATGTGCACAAACTAGTAACAGTACCGGGAATGGCCAACATGCAAAGTCAAGATAACTGAGGAATGGTCGACTCAAAATTCAACTTCCTTCTAACAAGAGAATAAGGCAAGTGGTGACTGAAGGTAGGGAGCATGGACTCAATATGAAAACTGGGACATCTATGTGACATAGGAGGCATCAACATAGGCTCCATGGGGATTGGAAGCATAACCAGTTGGTGGAGATAATCTCAGAGTAATGAGTACAACACCTAAAGTCAAACTAATAACCCAACCAATGGATGTGATATACAGTGCTCTATTCGAAGGTGACATGACTCGACTGCTGCCAAAGATTATTTTCCCGTCTCGCTTTTTATTTATATTTATATTTTTTTTGGACTTTTTTCGGATAGTTTGAAAATATTGAAAAATAATAAAAGTGCTTTATAGTACATATCTAGGAGGAAACGAGTGTAAGGGACAGGAAAACTAGTTCCGAGCAGTGGAACATATCTATGCTCAATGAAAGAAAACATGTGCAGGATAATGACACGGGGGAAGGTCTCCTCCCAGTAAAGGGGTAATGAAGCTACAAAGGATATGTAAAAGGATTTGCTTGGCTAGACCTGAGACAAGCTCAGGCTATATGGCTTATAACTTTGAAGCAGAGAGCCGACATAAAGCTCAATAAGGCAAGCAAAACTCAAGAAATGCAATTACAACTTGATATATACAAGGGAGTCCCTATGGGGAAAAGACAACATAAATTTCAAGAGGTGTATGAAGCTCTTTCTCAAGCACATGGCGGGACTAAAAAGGGACTCCCACAACCTAAGGGAGGCATCTCAGCATGGGTACCAAATGAAAAATAGGGTCTAAATAGGGCACCCATGTATAGGAAAGGTCTACCATTCACACAATACATCTTCTAATAGTAGCATGAAGGTTTTGTGATATCATGGAATGGGTTCGTACCTAAGGTTAAAATGAAATGATCATAAGGTGATGCAAAATGCAAGCGGATATAAAATCCTAACCTATATGCCAGTTTAGACATTATACCTATGATAGGCATGAACAGATTAAAGAATTGGTCAAAATGTGCTCAAAACTGGTCCCTATAACACCATATTAGTCCAAACGGTCCAAAAATGGTAAAAAACGGGTCAAAACTATAGAAAGTGGGTAAAATTTTCATTTTTTTTCTATAAAATAGTGAAAAAATATATTTTTTCCATATGATTTGAAAATTTATCCACCATTGTGCTTTCTAGACCAAATACTTCAGAAGCTAATTCTGGGAGCATCCGTCCGCGAAATCGCCCATCGTCTGGTTCAGGTAACTCATCATGCTACACTCTTCCATTTTCATGCATTTATTTTTAAATTTGATTGTTAATTTTTTAACTTGGGGCATCCCAAAGAGGGCGGTTTTGGCCCACGCAGAAATTGGGTCTTTTTCCACATATAGGGTTGGACATACGTAGAAAAAACCACGATACCTGTGTATGTACGTGGTTGTTTCCAAAACAGTCATGTATAGGGCCACAAATAGCAAAATCAAGGTCAAATATTGATGAAACTTGAAAATTCTTGTGCAGGATGGTTCTTGAGTGGAAAGAACAAGAACATGAAGATGTTGATTGGTCCATGCAAGGTGACTTAATGGCTCAACAAGCTTTGAGGGATTTTGGTTTGTACAAGTTTTGGCGCCTTGGAAGCTTGAGGGAAAAACCAAGGCTACTCCAGATGCTAGTAGATTATTGGGATCCCAACTCAGACTCATTTTAGTTGGATGCGATTCCCCTCAGCCTCGAGGTTAAGGATATTTACTTCATTACATGATTGTCCTGCAGAGGGGAAGTGGTAAACCTATGAGCTCACAGGTTAGGAGGTGATCTCACTATAGATGAATACATTGTTGTTTATCACATCCCTGATATAGACAAGGTTGGGAGTCAAATCCTGACAAAATCGATCCAGAACCTCAGGTTGAAGGCCATACTATTGGCACTGGGCAGGATAGAGGGGTTGGAATTTCTCCACCAAGTTTCAAGGGATTTGATGTTCTATGCGGTCGTGTGTATGCGTCCTACTATTTATTATTGGAGTACCTCACTACTGAGCAACATGAAGCATAAGCTACAGACTGCAAGATGGGCATGATAAGGAACTTCGGTTATGGGAGCATCTTGAGTACTTTATTTTTTGAGCATGTGCTGGGGCTAAGCCCAAGAGTTGAGATTGCCCCACATGGTGCACGAGATCCGGCTCAGCTTATACGCTGGTAAAATATCATGCAGAGACTAGGAGGGGCCCACGTGGCCAACCCTTACCCAAGATACTTATTCCTCTGGTGGCGTAGGAATATCATTGCCATAGATTACTACCCCTATGCAGGGATAGACTTCCATGGAGACCCAGACATGCCCATTCCACCAGGCTCTACATATGGGGACATAAGTAACGAATCTCAACTCAAAATTGGTTTTTGAATTATTAATTTTTTTTGTGTTTTTTGAGATATGGAATAAAAAAGACATGTTTTTGGTGTGATGACATATAGTAATACTTTGTCATGTACATGGAGATTTGGGACCATGATGGCCAGATGGTTTCCATTGTCATCGATAGAGGGGAAGAGGAGATGAGATCATGGGTGTGGATGTGGAGCGTATGGTCCAAAGAATTCACAATTTTTTTTTTCGATTGACACATAGATTTCCCATGGGATAAGTTGAGGAATTGTTTGAGGCCATGCAGCGCCAGGTGGTTGGAGTACCACAGGCATGGGTTGATTTATTTCTCTGGATAGCTAGAGCCGTAGTGTGCTACCATGGTTAGCACCCTCCTTCCCCATAGGCTTAGAGGATGGGGTGTATTTTTTGTATGATTGTGTAGTATATTTTGGTGGCTTGAAAGCCCCATTTTTGTATATGACACCTATTTATTAAGACACCACATTTTGGAAATATATTTTAATAAAAAATACCTATGATGATCAATTATTATCTTATTTACATGTGTAAATGTGTTTGTGAATGCTTTATCGTCTGTGAAACAAATGCAAATCTAGTACATAGTTAGCATATGAATCAACAACTTGATTGAAATTTCTTGTAATATGGATGTATGTTATGCTCTCAAATTACCGTTATAGCAACTTGACATGTAAGAACCTTTGTAACAAAGTTGGATCCCTAATATGATACAAGAAAATTAAGCTGTGAGACCAATAACTGCAAATCAAGATGTACCTCAAGAGAGTGAACACCATGTGAAATGGCATCATGCAATAACTCAATAACGACACTATACTCTACAACTTTGTTCGATGAAGGACGTAGACAAAGACCTCCTAAAGACAACACTTGACCTGTAGGAGTATAAATCACCCAAGCAACTGAAGCTGAGTTTTGAGTGTGGTAGCTAGTACCATCAACAAATCCTACATAAACCAAAGACTTTGTCGACATCTGCCACATCAAATGAAAGCTAGTTAACAAACTCGATTGTTGATGTATATGTAACTTCAGAATGTATTCACTTGTATATTTTATGTATTGTACACCGATGTTTATTCTGGGAAGTGTCTGTAATGTAATTGAGTCATGTCATGCCCCGATGTTCCTATCAGGAGGTTCTATAATGTAAACAAGTCATGTCAAGTCATTGTGGGTAACCCTCCTATTGATCAAGGGTTAAAGTCCCCGCAGTTCCGAGGCACTAGGGTTATTAGACTCTCCTAGAGAAGTCAGCCCTAGTAGGTTATTGCCAAGTTGGAATTAGTATAAATAGAGAGTGAGTCTCTCTATTTATCACACACTCACTCACACTCAGTTGTAGCGCATAGCTGAGGAAGAAGAAGACACTGGGGCTAGGAAGAAAGAGGCTACTGCTGTCGGGAGATCATCTTACTTTTTTAGGGTTTTACTTTTGGTGTTGATTCTATCTCTGAGGAAGTTGCAGGGTTTTCTCCATTTATGGTTTCCCTGAGGAAAAACATTGTGTTCATTGTCTCTTGTGTTTGATTCCTATACTTGTTATTCTCTCAGTTAAAGATCATAACATAATGCTAGCTTGAATGATAAAATTCTAACATGGTATCAGAGCTAACCTAAGAAGAACAAACTATGTAGCTGCAGGGACTAGGGATTCCTACTTTGTGTATCTCTCTCCACATATTTTCAGCAAAAGAAGGTTGGATTAACTCTCCTGCCTAGGGCGCATTTTTTGTCGAAGCAGAATCCAATTATGAGCTTTTTCAGTTTTGGACCTGACACTACTGCCGAAAATTAGGGCTTTCCACAGAAGTGGAATTTTTTAGTGATCCCAGGCCTGGATTGATCTCCTCCTAAAAATTGAAGTTTAGAGATCAAGATCAAAGCATTTTCTTGGACAGAACTCCGAAAAATCCAAACCCTAATATGCTCCTGAACCAACACTGCAAAAATTCAGCTCCAAATCTAGATCTGACATCTTAACCTGGTAAGATCTAAATCTTTTGTCTTTCCATTTGAGGTTCTCAGTTAAGATGTCTCATCATACCAATCTTGATGAAAAGCTTGAGGGAGATGATAACTTCCGAGCCTGGAAGTATAGGATCTCCCTGGTCCTGGAAGAAAATTAGTTGGACTCCTATATAAATGAGGAGGTTCCAGTTCCAGAGGGAGATGAGGCTAAGGCCTTACACAAGAAGAAGTTGGTTATGGAAAAGAGGACTATTGCTGATTCAATCAAGGATCGCCTCATACCACAGGTGTCCTCCCTAAAGACACCTAAAGCTATGTTTGATTCCCTAACCAAATTGTTTGAAGGAAAGAACATAAACCGGAAGATGACTCTGAGAAACCAAATAAAGAATGTAAAGATCCAGAATGCTGAGACCATCCATTCTTAGTTTGCAAGGGTCTCTCAGATCAAGGAATAGCTAGAAGAAATAGATGAAGAATTGGAGAATGCAGATATTGTGATGACCACCTTGAATGGTCTCCCTAGATCATGGGACTCCTTTATTCAAGGGATCTGTGCCAGAAAAAAGTTAGTCAAATTTAGTAGACTATGGAAAGAATGCTCTCAAGAAGAAGCTCGGATATCAACTCGAGAAGAAAAGATGGGAAGTGAAGATCAAGCCCTCACAGTTCACTCCAAGAAAATAAAAAGAAGCTCTCATCACTCCAGAGATAAGAATTTCTATAAAACTAACTCTAGAAAAGATTTGTCTAGAAGCAGATGTTATACATGTGATGAAGTAGGACACTTTGCAAAAGATTGTCCTAAATGACAAAATAAGAAAAAGGGAAACAAGAGAAGACATCATGCTCATGTTGCAGAGGATGATGAACCTTCCACAAAGAGAACCAGATATGAAAGTGAAGACTCTTCAAGTGATGAAGAATATGTCTTGATTTCTGCTCTCATGGGAAACATCACACATGGAAGCAATGATTGGCTCTCACATGATCAGATATGAGTGCATGGCCATTCTGATGTGATTGAGGGATGTGTTCCCACTTGATCAGATATAAGGATTGTTGCCATTCTGTCACGGTGAGAGGATTGGTTCCTTCCATGTCAGATGTGAGTGTTGGCCATTCTAACTTAGGTTCATATATAAGGGCTACTTCCATTCTATGAATGGAGGCACCTAGTTAGTTACTAGGAACCCTCAGTCTAGGACTGAGTGCCTTTCTGACGAGTCAAGGTTAGATGTAAGTGCTGTGCCTTTCCACAGATGATAGTAGTTGTGTACTGCCATGCTTGTGGATGTGAGTGCTATGCCTTTCCACAGATGATAGTAGTTGTGTATTGTCATGCTGATGCATGTGAGTGCTTTGCCTTTCTGATGAGTCAAGGTTAGATGTGAGTGTCGTGCCTTTCTAACGAGTCAAGGTCAGATGTGAGTGATGTGCCTTTCTGACGAGTCAAGGTTAGATGTGAGTGTTGAGCCTTTTCACAGATGATAGTAGTTGAGTACCATCATGCTGGTGAATGTAAGGGCTGTTCCTTTCTGACATGAGGTTGGATGTGTTCCTCTCATGGTCATATGTGAGTGCTGGCCATTCTGACTTAGGGTCAGATATAAGGGATAAAGAAGACCTACAAGGAATCCTTCAACACTCTCACTCTATCATGACGAACTAGCATTCACATGGGAGATGACTCCAAAATCCCAACTGCTGGGAAAGGTTCTATAAAATCTAGAATGGTGAGTTCAAGAATGTTCTCTACGTGCCTTCTCTTGCAACAAATTTGTTTTCTGTTTATCAGATGACTCATATAGGATCTCCCAAGAGAGTTACATTCGAATATGACTCGGTGGAAATCACTGAAAAAGATACTGGAAATACTGTAGCAAAAGGGTTTTCTAGCCATGCCTCAAAGGCATATGAGTTCTCCTATTTCCTACCTGCTTCACATCCAACAAATCTATTGATTCATGCCAATAACACCAGGAAGATGAGACATGCGATATGTTGAAGGCTTTCCTCTCATCCAAACATTAGATGGAGTATGTCCTGGTTGCTTGGTAGGTAAGCATCCAAAGAAGAGGTATGGAGTTGGGAAGGAAAATAGAGTTACCCCTACACTTGATCGGATACACAGTGATGTCTCAGGACCTATGCCTACAACATCAAACAATGGTTCCAAGTATTTCCTTACTTTTATTGATGATTGCTCAAGGTTCTGCTGGGTATATTTTATGAAACCGAAATCATAGGTATTTGAAATTTTTAAAGTTTTTAAAGCCTTGATTAAAAATATTATCGGAAAGAAGATCAAGTTCATTAGATTAGATAATGGAGGTGAATACATTAAAATATATTTCCAACAATATTGTGAATCAGAGGGGATTCGATTGAAACACTCATTTCCATACTGTTATAGAGAGAAAATTCCTATGGCTAGGGGGTACCAAAATAGACAATATGACACCAGAAATAAATCTTTCCCATATGTAAGAGCAATAAGAAAATCTAACACTAAGGTATATAGAATTGTACCTTATTCCAGATGGTTGAAGTAGATCCCCATTGAGCTTTTCCAATGCAATTGCAATTATAATTTGCTCTCAACGATAACAAACAAAGCAAGCATGATATATATAAATGTGTTAGAGCTACTCTAACATATATAATCAATGATGTATAAGAAATTAAATACATCCATGGATTCAATATTCATATTCAAAATGCACATGAATTGGATAGGAAAATATATTTCTATTAATAAATCAGAGATACAATAGTGACAAGCTCTGTCGGCTCTTCTACGAACCGGAGAAACCGAGTCCTTCACCTGGGCCTCCACCACTTCAATCCTTCATCTCTGAATAGAAATATCAAAAATCAAAGGAAATATTGGGAAGAACACTATGTGTTCCAAAGGACAAAGGGATGCATACTCAAGTATAAGCAAAACTGAGGCAACAATGGACTATAGTTTCCTTACTCTTCAATTTCTCCTCCTTCAATGTATTTAAGGGGTTCCATGACAAGTCGAAGCATATCGAGATCAAGTATCACTATATCAGGGATATGGTGGAGAGAGGAGTAGTGAAGCTCCAGTATGTTACGACGGATAAACAGATAGCTGATGTGTTGACGAAGCTATTAGAAAGAGTGAAGTTTGAGTACTTTGGGGAGAAGCTTGGTGTTCTCTAGATTGAGATTTCCCCCAAGGGGAATTGATGAGTCTATGAGCCATTCTGACATGGTGAGAGGATTGGTTCCTTCCATGGTCAGATGTAAGGGCTGAGCCATTCTATCATGGTGAGAAAATTGGTTCCTTCCATGTCAGATATGAGTGCTGGCCATTATGATGTGACTGTAGGATTGTTTCCGACATGATCAGATATAAGGGCTATTGCCATTCTTTGAATGGAGGTACCTGGTCAGTTACTGGGAAAACTCAGTCTAGGATTGAGGGGCATTCTGATAGGACTGTGAGATGTGTTCACACATGATCAGATATGAGTGCATGGACATTCTGATGTGATTGAGGGATGTGTTCCCACTTGATCAGATATAAGGGTTGTTGCCATTCTGTCATGGTGAGAGGATTGGTTCCTTCCATGTCAGATGTGAGTGCTGGCCATTCTGACTTAGGTTCAGATATAAGAGCTACTGCCATTCTATGAATGGAGGCACCTGATCAGTTACTAGGAACCCTCAGTCTAGGACTGAGTGCCTTTCTGATGAGTCAAGGTTAGATGTAAGTGCTGTGCCTTTCCACAGATGATAGTAGTTATGTACTGCCATGCTTGTGGATGTGAGTGCTATGCCTTTCCACAGATGATAGTAGTTGTGTATTGTCATGTTGATGGATGTGAGTGCTTTGCCTTTCTGACGAGTCAAGGTTAGATGTGAGTGCTGTGCCTTTCTGACGAGTCAAGGTCAGATGTGAGTGTTGTGCCTTTCTGACGAGTCAAGGTCAGATGTGAGTGCTGATCCTTTTCACAGATGATAGTAGTTGAGTACTTTCATGCTAGTGAATGTAAGGGTTGTTCCTTTCTGACATGAGGTTGGATGTGTTCCTCTCATGTTTAGATGTGAGTGCTGGCCATTCTGACTTAGGGTCAGATATAAGGGATAAACAAGACCTACACGGAGGCTAGGTCTACAACCGACATGAAAAAGGGCTGGCTCTGTCGAACTTCCTGTGACGAGAAGAATCATGAGATAACACCTATGATGATGAACCAGTGACAATCTAGATCGAGTGATGATTCAGATCCAGTTATGATGTCTCCGAGATGATCCAGATCGAGCGATGATCCAGATCTAGTGATGATGTCCCCATGATGATCCAGATCTAGTGATGATGATCCAGATCAAGTGATGATCCAGATCCAATATGAAGATGACTTGAAGATGAATATGACTTGAAGATGCAGACGATGAGATGATCCAGAGAAGAAGACCAATGTTGACAAATTGTGTCAAGAGAATACCTTCCTAGTTAAGAGGGAGTGTTGATGTATATGTAACTTTGGAATGTATTCACTTGTATATTTTATGTATTGTACCCCAATGTTTATTCTAGGAAGTGTCTGTAATGTAATTGAGTCATGTCATGCCTTGATTGTCCTATCAGGAGGTTCTATAATGTAAACAAGTCATGTCAAGTCATTGTGGGTAACCCTCCTATTGATCAAGGGTTAATGTCCTTGCAGTTCCGGGGCACTAGGGTTATTAGACTCTCCTAGAGAAGTTGGCCCCAGTAGGTTATTGCCAAGATGAGAATTAGTATAAATAGAGAGCGAGTCTCTCTATTTATCACACACTCACTCACACTCAGTTGTAGCACATAGCTGAGGAAGAAGAAGACACTGAGGCTAGGAAGAAAGAGGCTACTGCTGTTGGGAGATCATCTTACTGTTTTGGGGTTTTACTATTCCCTTCGACATACTTGCTAGGAGAGCCTAATGGGACCACAGGCCTACCAAATTTCTTGCTAAAGATCACCTTAAAGTCATTACACTTAATATCATCAATCTTAGGGAGAAAATAAGATCTATGATGAAAATATCCCCAAGGTTGTTCTAGCCTAGACATAGCCTTGTACGATGGAAATATGTCATCGAGGTAGTCATGTGATTGAGATGACGACACTGCCCAAGCAGATAATGCATAAGGGTCCTCCTCGTCTATTCACAAAGAGGAAGGACTAGACTCTACAACTGAAACAATATTAACTTCATAAGCCACCATTGCTATAGACAATGGCATGTCCATCTCGGCAGGTATAGAATCTTCACCAGAAGTAATCGAAGAAGGGAGAGTCCAAGGATCCTCCATATGTGAAGTGCGAAAAGGAACCGAACTCAACGACATTGAAGCCTTACCAAGACTAGAAACGATCATAAGAACGGGTGTGACACAACTAAAAGTTCCCATTAACAAAGGATACATTCCCACCCCAACATTCTCAGTTGCCGGCTGAGAATGATCGATAATCAGGATAGAAGCTCCCGACGATGATTTCAAACTAGAATTATCAAAGGATCTTTGATCAATAGTCACAATCTTCCCATCCAAAGGAAAACAAAAAAACTAGAAGAGTGATGACACAACCACTTGCATGTTATAAATACAGTTCCTACCTAGTAAAATATTATATTCGAGGGGCACATCAACCACCTCAAACTTGATCGCAATGGTCTTCCCTCCCAATCATACCTCAAGGGAGGGAAGAATGTCGTGCGGCCGAAATGATCTTTCGTTAAACACAGTTAACATGGTTCTTGACTTAGAATATGTAGGAGAACCTTAGGAGAACCCAACCCCTTTCAATAGGAAAAAGACATCACGAAAGCCATAGCGCCCTCATCAATCACTGTGCGCTTGATGGTGTTGTTTAGATACTCTACGTGAACCAAAAGGGACACATAGTAAGGAAAGTGAGTTTGGAATCCATGAGTTTCAAATTTGATCATCGAAGGAGAGCTTCCATCAGCCACCCCAAGAGTAGACAACAAGGCTTTCCTTTGCGGAGGACAAGTCTGAAGAACTTCTAAAGTAGACATCGCACAAGGATTCTGGCCCAAATACTCGACGATAGAATAGTTTTGGGTAGCTTGGGAATTAGGATTGTGCCCTGAACGATTTAAGACTCGCTTATGATTGTGAGGTGGAGCTTCAGGCTTATCACAAGGTTTTTCAATACGCAAAGGGCTCTCAGGTGGAGCAGGTTTTTTCCCTAGGTTAGGTTGAAACGTACCATAATCCTTAGAATGTTTCACAAAATTTTTGGTAGACATCATATTAATGCAACCATGGACACTAATGGTGTTTGGCATATTTGGAGTCCCACCAGAAGCACTACCAGGATCCATCTCGAGTTCATATTCTTGTTTTGGGGTAAAGGATTGTATACATAACTGGGATCTGTGTGATGGACTTCAAGGCATATTCTATCCAAGGGCACAAGTGAGTGAGGTGATCATCGCCACAAATATTACAAGGAAATTTAAACTTAGGCTTAGGTTTCTTGTCCTCCCCAATATTATTGTTTTTCTTGTCATTATTATCATTTTCATTCCTATTCCCACCCTTTCGATTGTTTTTACCTTTCTTTTTATTCAATCCAAGTTGCTGGTTACCTTTGTGGTTTGACGATTTCACTAAAAGTACATCTGCCATTTGGGTAGGATGAGACGAAGTCATAGCTTGTCCTGACACAGGCTGGTAAATAGAAAAGTTATTCATTTTGTTTGTAATTGATATTGCAGGCTTAGCACTTGCGGAGACAAAAATGCCATCAACATGTGGCCCAGGTTTAAACTTAGAGTTGAAATTGTATCTAGGTGCATTCGGTATGATCTCATACAAGAGCCCAGACTGAGTATAAATCAAATCCAACTGTTGAGCTCTAAATATAGCTTGTTCCTCATTCTGCACTCCGAATGTGGAAATTTCCTTCGCTATGTAAGGCAATAAATACTTGAGGAACCATTCCAAAAGGAACTATGGTGGAATGAAGGCCTTAATCAATCTCTTCCGTCTACGCCACTCTTGAATGGGTGGCTTTTTCCTGCCAAAATGTCAATAATAGTTCAATATCGGCATCATAACACACTTGTAGCTGAAAATGATTGAGGAAGGTCATACCTAAGTCATTAAACAATGCATAATCCCCCCCAGACAACTCTATGTACCACTTCGCCGTAGGCCCCATGAGGGTGCGTTGAAATAGCCTTAAACGAACCAAATTATGATTCAAGGAGTTCGAAGAGCACCAAAGATGGAACATTGTGACATGTTCACTAAGATCTTTACTAGCCTTACCTTTGAACTTTGGAATGTCTAAAGGAATCTTGGCGAGAACGACCAGCCATGGCGGGTCATGAGACATAGGATCATTTGTCAATATCGACAAGTCAGGTAAATTCAACATTGCAAGGAAAGGGAGCCTAGGCTGAGCCATTTGGTTCCATTATACCTGATAGGGCTGATCCACATAGGTTTGATTGTTATAGAATCCATGGCCTTGGCCAATTGGATAATAACCTCCTCCCATTTGACCCATATAGGGTTGCATATTGTAGTTTGGAGTACGTTGAGGCTGGGGTGCTACGAAGCCATAGTTAGGAGACAGATAAGTGGGTTGATACCCAGAACCATAAGGTGCATAAGTTTGTCCATAAGATGGTCCATAAGACTGTTGATGAGATGGACCATAAGATGGAACATACCCGACTGAAACATAAGGAGGCACATATCCTTGTGTCGCTACGGTGTGAGCAGATGCAGGACGAACATGACTAATGGTAGAGCTCCAACCTGAAGGACCATGTGAGTTAGGAGGAGGATGTGTCATCAAAAATGCGTTTGAAGGAACTGGTGTTGAATACGATGGAATATGGGAAGGGATGTAACTTGTGTCCCCAATATGCACATGTCTAGGATGAGTCCCCCCATTGGGAATGACAGTGCTAGGCCTAGGATACGTGTGTGAAGGTCCTCCCACCGTAGGGATGGAAGGTGCAATATGACTAGTACTACCAAACCTCTCCGCTTGGAAAGGAATGGAAGTTCCCCTAGGCTCAACACCAGGGTTAACACCCGATTGAAATTAGGTTCCAGACCAGTCTCAAGAAGGCCTGGCATGCCATACCTTATTGTGCTAGTGCTAGTGGGTGCATGTTGAGTCTCACGGTGCGTACTATGTGACCAGTACTGACGGTTTGCTTGTATGTAGTTTAGAAATTGATCCGGTGTATTATTCATCTTAAAATATTACACTGATCTAATATGGTACAAGGTTATTAATCTATGGTTTTAAATCATATGCTAAACATTATATGTGACCATCCCTTAACATTTGTGGCACAACCCACACAGTTATTGCATGAGCTGCGCAGTATCGCATGGTTCATCACCTTAATGCTTAACAGGATTTTTGGGAGAGCTCATGGCAAGAGCTTCGAATTAGAGTGGATGCCCATTATCTTTTATGTTGCAACCCAAGGGACCATCTTCAACTGGGCCAACATAGTATCAAACAGTCTTTCAGCTTGTATGGCCTCAGCCTTGGGAGGAGTGTCCCAAAAGAGGTCAGAATTTTAGATGAGTTCCATACTCGTTGATTGTATACTATGCAATCAACCTTTCCCCGGTCTAAGGTGCATCTGGGACAGGGAAAGGATGCCTATTTATTCTGCATACAAGCCACTGTGGGCACACAAATACCATAGTCATTACTGGGAGGTTTGTGAACATTTCATCATGCCATTGTATACTATCATTTTTCTGAAGGAATGTGACTGCATGTCCGAAGAGGAATTGCAGGTAATTGAGGAATATGCGGATTATTACTTGACCGAGGATGGCCTCTACTTCAGAATGTTTGGAGGTTCCAGAGCACCCTCCCTGCTGCCCAAATACGCCACTGACTACATCATTCATAAAGAGGCAGTTAGGCAAGTCTTCTTGGATGGTCTAGGAAGCTTTTTATTTGAGCATAAGAAGGATGCCTATCCCCCTTTGCCTTTCAAATTAGGGAGTTATAAGTTTACCAGAGTGAAGAAATCATATGAGTTTGTAGAAGAATTGGAAAGGTTTCATTTTGGTGAGATTCCCTTCCATAGAAATGACTCCCACAACAAAGTGGCTGAACACTGCAAAGAGAACAACATCCATTTCGAATACACTCACCATTAGGACAGAGAAGAGTCTGTCTTCTGCAGTGCACTGAATATAACAGCTTTGAGGAAAAGGTTAAAAAATAAGATCACCACCAAAGGTGGGAAGGGGCAGGATGAACAAACTAAAGACGATGAGGAAGCAAGAAAACGAAATGAGGAAGCCCAAAGATTGGCATAAGAAGCTGCAGGGTGGCTGCAGGGAGAAGAGGAAGAAAAAAGAAGAGCTGCCCAAGAAGTAGCCAAAAATGCAGAAGAAGATGCGAGAAAGGAAGAAGAAGAAAAGAAAAGGAAGCTTGATGAGGAGCTTTAGAAACAGGAAGCAGAGAGGTTAAAGCTGACTCAAATAGAAACAAAACAATCAGCCTCTGACATAGCTGGCGGTCAGACCCAGACACCGACAGAACAACCAGCCTCTGACACAGCTGATATTCAGACTCAGGATGTGGGGAACCCCGAGGTTCAGGACCCAGAAGTACTGCCTGTCAGCCCCACACTTAAATTGGTCCCCTTTGAACAGAAGGTAGGGGAAGAAATCCCTGATTTTAATACTGTTTTCTATGATAAGGAGACAAAGAGGATAGGGAAGAGAATAGAAAGGAAGGTTGAAACAAGAGGTCTGTCCAGGAAGATGATAATGGATACACCCGTTGTATTTGGAACAGACCGAGATCCCAGATTCACCATTAGAGCCAGAGATACATTGATCCACGCTTCAGAGGATAATGTGGACAAAATAATGACAAATATGGAGAAATCCAGGAAATATTCTTCTGAACTGAAAGACACATTAAGAAAGGAGAGAGAAGAAAACAGTAAGCTGAAGAGAAAATATGAGGACATGCAAAAGGAGATGAGGTCTTCAAAGGATGAATTGCAGGCTCTCCAAGTAGAAAAGAGGTCTATGGAAACTACACAAGAGTGTCTGGAGAGAGTGCAGTAAGAGTATCAAGAGATAAGGGTGGGGAAGGAAAAGTTGCTGGGAAAGATAGAACACTCAGAATTGCAAAAAACCACCTGGGAGGCAGATGAGAAGCAAGCTCAAGAACAAGAGATGAAACTTTAAAAGCAGATTTCTTCTCTAACAACCGCTTTAGAGGAAGCAAAGGAACAATAGGTTGACCTCCAAACTTTCAAGGAACATGTGCAGGCACAAAAGGCCAAGATGCTTCAGCTGCAGACCGCCATAGAAGAAGAGATATGCAAAGTTTTGCAAATAGACGGCCGATTAGAGGAAATTCATGAGACTTCCTAGAAGTCCTGACAGCAACATTGGAAAGGCTGGAAAATAATGAAGAAACTCCTGTAGAGCTGCCTTCGAAAGATTGACAGGCCCTTAAGCAGGATTACAAATTATTAGAGTTTGCTATAAACACAGTAGAGGATTTCAAAAAGACTGTTAGAAAAATGAAAGGAGCATGCACAGAATTTTTCAGAAGGCTCCTGATTACCTATAACTGGTGCCAAACAGAAGCTGAGCAGAGGCTAGATGTTTTTCCAGACCACAACTCATTTGTGGAGATTCTACAGAAGAGGTATCAAGAGGAGGAAGCAAAAATACAGCACATTAAGGCCCTCTACCACCAGGTCTTAAGGAGTGAAGTAGATCATTCTGCCATCAGTGTGCAGCTATTGGAGGATCAGTTGCATTTGAGTGCGGCCAAAATTGAGGCCATCAAGAACCAAGCTACGAAGTTCGAGATAAACATTCAATTTTTGGAACCTTGTGCATTTGAAGGCATCGCCTCTGAGGCTTTGGCGTGGAATAAATTTCTGAATACTCAAGTGGGGCCCTCCTCATAAAGGATTGTTCAGTTTTGTAATATGTAACGATTTTGTAAACATTTGAGGGCAGTTTTGAGAGGCGAAGAGTTGGGAAGCCCAAGGGTTATTTGTGGGCAGCCCAACAGTCTCACCCTTTTGTATAAATATAGGAGACTTAGAAGAGCAAAGGGATTTTTCCTAGTTAGACATGTAACGAGATATTGTAAGAAGAACTACTTTTTTTTTTGCAATAAAGAATTATTGTTTGCAGTTGGAGAAAGTTTGGTGGGACGTTCAAATGCTATGTTATGGATTGGTGAAAGATGAACTATTTCGTTTTTCCAGTTTCTGTCCATTAAATGTGAGATCGTTCTAACTCTTAAAGCCTATGTTCTTGTTTGAATGATTTCTGGTTTATTCTGTGAAATTACCACCATGAGTAATGCATGCTGTCCATAAACAATTGGCTATCTGATTGTCTAAATATCTTAATCGTTCATGTGTTGTGGGAAGAAATATCAGCTATCTGTAATTTCTCTTTATAATGCATGTACAATACACATTACTCATAAATAAGTTATAATTTGGCTCCTCGGGGATAGGTAGATAGTTAGATTTATTTCAGTACTGCATATATGATTTAGATGCTTGTGAGTTCTGAGACGAGAGGTAAGAACCTGCGCATCACATTGTGACTACTCTTTGCATCTTTATCACCCTGCATTGTTAATTAGGCAAGTGCATGTGATACTTTAAGTCAAAAAATACAAAAATACACATGGTGGACCGGGCCGTAACCAGTAAAACCTTTGTTTTTGTTACTTGACCTACGGTAGCCGGACCGCAAACCAGATGGATTCCCTACACCAAACAATCATGAGCTAGTTGGGAACGTTGATTGGGGAGAATCCCTTGCTGTTGTTGCGTGTGAATTTCCAGGCCTCAACAGTTTTCTGGCGCTAAAAGGAGGGCTGCCAGTGCATGGCTGGACGTGGAAACGTATTTTCCCAAGATTACCCCACCAGTAGATATTTGGAAGATTTTGGCTTAACCCAAGTACTTACAGGTTTTGGTTCTACCTTTGAAGCAAGTAAGCCCAGTTTCATCTTACAATGTTTCTTACTCAGACTCCTGTTTGTTCACCTTTGCTCATGGCTGGTATAAATGTGAATCATCCCAACCCTCTACCGGCTTGGAGAGCTAGATCACCTTTGAACCTAACACCTCCTTTGCATAACCTACCTCAAGCTTTTGAGAAGCTGCTGCCTAAGTTTGATCCCGATGAAAAGACTGCTGTAGATGACCACTTGCAAAGTTTCTATTTAGCAATAGAAGGTTTAAGGGCCGGCGAACACGAGGATGTGGTCTGTATATTATTCCCACATACCCTTAAAGGGGCAACAGCATCCCGGTATTTCGATTTGCCTGCAAACTCTATTCTTGACTGGGACACCTTTGAAAGGATTTTCAGGAGGAAATATGCAGCCCAAAAGACACATGCCTCATTAATGAAAGGTCTTGGTTTGTTAAAAAAAGAGAAGGATGAGAAGGTGCATCATTTTACTCAAAGGTTTTCAACGTACCTAAAGAACTTCTCTGAAACTGACAGACCCTCAGACAAGGTCCTAATTGAATATTATACCTCAACCCTAGGACCTTAGCTGTCCATGTTTGCCAAAATGAAAGCCAGACTTACGTTGGTAGAAACTTATGAAGAAGCAGAAAGGGTAGAGGCTGAAAAGGAAAGTATAGAAGACTATCTTGAGCTACCTGAAGAAAAAACTACCAGGAGAAGAACCTTATTGCTGTCTAAACCTAAAGAGGAACAATCACATGATTTTCAGGGAATGCTGAAAATGATCAAGAAACTATCCAATCGAATAATAGATCTGGAGAAAGAAAGGGAAGTTCAGAAAACTTACAAACCCTACTACCAAAAAAGAGAGGATAGCAACCAATTGAAAATCCCTCCACCAAATTCAGCATCAATGAATATAATAGATGTAGGGGGGGATAATTTCTGCACTTTTCACCAACAACCTCATTCTAAAAAGAATTGTCCTCAATGGTTAAATTCGATGACATTGGTGATGAATAAGCTGCTGGACTCTAAATTGACTAAAGATAGTGGTAAAGAAGAAGAGAAAAACCAAACCATAGAGAAACAAGATAATGATACCATGTTCTTATGGGATGGTGTCTCGCTTTTCAACATAGAAGAGAACACTCTCAAATCTGAATACACACCAACAACAACAAAAGATATGGACCTAACAATTAAAGACAGTGCAATAATTTCGAAGATTAAAAAATTGCAAGAGAATGTCAAGAGACAGGTAGATGTGAATGATAAAGATAAAACATGTAAAGTCACTACTGTCAACCAGGAAACGGAGCCAATCAGCGAGCCTGTCAAACTTGTGGAAGAACAGGTAGGTGTTAATGAAGGAACCATTGAAGAAATTGAGGAGCTTAAAAAAGATATACCCACTCAAAACCAATCGGGAGAAGAAGACATAGAACCAGGTTGGGAAGAAAAAGCTGACACCCCGCCTTTTCTTTTGACCCTAGAAATGATGAATCATAATGTGCATAATTTCTTGGTAGATTCTGGATCATCGGTGAATGTTATGCCACTTGAGGTTTTCAAAAATATTAATGGCCAGCCAGAGTCCACAACCTGGGAAGTAGTGCAATTAGATAGCACAGGTGTCAAAGTAGTGGGAGAAATGAAAAACATTCTCATTCACTTTTCTGCAAATAACAAGGTATGTCAATTTATTGACATTATGGTGGCTTATTCTTAACCGAGATTGGTCTTCCAGGTTAAAGGGTTATTTTGATTCATATTGGTCTCATTTATGGTTACCTCTCAAGGTACCCCAAACCAGATTAAAATTTTGAGAGAACCTTACATGAAGCATACTGTCACTAAGCTAGGAGAAGGTAATGAATCTGCTAATTCTGTCCTGGGAAATTATCTAACAGAGCTTAAACTAAGATATCATACCTCAAGAAGGCTAGTTCTATGATTGACTCTCAGCCTGAGCTCCTTCAACTTCCTCAGGTTGATAAAGATGACTGTAGACTAGTAGACATGGTTTCGATTTCAAAAATGGTACACTTAGACCATAGATAGATTTTTGTCCTGCACTACAGCCTAGCCCTTTAACTTGTTGGATTGAAGAATTTTTAAGGGCGGGCACACATTTTCTTTTCTTTTTGTTTTGTACATAAATAAATTGATGTCTTTTTCTTTAATGCTTTGATGCTGTTTTCTTTTGTTTAATGCTTTGATGCTGTTTTTTTTTGTTTAATGCTTTGTTATTAGTTCTTTCATTTTGAATAAAGAGGAAAAATTTTGGTTGCAATGGAAATATCAGGGTTCTTAATTAACTGAAATCTTGAGCAAAAGACTGTGCTTTTAAAACTTCTAGTAGCAGTGTTCATAATTGGCCATGCATTCATTGAAGTCCTACTTAACCCCTGTAAATAAATCATAATTAAGAGGTCTGGAATACTATTTCTAGGCTCCATCCATTTCATATCTAAAATGTCCAAGGGAGTGACAGCAAAGGACCCACGGAAAGGAAGCAAGGTAAACAGTATATCATATATAAATGACCCCATGCCATGATTTCAGAAAAGCTAAAAGCTATCAAGAGTCAAAACTCCTTAAAGAAACAATACATATCAAAGCAAAGTATCAAAGGCATGAATTTCAAATTGCCAAAAGTTCCTCTCTGTCCGTGAGATGAAAAGTAAATTCTTCTCTCACACAAAAGGACACTATGGATAGAGGAGCCTGAATAAAATTCAGAAAGACTCAGAAAATGGAGGACTCAAAAGAACTAAAGTTCAAATAGCACAAAAGTGCAGTTGGCATGGGAATGAGGAACAAAGGGATAGTGCTATTTACTATATGTTACAATCATGTGGTGTCCACACTGGAGACTACCTAAGGATGGGTAAAATAAATCTCACTTATTAGGCTTCAAAAGAGTTATTCAGACTTGCAAATATTTCTGATGTTACCTTTTCCCAATGAATGAACTGCTTCTCAATGATTTAAATGTATGGGTTGGCCAGCTTAGGAATACAAACATCTAGAAGATTTCAAATTTGAGCTAGACAGTATTTTACTGGGGAGAAGTTAAGTCAGAAATATGGGGTTCACCAGGTAGTCGCCAATTGTTGCAGCTGCAACATTTTCCCAAAATTCAAAAATTTTTGGGACCCTCCTTTTGCTTAGAATGGTTTGATTTTATTATTTGATTTGATCTAATGATTCTTCAGAAAGACATTTCTAATGCTTGGATTGATATACCACTTGTTTTGATTTATCATTACCTTTGAGTACGTTTTCAAGTGTTTGAATCGAAATATTCTTTGGTTGCGCTCCTGCCGTTGCGGAGAAATAATAAGCTTCAGCTTTGTTATTTTTCTCTGATGCATTTGTCTTAATCGGTTGATTTGTTGCTTTCGAGTCGGATCACCTTGTTCTTTCATTCTCTGTCGTTGCGGATGGTATATTGTGAAGTCCCCTGATACATTGACTTTTCAACCTCGCGTTGTTGTTGTCGCCGATCCTTGAGTTGTGGGCTTCCGCCATTGCGGCTACTAAAAACACTATCCTTCCGGTCGTTGAGTCGATTGTCCTCCGATCTAGATTTTTGCCTATCGCGAATGGTGGTATCCCTTATGGTTCTGCCATTGCGGCTCCCTATTCCGCTATTGCTTCGACGATTAGTCTTGCGAAGTTTTGAAGCGTTATTATTCTCTCCCGGTTATCCCCGCGGATAGCTTAGTGGTTTTTCCACTTGACGTTGCGGAAGGAAATGTTCCTGCGACCCCCGATCCTTAGTTTTTCGCCGCCCGATATTTCCTCGCCGCGCATGGTTGACTATATATATGGGGTCGGGAACATTTTATTATTCTATTGCTATTTGGATTGTCGAAGAACTGTCGTTTTCGTGCGCTATCTTTTCGCTCGAGCTCGGTCGGACCCCCGTTGTTGGTACCCGTGTTTCCAGGTGGCTAAACCGTGGAAGCTTAACAGTCCTCTTCCCACCTGTTGCGCAACGTTTCCAGGTAGGTTCTTCTTTTTTGTATTATTCCGTTCCGTTCAAGCGTTTGATAATGTTTTTCCACGATTAGGTTTTTCTACGGCCGTTTTCCCTCGAACCTGTTATTTACATGCATATATAGCGGGGGGTTTGTAGTGTAATTGTCCATGGAGGTGTTTTTTTTGGCCCACAGGGTAGTTTCCCTCCACAACCGTTATGTACTTCAACCTTGCGCTTAGTGTTTGGGGAGATTGGTGCAGACGGCCGTTACACTGTCTGGGCCAACCTACCTCGTTTGATGATAGGTTGATGAGGGGTGGTCTTTCATGGCCTCCCTGTGGTGTTTGGAATGGTTTCCCCCCTCTTTTGTTGCCCGTATCCTTCAGAACCACAGCCGCATTTCGCCACGCTGTTCACGCGACCCGGTTCACGGTCGGTTTCGAACCCGAGCCGGTGTGGGGGGGGGGGGGTGTATCACTCCACAGGATTACCTTGACCATAGATTGCACAGACAGTGTTCTTTTCTGAAAGCGCACCATAGGAAACTTGAATAAGTTCCTCTGTTATTCCAATGCAGCACGAAGATCATGGCATCCACAGAGAGCCCAAGTTTTCTTCACTTTAATGTAGATTTTGTTTCCCCGCTTGAGATTTGCTGATAAAACTGTTTTTAGTTAGCCTGCACATAGTTGCTTCAATTAATAAATTTCCGTCATGTTAAACATAGATGAGGTAAAACAATGCACACCACTGTCTTAATGTTTGCAACTTATCTGGAAATGGCTTAATGTTTATAATTTCATATTTGACAGGAAGATTTCGAACTCAAAATGTCGAAGAGGAAAAAGAAGAAGGCCCCTGTGGTCGAGGAGGAGCCCGATGTGGGAGTTGTCACCAAAACCGAATACATCTATGAAGACACCAAGTGCATATCTGGTGTAGAGCCCGAGTACCAGTGGGGAGAGATATATAGGTTGATCACGTGACGAGAGGTGCCTGATATGGGCTTGGAGGAGTAAAGCATATACGCAAATATAGAGAGATATTCACTGATGAATATTGCCACCAGACCAGAGCTTTTCCCATGCTATGAAATGATTGGTTGGATTCTTCCCCGGGCAGATGTAACCACTATGATCCTAGAGAATGTTGACAAACAAGGCTATGCTACCTATAGCCCTGGATATGTAGCCCTAGCCTACCACCTGCTAGAAGCACAAGTATTTTTGTCTGATGATTGGCTGAGAAACATTAGAATGGACCTTGTTAAGACCCTTAAAAGAATGTTGTTGTTCGGAAGACATTTCAGAACCAGGCCTATGGGAGAGTATGACATAGCAAGCTTAAGGGCCCCATACAGGTTCATCGAATTAATGCTTAACAAATTTTTTGGGAGAGCTCATGGCAAGAGCTTCAAATTAGAGTGGATGCCCATTATCTTTTATGTTGCAACCCAAGGGACCATCTTCAACTAGGCCAACATAGTATCAAACAATATTCGGCGTGTATGGGCTCAACCCTGGGAGGAGCGTTCCAAAAGAGGTTAGAATTTTATATGAGTTCCATAATCATTGATTGTATACTGTGCAATCAACCTTTCCCCTGTCTAAGGTGCATCTGGGACAGGGAAAGGATGCCTCTTTATTCTGCATACAAGCCACTGTGGGCACACAAATACCACAGTCATTACCGGGAGGTCTGTGAACATTTCATCATGCCACTGTATACTCTCATTTTTCTGAAGGAATGTGACTGCATGTCAGAAGAGGCATTGCAGGTAATTGAGGAATATGCGGATTATTACTTGACCGAGGATGGCCTCTACTTCAGAATGTTTGGAGGTTCCAGAGCACCCTCCCTGCTGCCCAAATACACCACTGACTACATCATTCATAAAGAGGCAGTTAGGCAAGTCTTCTTGGATGGCATATGAAGCTTTTTATTTGAGCATAAGAAGGCTGCCTATCCCCCTTTTCCTTACAAATTTGGGAGTTATAAGTTTAACAGAGTGAAGAAAGCAGATGAGTTTGTAGAAGAATTGGAAAGGTTTCATTTTGGTGAGATGCCCTTCCATAGAAATGACTCCCACAGCAAAGTGGCTGAACACTGCAAAGAGAACAACGTCCATTTCGAATACACTCATCATTGGGACAGAGAAGAGTCTGTCTTCTGTAGTGCACTGAATATAACAGCTTTGAGGAAAAAGGTTAAAAAAGAAGATCACCACCAAAGGTGGGAAGGGGCAGGATGAACAAACTAAAGCCGATGAGGAAGCAAGGAAACAAAATGAGGAAGCCCAAAGATTGGCACAAGAAGCTGCAGGGAGAAGAGGAAGAAAAAAGAAGAGCTTCCAAAGAAGCAGCCAAAAAGGTAGAAGAAGATGCGAGAAAGGAAGAAGAAGAAAAGAAAAGGAAGCTTGATGAGGAGCTTCAGAAACAGGAAGTAGAGAGGTTAAAGCTGACTCAGACAGAAACAAAATAGTTAGCCTCTGACATAGCTGGCGGTCAGACCCAGACACTGACAGAACAGCTAGCCTCTGACACAGCTGATATTCAGACTCAGGATGTGGGGAACCCTAAGGTTCAGGACCCAGAAGTACCAGCTGTCAGCCCCACACTTAAATTGGTCCCCTTTGAACAGAAGGTAGGGGAAGAAATCCTTGATTTTAATACTGTTTTCTATGACAAGGAGACAAAGAGGATAGTGAAGAGAATGGAAAGGAAGGTTGAAATAGGAGGTCTATCTGGGAAGATGATAATGGATACGCCCGTTGTATTTGGAACAGACCGAGATGCCAGATTCACCATTAGAGCCAGAGCTGCATTGATCCACGCTTCAGAGGATAATGTGGAAAAAATAATGACAAATCTGGAGCAATCCAGGAAATCTTCTTCTCAACTGAAAGACACATTAAGAAAGGAGAGAGAAGAAAACAATAAGATAAAGAGAAAATATGAGGACATGCAAAAGGAGATGAGGTCTTCAAAGGATGAATTGCAGGCTCTCTAAGCAAAAAGGAGGTCTATGGAAACTACACAAGAGTGTCTGGAGAGAGTGCAACAAGAGTATCAAGAGCTAAGGGTGGAGAAGGAAAAGTTGCTGGGAAATATAGAAGACTTAGAATTGCAAAAAACCACCTGGGAGGCAGATGAGAAGCAAGCTCAAGAACAAGAGATGAAACTTCAAGAGCATATTTCTTCTCTAACAACCACTTTAGAGGAAGCAAAGGAGAAGTAGGTTGACCTCCAACCTTTCAAGGAACATGTGCTGGCACAAAAGGCCAAGATGCTTCAGCTGCAGACCGCCATAGAAGAAGAGAGATGCAAAGTTTTGCAAATAGACGACTGATTAGAGGAAATTCTGGAGACTTCCTCTTATTTTATTGATAGATCTCAAGACGTCATGGAAGTCCTGACAGCAAGATTGGCAAGGTTGGAAAATAATGAAGAAACTACTGTAGAGCTGCCTTCGAAATATCGACAGGCCCTTAAGAAAGATTACGACTTATTAGAGTTTGCTATAAACACAACAAACTCCTGATTACCTATAACCGGTGCCAAATAGAAGCTGAGCAGAGGCTAGATGTTTTTCCAGACCACAACTCATTCGTGGAGATTCTACAGAAGAGGTATCAAGAGGAGGAAGCAAAAATACAACACATTAAGGCCCTCGACCACTAGGTCTTAAGGAGTGAAGTAGATCATTCCGCCATTAGTGTGCAACTATTGGAGGATCAGTTGCATTTGAGTGCGGCCAGAATTGAGGCCATCAAGAGCCAAGCTACGAAATTTAAGATAAACATTCAATTTTTGGAACATTGTGCATTTGAAGGCATCGCCTCTGAGGCTTTGGCGTGGAAGAAATTTCTGAATACTCAAGTGGGGCCCTCCTCGTAAAGGATTGTTCACTTTTGTAATATGTAACGATTTTGTAAACATTTGAGGGCAGCTTTTGTAGGCGAAGAGTTGGGAAGCCCAAGGGCTATTTGTGGGCAGCCCAATAGTCTCATCCTTTTGTATAAATATAGGAGACTTAGAAGAGCAAAGGGCTTTTTCCTAGTTAGACATGTAAAGAGATATTGTAAGAATAACTTCTTTTTTTTTTTCAAAAAAGAATTATTGTTTGCCTGTTGGAGAAAGTTTGGTGGGGCATTCAAATGCTGTGTTATGGATTGGTGAAAGATGAACTATTTCATTTTTCCAATTTCTGTCCATTAACTATGAGATCGTTCTAACTCTTAAAGCCTATGTTCTTGTTTGAATGATTTCTGGTTTATTCTGTGAAATTACCACCATAAGTAATGCATGCTGTCCATAAACAACTGGCTATCTGATTGTGTAAATATCTTAATCGTTCATGTGTTGTGGGAAGGAATATCAGATATCTATAATTTCTCTTTATAATGCTTGTACAATACACATTACTCATAAATAAGTTATAATTTGGCTCCCTGGGGATAGGTAGATAGTTAGATTTATTTCAGTACTGCATATATGATTTAGATGCTTGTGAGTTCTAAGACGAGAGGTAAGAACCTACGCATCACATTCTGTCTACTCTTTGCATCTTTATCACCCTGCATTGTTAATTAGGCATGTGCATATCATACTTTAAGTCAAAAAATACAAAACTACACAAGGTGGACCGGGCCGTAACTGGTAAAACCTTTGTTTTTGTTACTTGAACTACGGTAGTCAGACCGCAAACCGAACAGATTCCCTACACCAAACAGTCATGGGCTAGTTGGGAACGTTGACTGGGGAGAAACCCTTGCTGTTGTTGCCTGTGAATTTCCAGGCCTCAATAGGTTATCTGCCAAAAACACCGATGGACTTCTCTTTTGGCAAAGATGCAGTGGATGGACATCATGATGTAGATAAAGCTCTAAGGTTCATTTAGAGAATCCAACCGGTGCAGCAGGAAGTTCAGGAATAGTTGGAGAAGAGCCAGGCAAAGTGTAAAGCCAGGCATGACAAGCATCGAGTTGATCATCAATTTCAGGTTGGTGACAGAGTTTGGTTACATATCACCAAAGAAAGAATGAAAGGTGAAGGTAAAAATCTTAAGCCTGTCAGGTATTGTCCTTTTGAGATCTTGGAAAAGATTGGTACCAATGCTTTTCGCTTGAATTTACCTCCATACATGCAAATTTATTCAGTTATCAACGTTGAGAATCTTAAATTGTATGAGCCTCCTATGATCATGGATGAGGAAACTAACATACAGATTCCTTCAGTTGATGATTTGGCACTTGAATACATGAAAGAGTTGCAGGATGATGTTATTCTTGACATAAATGTAAGGACTTCATGAAGGGGGAATACTGAGTACCTTCGAGTGGGGCTTAAAGGCATGCATCCTAGCAAAGCAAGATGGATGGAGATTGGAAAAGTGAGGGAACTTTATCCTCACTTACTTGCAGAGTGATTCAAGCTTTTGGTGGTACAAAAGCTCTCCAATGGGGAGGAATGATCCGATGGATTATTCATCTTCAAAGATTACACTGATCCAATATGGTACAAGGTTATTAATATATGGTTTTGAATCATATGCTAAACATTATATGCGACCATCCCTTAACATTTGTGGCACAGCCCATGCAGTTATTGCATGAGCCGTGCAGTATCGCATGGTGCGTAGTTATCGCATGGTGCACAGTTATTGCATGAGCCGCGCAGTATCGCATGGTGTACAGTTATTGCATGGTGTGCAGTTATTGCATGAGCCGCGCAGTATTGCATGGTGCGCAGTTATCGCATGGTGCGTAGTTATAGCATGTGCCGCGCAGTTGTAACATGCTCGCGTAGTTAGTTGGCTTGCGCACCGTCAAGGGGAACATCGAATGGTTCGTGAACATCCTGCGCGGTCATGATTGCTGCAACATAGATATATCACGTTTGCTGTGACCTGTATATATCGGTTGCTGTGACATTTGTGAAGTTAGTGAGATGCTGCGACATTTGTGAAGTTAGTGAGATGTTGCGACATTTGCGAAGTTAGTGAGATGCTGCGACATTTGTGGAGTTAGTGGTGACATCAAACGGTTACGTTACATGTGGTGTAGCCTATTTGCAAGTCATTGCCATGTGTTGTGAGTCAACATGTGCGTGGAGTTAGTTGCAACGTTTTGGGGATATGGAACGTTGTGGCAACATAACGCTTGTGCAGCGATTTGGCGGGATTGCATGGTTCAGTTTAGCATATGGTTGTAATGATGATGAAGAAGATAACAGCTGTGATGATAAAATGAGTCAAACCGTTACTTACCTGGGGAACTGAATGCTTTTATAAATGCGTTTCTGGCCACATTAGGGGGCAGAGGTTTTTTAGAGCCCAGCACAACGTGTTTTTGTTGGATGTTGTTTTTGGAGAAGTCGACATTCTCTGTTATACTTTAGCTTTCTTTGCCTCTTGAAGGCTAATTGTAATTTCTAGAAGGGAGGTCTTGAATACTTTGTACAACATTCTGTTTACAGTTGCGGAAATTGATTCCAGAACCATTTTGTACCATTTTAAAGAGATTAATTGGATCGGTACCCATTGGAGAGGGACCCGGAGACGTAGCCCAGTGGAGGGGGTGAACTCCGTTATCAACTTCTGTTTGAGACTCTCTGATTCTGTGTTTCTTCTTTATATCTGTTTATCAGTGTTGTTTTCTCCTCTCTGTTTCAATTTGCTTTTCAGTTCTGTCTTTAAGCATTCCATTGCTGTTAATGCTACTTCATGAATTAAGTAAACTGATAAACGCATTCTTTAAATAAACTTTTAATGCACTCAAGTTGAGATCCGACGGATCAGAAATTGTAATAAATATTTGTGTGATGCTCCAACCACATGGTGTTTGGATCCTACTAGGGTCCCATACATGCTCAAAGGTTCAACATCCCATATGGGAGGTGGAGAAGTGAGACGCTCAGGAATCTTAGACCCATGGTGACTCATGGTGATATGTGTGTGTGAATAAAAGTGAGAATTAGTCCACCCAGACTATATGGCTCTCTCTCTGAAAGGAGGAGGAGATGTATAAGGTGGAAGTCCTTCTAAGCGGTGAGAATGGCAAAGTGCTGCACCTGGATCCACTATGAATCAACAAAAGAAAAAGACTCAATCTAGCTACACAACCCTAAGAAATCTAGTGTACATAGAGCACACTCCTAAGAAAATATACAACCAAAATAAAAGCAAACTAAGGGGAGGATATGTGAGCTCCCAAATGCAACAGGTATGCCTTGCCTAAGAGAGGATTGAGACTCCTGTACTCTACAAGTGGAGGTTCGTAACCAATTATAGTGTCCCTCAACTTCAATGCATAAAGAAACTGTGTTTTCCGACCCCTACCTGGCCAGGACACGTACAAAATAACCTTTGAAAGTACCCCCTATGTTACCTAGGTAAGGCAACTAAGGTCTCCCCAATATAAGAAATGCTCAGGTGGACAGTTGCATGCGGGATCGACCGTATGGGCAGGGTAGCAAATCTCGAAGCTCGAAAGCACCGACTGGTACCTCAAAATCTCCCAGATACGAATACAATCCTGGAAATATCTCCAGTGCTCTCAATCGTGTGTGCTACATCATCCTTGAATCCCGTGTAAGAGGAGCATCCTGAGAAACACTAATTATACCAAGGATTTCTCACTCTCACTTTTACAGACACCTAATTGTTTGTGTTTAGTAGTCTTGGAGAATTGTCTCACAATGAACTATTCCAAGACTCTAAATCCTAATCTTGTTGGTGAACCCTATAAAATAAAAATGTGTAGTTCATTTTAATTAAGCATTGATTTTAATGGCTGTAATTACTCAAAGGGAAATGGCCATGCAACTAATGATATTGTGTCTCAGAAGTGAAATAAATGTGCACAACTAGCAAACAATGCTAAGTGCAATTTTGTAGAATGAAAAATAGGGTATGCCACTATGTGAGATGCAAGTTCTTTCCTTCAAATGAGAACATAATCATTCCTAAATGAAAAACTGACTATAATTCAATAATCAAACCTAATGCAATTTCCATGCGAGTGCAAAAATGCGAGAATGCATAAGTATGCAAAAGAAAAATATTTTTGTATTTTTTGAAATAAATGAGGTATAAAAAGAAATAACATACCCTACAACTCTCAGACCCTGCAACCACTCATAGACAACATCCAAGCAAGGAACCAAGATAAAAGAGACCTAATACACTAATCTCAAAACAAAAAGGAAAAAATGAGTGACAAGAACAAAAACTAATTGAAAATAAATCAAAAGGGGTTTCAGGTTAGAAACATAGGCAGTATACAGACACCAACAACACCCAAGAAGATTCAGCAATCATCAAAAATAATCGAGAAACACTCAATCTCCCAAATAAAGATCAAAACCAAAGTATACTTGATTGTATGCAGTAAAACTACGTACATACATTGGAATTCCAGAGAAAACCGTGTGTACACGTGACTGTAATGCAAATACTCACGTACAAGAAGAAAAAGAGGGAAAAATGATAAGCCAAGACCAAATTACTCCTACAGGACACTACAAGGAAAGCATACCTCCAGACCCAACATAGAAACAAATAAATAAAGAGTAATTCAAGCACATTGTATGCCCAATCCCCAAAGAAAAAACAACTAGGAACCTCCCCAGCGGAGTCGCCAATTTTATTATGGAGAGAAACTTCCTATGGCTTGGGGGTACCACAACAGACAGTACGACACCAGAAATCAATATTTCCCAATATGTAAGAGCAATAAGAAAATCTAAAACCAAGGGATATAGAATCGTACCTTATTCTGGATGGTCGAATTAGATCCCTGTTGAGATTATCCAATGCAATTGCAATTATAATTTGCTCTCAACGGCAACAAACGAAGAAAGCATGACATATATAAATGTGTTAGAGCTACTCTAGCATATATAATCAATCATGTATAAGCAATTAAATACATCCATAGCTTCAATATTCATATTCAAAATGCACATGAGTTGGACAGGGAAAGATATTTCTATTAATAAATCAGAGATACAATAGTGACAAACTCTGTTGGCACTTCTGCGAACCAAAGAAACCGAGTCCTCCACCTGGGACTCCTCCATCTCTCGATAGCAAGCTCACAAAGAAAAATCAATCTTGGGAATAAAACTATGTATTCTAAGGGACAAAGGGATGCAGACTCAAGTATAAGAAAAATTGAGGCAACAATGGACTATAGTTTCCTTACTCTTTAATTTCTCCTCCTTCAATGTATCCAAGGGATTCCTTATATAGCACTCCAAAGAGGTAATGGAGGGTTGAATCCGAGCATTCTCAAGGAATTTGGAAGGCCAAGAGTCAATTTATTCAGACTCACATGAGGAAAAATCCAAAAATATTTGTCATTTGCACACATCCCAATGTACGCAGGTCTAAGGTCAAAAGCTGCTTATACACGTGAGTATTGCTTTAAAGGTCGCGTATAGGTATAAACAAGCATTTTTTGGGGATGATATTGGAACATCAAAGTATAATATAAGTCCATGGGATCCAAAGAGTCTGCAAAGGCATAAGGAAGGCCATAAATGTGTGATCAACCAAGTGTGGTAAAATTAGCTATAAAACATACACACCACAGCAGAAAGGTGTGGATAAGAGGAAACATAGATCATTGAAGGAGATGGAAACCTACCTTCTCCAAGACAAGAATATTCCTCCTCTTTGGGATGAAGCTGTAAGTTGTGCTTCATACATACATAATAGAGTGCCTCATGAATCTATGATTGGGGCAACTCCTTTTGAAGAATTTCATGTGCATAAGCCTAATGTCTCTCACTTGAGAGTCTTTGGTTCCAAAGCTTGGGCCAGAATACCTATGGACAAGAGAAAGGCCTTACAAGCCAGAGTAGTGAATGCATACTATTGGGATATGTTGAGGATGCAAAAACATATAAATTGATAGATATTTTAACTAGGAAGTGCTTCATAGAGTGCAATGTTCAGTTTGAAGAAGATCAGTTTCTTATTTCACCACAATTCGAAGCAAAAGGAGGTATAAACACTCTTCCATTTCCATTTGATGATGATAATTTGTATTATGTTTCAGATTCATATGAAGAGGAACTAGATCAAGATGATCTTGATATTGAGGTTGTACCTCATGAAAATCTAGATCCAGATCCATCTCCCATTCCAAATCAATGTCCTAATCCTAAATGGGCCCAAAAGCTCATTGAAGCAACTGTGGATGGTGCTGGGAATCCAGAAGACAGAAGGAGAGCAAGGTCCCAGTATTAGAAAGAACATGTTGCACTCTCTAAAACAAATTTGCTATCTACAGAGTGGTTTTTGTTAAGGGAAATACAACCTTATAACCTAGGGTCTGGGGTTACCAACATACTAAATAAACTTGCAGACATTCAACTATTTGAGAATTTGACAGAGAAATAAGGAAGAAAGTAAGTTTACCTTGTGTATTAAGGCTGGTGCTACATTTCTTATTCAATCCAAATGATCCCATAGCTTCTAGGGATCTTCACACCTGCAAAGAGATAAACCTTCCTGCAATATGCTTGAAATAATATGCTTGCAATAAGTTAACAAGACAATTTAGAAATCATAACACATAAGAATACAAGTGCACCAATTGGAATGAAGTCTCTCTATATTGACAAACAAGTGATGAAATATTACAACCAGTATCTGATATAAGACCTCCTTTGCTAGCCAAGGAACTAAGTTCTGCTGCTCCAAGATCTCCAAAGGCAATCCACCAACATAAATTTTCTCTCTCTTTCATAGTCTTTAGCCTCAACCCATAACCTCTATTTATACTTGAGGAAAGAGAGGAGTTACGAAGGTTGATATGGTTGAGGAAGTTGGGAAAATTATGATTACGAGCCCAACTATCCTTAAGTAAACTTTGTTTTTATTTTTAATTTTTGGATTAGGGAACTTGCGATTACTGATACTAGAAAGTCGCGAGTCACTTGTGACTTTTATGAGGGAATCCCATGAATGCAAACTATGATCATGTATTCATGGGTTTTATACTTAGCTTCTCGTGAATGGAGCACATGTTTAAATGGAAATAGTCATGGATGCACTTAAATCATCTTATAAAAATTTTCCAAGGCTAGAAATATGATGATGTAAGAAGGAACATGCACATCTATAGGGTTTTGGCCACATGTAAGAAGGAACATGCACATTATGATTATTTTTTCCTTTTGTGTACCGACACATTGAGTGTCAGTACTCAGATGGAGAAGTGCCACTTCACTAGATAAAATATGCCCCCTAATGTTTGAGGTCAGAGGGCAGTAATGGCCGGAATACATTACAAACTTTATCTTTGGAGAACTCGGTTACCAAGGCTGCAAAGAGGTACCTGAAATAGACATATCAAAGTTATGTACAAAATCATATCTGAGGATTCCATGTTCAATAAAGTGGAACACTAGATCCTTTACAATATTTGATTACATCATATGATACGGGAAATAAGGCCAAGTATATTACAAGGGTGGATCAAAGCCACAATATACAATGACGAGTCTTCAAAATATGGAAGTAGTGTTGCTGAACATAACACAATCTTGCGCAACTTAGGTTATAGAGGTATGAACCTAATGTCTTCGTCTAAATCCATAGTAACATGTACGACTCCTACAATGTGAATAGATGAGTTTAAGTCGAACATGGAAGGAATTCATCAGAGTGTCAGTGAATGAGTGATGCTGACAACTGGACCAAAGGATTTCACCAATAGGGATAGTGAATCCTAGGGTACTATCATAAAAAATCTACGTCTTCGTCTTCAGGAGATGATGATGAGAAACCGTGATGTAAGGAGGAAGGAAATGAATCCTTCAACATATCACAAGAGTAACTAGGAAACTGGATGAGGGAAGTTAGACACAAGGAATTCTCAGAGATGATAACGATCGGAATCAGGATGATCAAATAGAGGTGTAGATCCTTCAACAATGAGCATGACATAGAGATGGCCTAAGGAAGCTGTAGACTTACATATAGTACAACTATACTTATCTGTCATGTAGGAGACATGATTAGATTCCTCGTGTATAAAAGACAAGTGGAGGAGTAAAAAATTGAAGTAATAGCTGAGATGGAAGTGAAAAAATGAGACATGAGTATCGGGAAGTTCAGAGAGTGCTTTGTTCAAGGATGACATGTTTCCACTGCTTATAACCCAAAGAGTGAAATTATTCCTTATATTTCTTATTAAGTTTTAATGAGTCCAAGAAAGTCAACTCGAGTCTCTCTTCATTTTTGACAATCTTTAGTAGGAGAGAGAATAATTCTTGATATGCCACTGATTCATGGATTTTATGAGCCCAAATTAGTAGATGCTCATTGGTGTTGTCATAGTTTTGAGAGTTTTAAAACTCTAAAGAACACTCTAGGGAGGTGCTTTTTCATACAATTTAGTCTCCTGAGCCTGGAAAAGTATAAAACAATCCATAGAAGAACTCTCTTAGCTCCCGAAGGACTAAGGTATACCTTTTTTGTACTTAGTCGACAAGGTCCAAAAAGGGGTAAATTAATACCAGACCGATGCACCTTCAAAAGGAACATATAGCTTGAGTTTAATGACTGTGAAGGAAGGCAATATCATTCGAAAAGAGGCATTTATTTATGATAAATGGGGTTGACAACTGTAAACTCGATGATTTGTTATTTAGGTTTTGTGAGCATGACAAATACATAAAGCACGCTCAAAATATTTCTCATGTTTGGGTCCAGAGCATGAAAAAGAGAAAAGCAAGCTCATACCGGGTGTTCCTTTTCCATAATTTTAGTCCTCCAGGTCCAAAAAAGATATAAACATGTGCCTGAAGATGCTCTTCTCAATTCCACAAAAAAGAGAGTATTCCTTTCGTGTAAATAATCTACATGGTCTGAGAAAGAGATAACTTACCACAAATGTAGATGATCATTTAATTATTCTTAACGAGACTGAACGAACAAGTTTACTTGGCTGTCCAGTCCATTTTTTAAGGAGGCAGACCAGGTCCTAAATACAACTCCATAAGTGTAGGGAGCCTTATAATCAGATATAACTTGTAAAAAGATGAAAAATGAGGCTCATTTTGTTATGAAAAACAAGTAAGAAGGCTCCCACAAACCTACCACAACTGCAACACGGGTACCAAAAACACAATAATATGTTCTAAACCAGGGTACCCATGTAAAGAAGGCCCTATCCATAGAAGAAAAATGATGTGTACGAGGTAAAAGTGGTTATACACTGTTAGCACTGTTTTTGTGCTAAGTAGTTGAAGAGGCATCAAACAGTGTAATGATGAATAAGGTATGTAAATTTTCACATCATAAGAACCTGAAATATTGTTGACGAAGGTTTGCAAGAGTTTGAAAGAACATTTTTTAGATCCAGAAGGGCCAAATACATGAGAATTTGTGGTCCGACTTTGAAATGCATGTAAATGAAGAAATATGCCCTTAGTTGAATATTGAAAACAAATGGACGGTCTAGATGCTCCATGTAAAATATCAATGACTTGAAAATCATTTCCGCCCAAGGAAAATTGGGAGTGGAAGTGTGGAAGTAGTTAAAATTTGGTTATGAAAAGTGACATCCCAACTTCATCCTTTCGCGACCCGGGATCCGATGGATCAGAACTCTTCCTCCCAAATCAACGGCCCATCAAATGGCGGAGATCGGAAATCGGAGAAGGTAAAAAGTTTAATCTTGAGAGTTCAAAGTATGACTTCCACCTTCCGCAATCCGCCAGATCTAACGACCAAGAAAGCTCCTGCACAGGTCAATGGTGTGGAAATATGAAAAACTCAAATATAGAAAGTGGGAGATGTTAAGTTTCAATGGTAAAAAGGTTGAAGTTCTGCTTTCCGTTTTCCACTAAAGGCGGAAGCAGAAAGGAGAAAATGAAAAAGGGTGATTTTTTGAAGTGCAAAAGTGGGAAACCTGATTTCCAATTTCTATGATCGGGATCCAATGGTTCAGAGAGCTCTCGCATAGATCGAAGGTCCAGAGGTTTTTTGTAGGTGATCAACGGTGCAGAATGAAAGAAAGGGGTAGAAAGAGAGAAAACGGGCGGGAAGGGAAAGTTAGAAGCCATTTTTTGTTTCCCACCAGCTCCAGATTGACAATTAAAAATACATCTGTATGAAAGATTAGTGGTCCATAAGTGTTTTCACTAGTAAATATGCGGGCATGGATGAAGTTGTTGCAGATTGCCCGAAGGAGCTCCAAAATTTCATTATCAGGAAGAGAGCTTGAGTCCTTGCTATCCAAATTCTCAAACTGATCCATTATGTGCGGTACCGCGTGCTTGTTTGTTTGGTTTTTGATCATGGAAAATCTTCTTGATCATCATTTTGTTAAGATTCAGTATCATTACTGTAACGGTTTTGGCTGTGTTTTGAGGTTGGTCTCGAGAGCCTAAGATACTATAAGTATACCCTCAACAGAGGAAGAAAGGGTTGAAACCTATGATATTTTTGCGTTATGTAATTTTGAGATCTGTCTTTAATGGAGCCGAATGATGGCCTTTGAATGCAAAGATTCATGTGTATTTCTTAGCTACAGTCTGTAATTTCTTTTCTTTATCTGCATGTCCTTCTTGTTAATATTTCCATTATGTTTTCTTTCATATCTGAGATAAGAGTGTGATAGTTTTTAGAATTCATACTTGGTTATGATCCGACTATCGTTTTAGATATTCACAAACTATTTCTACCAAAGTTAATGCTTAATTCATCTATTTGGTGCTCTATGTTAATGGACTGTCATCATTTCTTCCTTATCACCAGATGAAAAACATATTGACTGTAACCGAAGTATTATATTGCCTTTGCATAAATTTCCCACGCAAATTACTCTATGTTCCTTGATAATTGTGACTCGATATCCCAATTCACGATTGCCCTGTTTCAACCACAAAATCAACCTGGATTTCATTTGATATCTATATTTGGTCTTTTTATATATTTGTGAGAGATCCCTCTCTGGAAACATAGAATCCATCTCCCTTTCCTAAAGTGGTTCTATTGTTACCTTGGGGTTCACCTTCCACAACCTTGGGTGCGATTCTTAGCGCTAACAAAATGGCACCATTTCCTAGGACATGAAAGTGCAAATTATCCCTGGGATAAACGACAAAGATTCTAAGAAGAAAGTGTTTCTGTGGGAAAACAGAGACTCCTGCAGCTAAATAAGGTTGTATATTTTCCTTGGTGACTCCACCGTGGTTCTAAGAGAATTGTAGAAGGCATCCTGGCTTCTAGGCGGCCACATACATGAGGTAATCATGTCACTAAAATCTTACAAGGTGTGGATAACCCCAATAAATTGCTTAGAAATAAATGAAAGGACAAATTAGATATTCCTCAATTTGAAAATTCATCTATTCAATAATTTCGTAGTATTCAAGATTCTGCGTGGGAAACTAATTTTGAAATATCACTATTAAAGTCTAAATCAGAGTCTGACTTGAAGAACAAAAATTTAAATCCTAGTAGGTTAGAGTTATATCTGCTTGACTCTCTTTGAAAGAACCTTCAAAACTATGAGAAAATTGGTGCAAGAAACCCTACTTTCCAGAAATTTCAGCCCTATATCCCACAAGCCGTTCAAAACCCTCCAGCCTTCCAAGAACCTCCTTCAGTTCCAAATCCACTTAGACCAATGGTGACCAGATTTTCCAGTTTGGCTTTTCCTACTGCATTACATGAACTCCCTCTGAATAATTCCCAAAGAATTACTTTGTACGATGGGGAGGGTAATTTCACATCCAGACAACATGTGGACATATTTGATGACTTCATTGATCTAGAAGAGGTTTATTATGAAGATGTTAAGATGGGACTATTTGCACAAATCCTGTATGGGGAAGCCAAGAAATGGTTTAGGGACTTCCCTACTGGATCTATTTGTACATTCCAAACATTCCAGAATGCATTCTTAGAAAGGTGGGATGATAAGAAGAGTCCATTACAAGTATTTTCTATGTATAACAGTCTGAAGAAGGGAGTTTTTGAGTCTGTTCATGAATTTTCTAGTATATTTATGAGGGTGTACAACTCTATCACTGCTGATATCAAACCATTGGTGGGTGTTGCAAAACTCCACTATGCTGATGCCTTTAATAATGACTTTTCTCTGTTGTTGAGAGAGATAAAACCAACAAGTATTCCTTTCATTTTTCAAGATGCCTTGGAGGTGGAAGCTAATATGATGGATAGTGGAAAAATAAAATATAGGGTAGAAATAAGGAAAATTAGAGAAGATGGGCCTTCTACCCCTGTTGTTTCCTCTAATGATTTAAAAATTTATATGATGATGAAAACAATGGAGAAGCTGTTGGATAGGCTGACTGTGGATAACATGCCTCTAAATAGGCAACAAATTGAGCCTCAAATCAAGAATCCAAATTTCAGAAGATGCAATCCTCCTCAACCCCCACAAATCAGACAGAGGGATGTAAAGAATCCTAGAAATACAAATGACGAGCAAATACAACACCTTTCCCTGTGGTGAAGGTGAGGATGAACCTACTGAATATGAAATCCATCATTTTAGTGATTTGGATTTTGATATATACCTCACAGAAACAGAACATAACATGTATGCTCAAGAGGATGCTAATAAGGATTTCGAGCTAGAATTAGAACATTACCAAAGGGGGTACCTACATGCTACGTATGATGTCCAAAGGAAGATTCAATTAAGCAATAGAGAGGTTACTATCAATAAAGGAAGGCTCAATCCAAATCAGCCTTCTAGCAGTCAACAAAACAATGATAAGAAAAAGGAAAAAGAAAAAGAAAAAATTGTATATAAAGAACATGTAGATAAAGTAGAAAAGACAAAGAAGGTTAGACAACTAGCATTGATAGATGTGGAAAAACTGTTTCCACTTTCAACCTGCCGACAAATCTCTCAAAGGTAAAAATCTCCATCTATTTTAATGAGTTGCTAAGAAACAGAGAATACATAGACAAGATAACATGTATGGTTAGGAATCAGGGAGAATTTCAACCTGATATCTTAGAAGTGAATGATGATGCTCCTACTATTGTCTTTGGGTCTAAAATTGAAAATGGAGATGAGGATGAAGTTCCCCCTTTCTACCTAAGTCTAAATGTGCATGATATGGTTGTGCATAATTCCATGTTGGATTCTGGTTCCTCCCATAATCCGATGCCAAAGGGAGTAGTAGAAATCTTGGGATTAGAAGTTACTAGACCCTATAAAGATTTATACTCTTTTGATTCCAAGAAGGTAAAATGTCTTGGACTGATTAAAGATATGGTAGTAACTTTGACAGAACTTCCCTCTAAAACTGTGGTAATGGATGTTGTAGTAGCAGACATTCCTCCTAAATTTGGTGTGTTACTGTCAAGGTCTTGGACCTCTAAATTAAAAGGAAGTCTGGAAATGGTATATCCTATGCTACCATTCCTATGGCTGGATGGTGTAAAAGGATGTACAGTGAGAAAATATCCCCATACGTAGTTAGAAGCTAAGATAAACTAGATGATCATGTTACATATGTTGTTGATACTAACTTGGGATCTTCCATTTTCTTTAATAATGTTTCTCCCTGTGATCTTGAAATTTTTGCACCTATTGAAGTGAAGGAGGAAGAAGAGTCTGCAAAGAAACAAGAAGCTTCAAAGAAGAAACATAAAGAAGAAGGTCTCTGGACCATGTATTTTGATGGATAAGTGGTTAAGGTTGGTGCTGGTGCAGGTGTGTATATTATTTCTCCCATCGGGGATTTTAAAGGTCTATCTTATAAGTTAACTTTTGAATGAACTAACAATGTGATAGAGTATGAATCTTTATTGCTAGGGATGCATGCTTTGAAAGATATGGGATCCAAAAGGATACAAGTCATGGGAGACTCAGAGCTAGTAATAAATAAGGTAAATGACAACTATCAAACTAGACATCCTAGAATGAGGGCTTATAGAAATGAAGTGTGGGATATGTTTGCTAATTATTTTACCAATCACACAATTAGAGTAGTTCCCAGGTATGAGAATACAGTGGCCGATTCTTTAGCAATTGCTGCTGGTAAATTCAAAACCACCATTGCTGGCTGAAGGAAGTATAAGGTTGACATTGTAAAAAGACCCTCCATACCTGATAATTCCAAATACTCATAGGTATTTAAAGATGATATGCAGATTAAGAGATTTTTGGAGTTATCTGGTGAGTTTGTGAATACTTAGGTAGATAATGAAAATGACAATCTTGAGAACTTTCTGTTAGGATTATTAATCCTCCCTTGACCTATTAGATTATTTATCCTAACTTAGGAACCTTAATTAATTAATTGGATTCACTAGTACCATTGGGTCCACTTGGCCTAATGGGGCCACTTGTACCAATCATTGGAGTGTGGGGGACAATGCTAGAGGTTAACTGCCACTTACTGCGTGTGCATGCATAATTTTGGGAGCCTCCTAAACCAATCCCTACATTTTAGGAGCCACTGGGATTCCTGACACCAACCTACTTTAGTTAGTTGGATTTAGTACTAGTTAGTCTCAGTTAGCCCCCAGTTACTTTTAGTTTGTTCACAATCAGTTAGCTAGTGCAAGCTTTGCATGGATAATGCATGGCTGCATGTGGAGTAGGTGCCTTTTCCCACCTACCACACTGAGTTTCACTGAGTTAACTAGCTATCACTGATTGCTTGAGTTGTTGGACATCTGGGAGTTGATCTGTTGGACTCCAACATTGAATGAGACACCATGAGTTAGATGGTCATTTAGCTACAGTAAGATCCAGTGGATAGATTCAAATTGCATGTCATGCATTCAAATTATTTTCCTATGTAAACTATTGTAACACCATATTTTATTATTGTGAATGATATTGTGAATTCCTGAGCAATACTTGTCCTATTCCTGTGTGGTTTGTTTTGTTCAGTTTGTATCTTCATTCTCCATCTATTTGCTGCAAACATTATGATAACTATCTGCTTCAAGGTATAAATGGAATTCAAATTCTAATATGGTTTTAGAGCCTTCTCAGGAAGGTTTCATGCTTGTTTCTCCCCATCAAAAATCAAAAGCAGCTGGGTTTCCACAGAAGTCCCCTATGATGAATTGTTAGCTCTGGATTTATTCAAAACAATGGAGAGGGCGTGATGGACCCTGAAAATATGTTCATGTCGAGAGGAAAAGCATGATTGTAACAGTTCTAATATGTTTTAGTGTTTGGCAGTGATATATTAGAGGTTCAACTTCATATGGATTCATTATTACCAGTTCCTCTTCTTACTCCATCCACAAGATAGTCATAATGGAAGTCGAAGATGATTGCATCTCTGAAGAGACAAGGTCTCTATGAGGTATCTATGGGACTTGGTAAAGAGTGTTATGAATATGATAAAGACTGGCTAAATGATGATGATAAAGCTTTTGGAGAAATATGTGGGACTTTTTCTCGAAGCTTGCTTATAGACCTTATTGAGTTTGCAGAACACCCAAAGGATCTCTGGATAGAATTGGATATAATCTTTGGGAAGCACAATGAGGATTGTTATAGCAATATGGGGAGCACATTCAGAACCACAAGAGTTATTCACTCAAAAGTATATGCCTCTATTCTCTTTGATGAAGTTTTTAAATATGATGAAGAAGAAAAATCTTCCTCACAGTCAATTCGAATTGAAGAAAGTCTCATTGGAGTGACTCATTCTCCTGCTGCTCCGGAAGTGTATGAGATCTGTGATATCTCATCTTCTCATATGGCTGATCCAGACATTCAAATATCTATAAGTAATTATTTATATATTTTGGAAATAATATCAGATTGTAGGAGTGATCTATTCACTCTCATTGATCTATAGCTTCCAAAAAATTCCTACATGATTGCATGCACCGATACTCAGAGTTATGAAGAAGGGGAAAACTGTGCATCTACCATCTTGGTGGAGCACACTCTTGGATCTGATATGGACTTTATTGGATGTGATATGATATTATTTGGATATTATATGATATTACTTGGTTCTAAGGTTCAAGAGATTTTAATACCGCTTGTAGATGTTCTCATCAATTTTGGTGTGAAGAAACAAGTACCAAAAATCTCTTTCAAAGGTTTTGAAGAAGGAGAAAATTATGCATCTACCAGCTCGGTGGAGCACTCTCCTGGATATGATATGGAATTTATTGGATATGATATGATATTATTTGTATCTGATATGATATTAATTGATTCTAGGGTTCAAGAGTTTTCAATACCGCTTGTAACTGTTCTCATCAATTTTGGTGTGAAGAAACAAGTACCAAAAATCTCTTTCAAAAGTTTTGTTGGGGATTTGATGCCAGTTTTCTCTCATGAGTTTGCTGATATTATATTTTGGAAATAATTTCAGGTTGTAGGAGTAATCCATTCACTCTCATTGATATTGAGCTTCCAACAAATTTCTACATGATTGCATGCACTGATATTCAGAATTTTGAAGAAGGAGAAAATTGTGCATCTACCATCTCGGTGGAGCAAACTCTTGGATTTGATATGAAATTTATTGGATCTGATATGATATTATTTATATCTGATATGATATTAATTGGTTCAAGACTTCAGTTTCATGAGCCTTCATAACTACTTGTAGCTGTTCTCATCAATTTTGTTGTGAAGAAACAAGTACTGCAAGCCTCCTTCAAAATTGCCGCCGGGGATTTGATTTCATTCAGCACTTTTGGATCTGATATGGAATTATTTGGGTCTGATATGATATTATTTAGATATGAAATGATATTAATTGGTTCAATATTTCAGTTTCATGACCTTTCAGTACTGCTTGTAGCTAGTTTCATCAATTTTGGTGTGACAAATCAAGTATCGCAAGTCTCCTTCAAAATTGATGTTGGGGATTTGATTTCAGTTCATAGTTTTGGATTTGATATGAAAATTTTTGGATCTGATTTATTTTCTGATATGATAATATGTGGTTCAGGTTTTAAGATTCAAGAGCTTATAGTATTTCTTGTAACAAGTTTAATCAATTTTGGTGTGACAAATCAAGCACCGCAAGTCTCCTTCAATTTTGTTGCTGAGGATTCGATGTTAGTTTTCTCTTATGAGATTGATGATATTAGTTTTTTTGAATTATTGGATATTTATGAAGCTATATAATATTATGGATATCAATCATTCGCTCTCCACAGTCCCAAGGATTCTCTACCTTTGGTCACATGCTCATCTCCTCACACAACTAGTAAAGAGGTAGACATTCTGCATCCGCCTAGACACTTGGTCCTAACACTTGGGGATGATTTTAACAATAATGGTTTGCTGTTCAAGGAAGCAATATATCAGTTACTTGGGTTTTCTTTGCATGGCTTGAATTCTCAAGCACCTTTTCTCTCTCTTCAGATGATTTCAGCTGCTCTACATGGGTCTAATTTTCACCGTGCAACTGTTTATATTTATGATCCAGTTGAGTGCATTGTTCTTCTTCCAAAGAGGAATATTCCTCCAAACATAAGCACTTTGTTTGGATTCATGGGTTCACCTACACAGAACCAAGATAATGTTGCTGCATAGTGCTGCAAATAGTAGCAAAATTTTCACATTTTTTTTCAAATTTTGTATTCCTGCTTATTTTGAGGGGGGGTTTTTTCCCATGAGGTTTTCCCCTATTTCCTTAGTTGTATTAAGCAACATTCTGTATTTTAAATTGTATTTGGGTGACCTATGGTCTTGTTACTAGGGCCCATAGTTGTCCAAGTTAGGATTCATGGGGGGTTGGGGTGTTAGGATTATTAATCCTCCCTTGACCATACTGTCTATTAGATTATTTAGCCTAACTTAGGAACCTTCATTAATTAATTGGGTCCACTAGTACCATTGGGTCCACTTGGCATAATGGGGCCACATATACCAGTCACTGGAGTGTGGGGAACACTGCTAGAGGTTAACTTCCACTTACTCCATGTGCATGCATCAGTTTGAGCACCTCCTAGACCAATCCCTACATTTTAGGAGCCATTGTGAGTCCCGACACCAACCTACTTCAGTTAGTTGGAGTTAGTACTAGTTAGACTCAGTTAGCCCCCAGTTACTTTCAGTCAGTTCACAATCAGTTAGCTAGTGAAAGCTTTGTATGGATAATGCATGGCTGCACGTGGAGTAGGCACCTTTTCCTACCCACCACACTGAGTTGCACTGAGTTAATTAGCTGTCACCGATTGTTTGAGTTGTTGGACATCTGGCAGTTGATCTATTAGACTCCGACATTGATTGAGACACCATGAGTTAGATGGTCAGTTAGGTAAAGTCAGATCCAATGGATAGATCCTAATTGCATGTCATGCATTCAAATTATTTTCCTATGTAAACTATTGTAACACCGGATTTTATTATTGTGAATGATACTGTAAATTCCTGAGCAATACGTGTCTGATTCCTGTGTGGTTTGTTTTGTTCAGTTTGTATCTTCATTCTCCATCTATTTTCTGCAAACATTATTAGAACTATCTTATTGAATATTTAAATGGAATTCAAATTCTAATACTTTCAAGATGCCAAAGATAGTGAAGAGGGAATTGCTGAAAACATGAAGTACAAAAACTCCCTGGGGGGAAGAATATAGTTAAGTTGAAGGGTAATCATATCCCCAGAGGCCTGATCCCTATAAAGAAGTTGTTTGACCAAAATGTTGTCACTAAGAATCCAAAGATGAAGCCTGCTGATGATGCCGTCGAAGATAAAAATATAGGGACCGAAAAGCACCCAAATATCATAAAATTGTCAAATAGATTTCTTGCCAAAGAAAAAGAAGGTTATATCAATTTGATGAAAAGGTACACAGACGTATTTTCCTGGAGCTATGAATATCTTAAAGAGTATGATACCTCCATCATACAACATACTATCCCTATAAAACATGGTAAGAAGCCTTTTAGACATAAATTGAGGAGAGTTAATGCAATGTTGTTTCCTGTCATTGAGAAAGAGATCAGAAAAGTGTTCAATGCCAAGATCATTGTAACTATGAGATTTTCCAAGTGGGTTGCGAATTTGGTACCTGTTAGAAAGAAGAACGGTGAAATCCAGATTTTTATAGATTTCATAAATCTTAACAAAGTCTTTTTGAAAGATAACTATCCTTTGCCCAAGATGGAACACCTTTTTGCAGAAAGTGGTGGGATTTGAAAGGATTTCTACCATGGATGGTTTTTTAGGGTACAATCAGATAAAGGTGTTACCTGAAGATCAAGAGAAGACTGCATTCAATACACCATGGGGTACTTTTATGTATGCTAATATGCCGTTTGGTCTAATGAATGCAGGGGACACTTTCCAGCGTGCCATGGATATATCCTTTGCAGAGGAAAAAGATAAATTTGTAGTTGTCTATATGGATGATATTACCATATACTCTAGATCTGACAAGGAACATATCAGGAATTTGGAGAAAGTTTTCCTGAAATGTAAGAACTATGGAATATCATTAAACCCCAAGAAATCAAAATTTGCGTTGGAGGAAGGAAAGCTGTTAGGGCACATTATTTCAACATATGGTATAAATATTGATCCACAGACAAATCAATGCAATCTTGAAAGTTGAAGAGCCAAGAAGCAAAAAATAAGTGCAGTGATTTATTGGACAGGTAAACTTTTTGAGAAGGTTCATCCCCAGTTTTGTTGAGATACTAATGAATATCAATAACATGCTGAAAAATGACCATGATATTAAAAGGATAGTGGATGCAAGGAGAGCTTTAAAGGATATAAAACAAGCCATCACAAAAGCCCCTATTCTGGTAAGTCCATATTTTGGAAAATATTTTTAATCTTTTCTTATGTTTCTGACCACAATGTTGCTGGAGTGCTGTTACAGAAAAATGATCAAAATGTTGAGAAACCTATATCATTTTTTAGCAAAGTGTTAATAGATGGAGAGCTGAAATATGACATAATGGATAAACAAGCATATGCTCTAGTCAAATTGCTGAAAGATTTCAGATCCTGTGTTCTTCATTCACACATCATTGCTTATGTTCCTAGTAGCGTGGTGAAAGGAATCCTCACACAGCTCGATTCATAGGGAAAAAGAGAAAAATAAATTGTTGTGTTATTAGAGTATGACATTGAGATCAAACCCACCAAACTGATTAAGGGTCAAGGTCTGGAAAATATGATGACAACTTCCAACTGTTATTCCTTGCAACTAAATTTCTTGGCCAATCATTTGAACCAGCTGGACACAGAAGTACAAGTAATGCCCAATTTCTCCATATCTCCATGGTATTCTGACATTTTGTATGCCACTACAAAACTTACGGGCTCCTGCAGGGTTAAGCAAAACAAGGGCAAGGTCAATAAAGCTAAAATATGCCAAGTTTTGTATTCTGAATGAATATCTATATTGGAAAGATCCTGGTGGTGTTTTATTGAATTTCCTTTTGGAGAATGAAGCCCAACAGACTATAGAGGAGTTTCACAAAGGAGATTGTGGTGGGCACCATTCTTGGAAAGTGACAACAAACAAAATTTTGAGAGATGGTTTCTACTGGCCTTCATTATTTTTTGATGTTTATAAAGAGATCACTAAGTGCCACCAATGCCATATTTTTGATGGTAAGAGGAAACTTGTTCCACTTCCTCTTAATCCAATATCTGTAGAAGCACCTTTTCAGCAGTGGGGACCAGAATTCATTGGGGAAATAAATCCAAATTCTTCTGGACAACATAGATGGATTATGACAGCTAGAGACTATTTTACAAAGTGCATTAAAGAAATTCCTACAAGGAGGGATACTAATGCAATAATTATGGTTTTTCTGGAAGAAAACATTTTGGCTAGGTTCGGGTGCCCTAGGAAGATTGTGAAAGACAGTGCAACATCCTTGAAGTCCAAGAAAATGATTGAATTTTGTCATAAGTATCATATCAGCCTCAACCATTCTACTACCTACTATCCACAGGGGAATGGGCTAGCAGAATATTCAAATAAAAGCCTGGTAAGTATTATTAAGAAGTTGTTAGAAGATAACAAGAGAGAATGGCATACAAAGCTGAAATATGCTTTGTGGGCTGACAAAATCATCATGAAAAGGACAATTGGAATGTCACCATTCTAGTTAATATATGGAGCTGAAGTGGTTTTTCCAGCATCCTTGGGAGTACCAGTCATGAGGTTGTTGCAGGAACAACAGAATGTACCAAATCATATGTAGAGAAGAATCAATCAAATCATAGAATTGAATGAGGTAAGGTACAAATCCTATAATAAAGTGCAAATACATCAAGAAAATATGAAGAACACTTTTGACAGGAAGGTAAAGGAAGAACATTTCCTGATTGATGATTTGGTTTTGAAATGGGATGCGCCTCATGAAGAGAACGAGAAACATGAAAAGTTTGACCATATGTGGATGGGTCCTTATATCATTGCAACACACAGAGGTGAGAACACATTTATTCTGCACCATCAAGATGGGTCCTTGCAGGATGGAGGCCCAGTCAATGGGAGGTTTCTCAAACATTATTTATCTTGAGGGAGGAGGTAATGTTTGTATCATAGTTGTATATATAATTTATTGTTTGAACAGTACATATGTTGAACTAACATATTTGAATCCTGAAGAGAAGGCCCTAATATTTGGAAGGGTATCCATGTTGTCTATTTGCCTGTGTTTTTTGCTTGCAAATATAGAATATGGGGAGCCACCCAATGGATTTGGCACCTGGTCTACGGGATTCTTTATTGCCTCATGGGGAGGATAGAATCCTAGTTGGAGCCACTTGTTAGCATTATTTTTTTGCTAAGTAATTGAAGAGGTATCATACAGTGCAATGATGAATAAGGTATGTAAATTTTCACATCATAAGAAGCTTAAAGATTGTTGAGGAAGGTATGCAAGTGTTTGAAAGGACATTTTTTCGATATAGAAGGGCCAAATACATGATAATTTACGCGTTCCAACTTTGAAATGCATGCAAATGAAGAAATCCACCCTTAGCTGAATATTGACAAGAAACAAACGGTCTAGATGCGTCATGCAGAAGATCAACGTCCTGGAAATCATTTCTGCCCAAGGAAAATCGGGAGTAGAAGTGCAGAAGTAGTAAAAATTTGGTTATGAAAAGTGACATCCCGACTTCCACCTTCTATGATCCGGGATTCGACGGATCAAAAATATTATGCCCAAATCAACAGCCCAACAAATGGTAGAAATTGGAAATCAGAGAAGGTAAAAAGTTTAATCTTGAAATTTAAAAGTCCGACTTTCGCCTTCCGCTATCCACCAGATCCAACAGTCAGGAAAGATAACACACAGATAAATGATGCAGAAAGATGCAAAATTCAGAGATCGAAAGCGGTAGATGTTAAGTTTCAGTGGTAAAAAGGTTGAAATTCTGCTTTTCGTTTTCTGCTAAAGGAAGAAGCGAAAATATAGAAACAAAAAGGATGAAGTTTCGGAGTGCAAAAGCGGGAAACCTGATTTCTAATTTTCGTAATCGGGATCCAATGGTTTAGAGATATCCCACATAGATCGACGGTCCAGAAGTTTTTTGTAGGCAATCAACGCTGCAGAATGAAAGAAAGGGGTGAAAAGAGAGAAAAAGGGCGGAAAGGGAAAGTTAGAAGCCATTTTCTGTTTCCCAACAGGTCTAGATTGACTGTTCAAAATACTTCTTGATGAAAGATAAATCATCCAAAAAATTTTTCACTGGTAAAGATGTGTGCATGGATGAAGTTGTTGCATATTTATTGAAGGAGCCCCAAAATTTCATTATTAGCAAGTGATCCTAAGTCCTTGCTGTCCAAATTCTCAAACCGATCCGTTAAGCACGGTCCTGCGTGCTTGTTTGTTTGGTTTTTGATCATGGAAAATCTTCCTGATCATCATTTTGTTAAGATTCAGTATCATTACTATGACGGTTTTGGCTCTGTTTCAAGGTTGGTATTGGGATCCTAATATACTATAAGTATACCCTCAACAGAGGAAGAAAGGGTTGAAACCCGTGAGATTTTTGTGTTATGTAATTTTGAGATCTGTCTTTAATGGAAGTTGCAGAGCCAAATGCTGGCCTTTGAATGCAAATATTCATGTGTATTTCTCAATATGATTTATTTTCTTTATGTGCATGTCCTTCTTGTTAATCTTTCCATTATGTTTTCTTTCATATTTGAGATAAGAGTGTGATAGTTTTCAGAATTCATACTTGGTTATGATCTGACTATCGTTTCAGATATTCACAAACTATTTCTACCAAATTTAATGTAGAATTCATCTATTTGGTGCTATGCATTAATGGAATTTCATCATTTCTTGGTTAACACCAGACCAAAAAAATATTGATTGTAACCGAAGTATTATATTTCCTTTGCAGACATTTCTCACGCAAACTGCTTTGTGTTCCTTGATAATTGTGACTCCATAGCCCAATTCATGCTTGCCATGTTTCAACCACAAACTCAACCTAAATTACATTTCATATCTATATCTAGCCTTGTTATATATCTGTGAGAGATCCCTCTCTATAAATGGAGAAGCCAGCTCCCTTTCCTAAAGTGGTTTTGTTGTTACCTCGGGGTTCACCTTCTGCAACCTTGGGTGCGATTCTGACTGCTAACATACACCATAGTCCATGGATGAAAAGTGATCCTAGGGTTAAGCAGAGGATAAGGTGTAAGTGCAAAGTTTGCAATCATGACCAAATCCTACCCTATATGTGACGAAAATCAACTTTTAGATAATCCTGGACTCATTGCAGTTAGTAAAATACCATGGTATTAGTTCATATATTAAAAAATTGATTTAAAAATATAGAAAGTGGGTACAATTTTGAATTTTTTAATATTAAAAGTTCAAAACAAAAAATAAACACACTATTTGGAAATTTGACTATATTTGGAAATATTACCTTTGAATTTCAATTGCTCGTAGTAGACATTCTGGTGGACCAATTTCAGAACCGTCAATTGCAAGTTAGCGGTATCTCTCTCCTCTTTCATTTCATCCAATCCAATTTAATTTTTGATGTGAAATTTGATGGTTTTATGCTTTCCTTCAAAGAATCCAGGGGAATTCATGGGTACCCTTCTTTATACTCGCAAATGCAAGTTTTATTCGCGGGTTCCTGTAGTGAAACCTGCGTGTGCTTCATGTTCTGCAAAAAGCACAGTCACGAATACTTCGCGAAGTCCATTTTTTCAAAAATGATGAAATGAAAATGATTTTGATGGAATCTAAATGAAGGATAATGTTGTTTGGAAGGAAAACATGGTATTGGAGTGGAGAGAATGTGAGCATGAGGACATGGATTGAGATTCCATGCGAGATGTTGTAATGTCCTTTTTTTAAATTTTTACCAAAATGCCCAATTCTTCAATATTTTCAGAATTTTGGCTCTTGACTATTTTTAGTGTCTTGGTCTCCAAATCAGCCCAATTGCTTCCAAATATTCAGACAAGGTGTTTGAATAATATAATAAATTAATTATTATGTTCAAGGATGTATTATGGCCCTCCAATCACTTCTGCAAGCCTGTACTAAATTTTGAACAAGATAGAGGATTTTACTAGCAATTTTGGGCTCAAATCCCCCCCAGGGTAAGTGGTAGAAATGACTTCCCAAATGTGCAGAAACCCTCTTGAATTATTAAAATTGAAGCAGGGGATGTGTAGAATACATTATCAGAGACTCATATGCATAACCAATTCACCTCCCATGGCTGTTATCACTTCTTTCAATCAGATATAAAAAACTAGTTTTAGACCCTTGGGGAAATGAGGTGCAGTTTGCTCCAACTGCTATGAAATTCGACCCAATGGCCACAAATGATCAGTTACTTAAACATGAAACCCATAGTATACTTTAATTACATTCCATTCATTCATAAATCATCAATAGTTTATACATCCATTTGAATCCACAAAGATTACAAGAGTTTACAATAAGGTAGTGGGGAAATGACATTGTTTCTTCATTATTGAGCAATAATACATGAGATTCCTTAGCCTTTAGACCTAAGAGTTTCCTAATATTAAATATCAGAGAATTTACATAAGAATACAAAATACTAGAGCAAGAGAATCTCCCTCAAAGAGATGAATAGCTCACCAAGTGCGCCTCACTCCATAGAGCTGAAATATGGTGAGAAGACTTGAGATGAAAGGAAGAACAAGCTGAAATTGATATGTTCATGAGATGCTGTAGCTTGCACCTGTAACTTATAACTCCATTGAATCTCCTTGAAATACCTGAGTGGCCTCGCCAAACACCAACTAGGATGGTAATCTTTCACCCTCGAAATTGGGTAAGGCATGAACTAGTCATCCACTAGCTCTCTCTCTTCACAATAACAATTTTCACAAATGATCAAAAGGGCCTTCTTATGGATTATCCCTGCATTTTATAAAACTTATTGGTATTATAAGGTTCCAAATCCATCCATAAACCAAATCCAAGTCGAATTGGTGTGGCTGCTCATGCTATGCCATGTGGCCTCTCTCTTCACCTTCCCTCTTCTCCCAAATTTGAGTAGGAGCCTCTTGGTTTCTCCAACTCCCATGAGCACCCTCTAAGATGATCTATTCATGCCTGAAATTTCAGATATGGTAGATGTCAGCCTTCAGATCTGACTTGTGTCATATCTGTCATAGAATCTCCATCATTGGTGTCATAGATGTCATAAATGTAAGGGGAATCTAGCAAAGTGTCCATGAAACTCCCATTTGGCTCTTCCCCTCTCCATGTAAGTTAAAATTCATCCCAAATTTTACCTATAAAGTATATGGACAAGTATATTAACCTTATAATCCATACAAAAACATTAGGCTTCCTATAGATTCGAGATTGCAAGAGGAGGATGCCATTTAACATAGGAATTCTAGCTTGAGGGGGCCCCATAGTCTCCATGTGTCTCAATTCTCCATAGACATTTCATTTTTCACTTGAATTCATTTAATTAACTCCATTAAATAAATATTTATTCCTTCTAATGTATAAACACCATTTATTAGCTCCCTTATCAACTTCCCAATGTTTCCACCCAACCTAGGGAACTAGTAGGATTGATGGAATTTTCCTGCTATGCAATTATTTGAATGGGGACATTACAGTCCTCCCCACCCAATATTTCTTGTCCTCAAGAAATTTCAGATTTGGATGCTAGAAAATATTCTCCTCTTCCCATGTGCCATCTTCACTTGGTAGATCCTTCCATTGCACCAGGTATTCTTTATTTGTTTTTCTCCTCAATCTTCTCTTGTCTTCAAAACCTTTTCCGAAATAAGTGTGAGCTGTCCTTCATCATTGAAAGGAGGGGGTGTATCTGAAATGAATATTTGCTGAACAATAGATTTCTTGAGACAATAAACATGAAATACATTATGAATTTTACTCCCTTTCGGAAGTTTCAACTCATATGCTACTTCTCCAATCTCCCAGATTACCTTGTAGGGCCCATAGTATCTTGGATTTAGATTTTCTGCTCCATTTCTTTTGAGAGATGTTTGTTTGTATGGATGCAATTTCAAATACACTAAATCATCAACCTGAAAGGTCCTTTACTCTCTATGGTTACCTACATATTGTTTTTGTTGATTTTTATCAACCTGTAAATTGTTTTTTAAAAGCTTTAAAATTTCTTGGCTTTCTTCCACCCAATATTTAGCTTTTGCAGCTCTACTATAACCAAATATCATATCAACAAATTTAAGTGCATCATAACCATATAATTCTTTTAAAGGAGACATCCCTACTAACATGTGAAAGGTGGTGTTGTAGCAAAACTCACCCAAGTGTAGCCATTTTGTCCAAGCTTTTTGCTGGTCTCCCACATAGTTTCGGAGGTACCCTTACAACCATTTATTCACCCTCTCTATTTGTCCATGAATTTGTGGATGGTATATTGTACTTGGAGTCAACTTAGTGCCCACCAATCTGAAAATTTATTGCCAAAAAGCACTCTTTAATCTACCATCTCTATCACTCACAATGCTCTTGGGGAGCCCATGCAATATGAAGATTTATTTGAAAAAAAGGTCAGTCACTTGTGCAGCACTAAAAGAGGATGTAACAAAAAATAAATGAGAAAACTTAGTCAATATACCCACTAACACATATATGCAATCCTTTCCCATAGATTTGGGCAAACCGGTGATGAAATCCAATGATATGCTGTCCCATTTTTGCTTTGGAATGGGAAATGGTTGTAATAAACTAGCTGGGTATGTGAGTTCTGATTGTTTTACTGACATACCTTACATTCATTCGCATACTTCTGAACATCTTCCTTTAGCCCCTTCCAATAGAACCTTTGCCTTAGTTTCCTATAAGTTTTGAAGATCCCCGGATGGCCTGCTAGTGGGGAATCATGTGCTTCCTGCAAAACTTTGTACTTAAGCTCTGAATCTTGAACCAAATAAATTCTGCCCTTATAGTGTTAGAATTTTATCATTCAAGCTAACATTATGTTAGGATATTTAACTGAGAGAATAACAAGTACAACAATCAAACACAAGAGACAATGAACACAATGTTTTTCCTTGGGGAAACCATAAATGGAGAAAACCCCGCAACTTCCTCAGAGATAGAATCAACACCAAAAGTAAAACCCCAAAGCAGTAAGATGATCTCTCGATAGAAGTAGCCTCTTTATTCCTTGCCCCAGTGTCTTCTTCTTCCTCAGCTATGTGCTACAACCGAGTGTGAGTGAGTGTGTGATAAATAAAGAGGCTCACTCTCTATTTATACTAATTCCTGACTTGACAATAACCTACTAGGTCCAACTTCTCTAGGAGAGTCTAATAAACCTAGTGCCCCAAAACTGTGGGGACTTTAACCCTTGATCAATAGGAGGGTTACCCATAATGACTTGACATGACTTGTTTACATTATAAAACATCTCGATAGGAACATTGGGCATGACATGACTCAATACATTACAGATACTTCCCAGAATAAACATCGAGGTACAATACATGAAATATACAAGTGAATACATTCCAAATTTACATATACATCAACACTCTCTCTTAACTAGGAAGGTATTCTCTCGACACAATTTGTCAGCACTAGTCTTCTTCTCTAGATCATCTCGTCATCTACATCTTCAAGTCATATTCATATTCAAGTCATCTTCATATTCAAGTCATCTTCATCTTGGATCTGGATCATCACTCGATCTTGATCATCATCATTGGATCTGGATCATCACTCAATCTGGATCATCATGGGTACATCATCACTAGATCTGGATCATCACTGCTGGATCTGGATCGACACTCCATATGGATCATCTCGGAGACTTCATCACTACATCTAAATCATCACTCTATCTTGATCATCACTGGGTCATCATCATAGGTGCTATCTCATGATTCTTCTTGTCACAGGAAGTTCTACAAAGCCAACCATTTTTCATGCTGGTTGTAGGCCTAGCCTCCTTGTAGGTCTTCTTTAGCCCTTATATCTGACCCTAAGTCAGAATGGCCAGCACTCACATCTGAACATGAGAGGAACACATCCAACATAATGTCAGAAAGGCACAAGCCTTACATTCACCAGCATGACAGTACTCAACTACTATCATCTGTGAAAAGGCTCAGCACTCACATCTGACCTTGACTCGTCAGAAAGGAACAACACTCACATCTGACATTCAATTGTCAGAAAGGCACAACACTCACATCCACCATCATGACAGTACACAACTACTATCATCTGTGAAAAGGCACAACACTCACATCCACCAGCATGATAGTACACAACTACTATCATCCGTGGAAAGGCACAGCAGTTACATCTGACCTTGAAGGAACCAATCCTCTCACCATGAAAGAATGGCAACATCACTTATATCTGATCAAGTGGGAACATATCCCTTAATCACATTACAATGGACTTGCACTTATATCTGATCATGTGAGACTACATCCCACAGTCATATCAGAATGGCCCTCAGTCCTAGATTGATTATTCTTGGTAACTGAACATGTACCTCCATTCCAATAATGGTAATAGCCCTTATATATGATCATGTAGGAACCAATCCTACAGTCACATCAGAATGGATCAGCACTCATATCTGACATGGAAGGAACCAATCCTCTCACCATGACAGAATGGCTCAGCCCTTACATCTGACCATGGAAGGAACCAATCCTCTCACCATGACAGAATGGCTCAGCCCTTACATCTGACCATGGAAGGAACCAATCCTCTCACCATGTCAGAATGGCTCATGGATTCATCACTTCCCCTTGGGGGAAATCTTGATCTGGAGAACACCAAGCTTCTCCCTGAAGTACTCAAACTTCATTATGGATAATGGCTTCATCAACACATCAGCTATCTATTTGTCCATCGCAACATACTAGAGCTTCACTGCTCCTCTCTGCACCATATCCCTGATATAGTGATACTTGATCTCGATATGCTTCGACTTGTCATGGAACACCGAGTTCTTCGACAACTTCACACAACTCTGGTTGTCACAATATATACAAGTAGAATCCAACTGGAGATCAAATAAGTCAGATAGTAGATTCCTTATCCATACTGCCTCACAACTAGCTGAACAAGCTGCGCCATACTTTGCTTCAACTGTACTCAATGCCACACAAGATTGCTTCCTGCTAAACCAAGTGATCACACCTGATCCCATACTGAAGCAACACCTTGAAGTGCTCTTCCTATTGATGGCACTACCTGCCCAATATGAATCAGCATAACCCTCCAGGTTAATCTTCTAAATCACCTCATACTTAAGCCCATAATCAATTGTACCCTTCAGGTACCTCAGAATATGCTTTGCAGCAATCAAGTGAACATGTCTCGGATCTGTCAGGAACTCACTCAAGGTGTTCACAACAAAGCAAATATCTGGTCTCATGTTTTTCAGGTACATCAAGGACCCAATCATCTGATGATACATTGTGGCATCAATCACTTCTGATGAAGCATCACTCAATAGCTTCAGGTTCGATGCCATAGGTGTGGTCATGGCCTTGCAGTCCGTCATCCCGAATCTCTTCAAGATCTCTACCGTATATTTCCCTTGTCCCAGGGAAATTCTATCTGCATTCTACCACACCTCCATGCTTAGAAAATAATGCATCATACCCAATTCCTTCATTTCGAACTCGATAGCAAGATTCCTCTTTGTATTAGTAATCAACCCATCCATACCTGTTACAAATAGATCATCTACACACAGTAGGAGCATCACTGGGTTGCCATCCTCAACCTTGTAGTAAAGGTTGGAATCTGCTTTACTCTTGGTAAAGCCCAAACTGGATAGAAAGCTGTCAATTCTTCCGTACCATGTCCCGGGGGCCTGTTTTAAACCATACAGGGCTTTCTTCAATCTAGACACATGAGACTCCCTGTCATGTGTCTCAAAACCGAGTGGCTGCTCCACATACACTTCCTCTTCCACTACACTATTCAAGAAGGTAGTCTTGACATCTATCTGGTGTATCTTCCATTTCATCACTATAGCCAGAGAAAGTACTGATATAATGGAAGTGTATCTGGCTACAGGTGCAAAAGTTTCTTCATAATCTATTCCTTCTTTCTGGGAGAAACCACAAGCAACAAATCTTGCTTTATATTTTTCTATGCTACCGTCTGCAGCATGCTTGATATTGTATATCCATTTGGAAGTTACAATAGACTTCCCTTCTGGACTTGGGACAACATCCAAAACATCATTCTTCATGATCGATTGATACTCTTCGATCATAGCATCCTTCCATTCTTTCCGTTCTTCCACTTCTTCATAATTGGAAGGTTCTTTATCGATGAAATCACATAATAAGGCTACATAGCCAAGGCAGGACTTGGTCCTCTTTCTTTCTCTGTGATTCTCTTCTGGAGCCCCATATCTTTCTGAACCTTGGATAGCTTCTTGTACCCAAGCAGGTTTCCTCTTATGAGGATTCTTCTCTTGAGGTGGATCTAGAGGTTCTTTAGGTTCTTCTATTTCCTGATCTTCTTCTTGATATTCTTCATTCATGGTTGTGTCATGAATTCTGGGTGCTTCCGATACTTCAGGAACTTCAGCAGGTTTCTTTTTGGATTTGTTTTAAGCTGATTCTTCATCAAATGTTACATCCCTGCTGATGTCAATCTTCTTAAACCCTGGGAAGTATATTCTGTAAGCCTTCGAGCTTTCAGAGTATCCCACAAATATACCCTTCTTTCCTGAAGGATCTAATTTTGTACTCTTCTCTTTTGAAATGTGTATGTACACTGGATAGTCGAATATTCTGAGATGGATGACTTTTGGTTTCTTTCCGGAAAAGTCTTCTTCAGGTGTCTTTTTCTCAAGTACTCTATGTGGAGTACGGTTCTGTACATACACCGCTGTTCTGGCAGCTTCTTCCATTAGATGCATAGGAAGATCTTGATCATGAAGCATTGCTCTTGCAACTTCCATGATAGTTCTATTCTTCCTTTCTACAATCCCATTCTGTTGTGGATTATATGGAGTGGAAAACTCCCTCTTAATCCTTGAGTCTTTGCATAATTCTTTGAATTCATTTGATGTAAATTATTTTCCATTATCTGATCGAAAGGTCTTGATCTTCTTTTCAGTGTGGTTCTCGATCAAGGCTTTGAATTCCTTGAACTTGTTGAATACTTCATATTTGTTCTTCATGAAGTAAATCCATGTCTTCCTAGAAAAGTCATCAATGAAAGAAACATATTATACATACCTGCTTAATGAACTTGATGACATCGTACTGCATACATCGAAGTGAATGATTTCCAAAATTCCTTTTGCCTTGCTCTCGCTACTTGGAAATGTCTTCTTTGTATTCTTTCCTTTCACACATCCTTTGAATTTCTGGAAGACCTTCAAAATCTTTGCTTGCAAGTGGTAGTGCTCTGTAATGCACATTTGCAAGCCTTGTATGCCAAAGTTCATTTGGCTCTACTGTGTCATGTACCAATGCTTGTTCTGGATGGCCCTTCAACTTGTATAGACCTCCCTCTTGTTCCCCAATCACTACTGCATCATTAATAGACTTTCCCTTTGGCCTCATGATAACTTGGCCATCTATGAATGCAACCCTCATGCCTTTTGCATCTAATGCATATATGGAGAGGAGGTTCTTATTTAGTCTTGGTACAAACAATACATCTTGCATACTCATAGAATTTCTAGAGTCTAGCTTATAGGAGGATTCCCCACTACCTTTTATTGGATACTGGTAGTCATCTCCAAGTTTCACCTTGTGAGGTGATTCATGTTCTTAAAGTTTTATAAAGTATTCTTTGAATCCTGTCGTATGTTTGGAATCCCCACTATCTATAAGCCGATCATTGCTTCCATGTGTGATGTTTCCTGTGAGAGAAGAAATCAAGACTTATTCTTACCACTTGAAGAGTCTTTACTTTCATATCCGGTTCTCTTTGAGGAAGGTTCATCATCCTCTGCAGCATGAGCATGATGTCTTCTCTTGTTTCCCTTTTTCTTATTTGGTCTTTTAGGACAATATTTTGCAAAGTGTCCTACTTCATCACATGTATAACATCTGCTTCTAGACAAATCTTTTCTAGTGTTATTTTTATGGAAATGCTTACCTCTGGAGTGATGAGAACATCTTTTACTTTTCTTGGAGTGAACTATGAGAGCTTGATCTTCACTTCCCATCTTTTCTTCTCGAGCTTCTATCCAAGCTTCTTCTTGAGAGCATTCTTCCCATAGTCTACTAAACTTGAATAACTTCTTTCTGGCATAGATCCCTTGAATAAAGGAGTCCCATGATCTAGGCAGACCATTCTAGGTGGTCATCACAATCTCTGTATTCTCCACTTCTTCATCTACCACTTCTAGCTATTCCTTGATCTGGGAGACCCTTGTGAAGTAAGACTGGATGGTCTCTTCATTCTGAATGTTCACATTCTTCAACTGGTTCCTCAGAGTCATATTCCTGTTTATGTTCTTTCCTTCAAACAGTTTGGTTAGGGCATCAAACATAGCTTTAGGTGTCTTTAGGGAGGACACTTGTGGTATGAGGTGAGCCTTGATTGAATCAACAATAATCCTCTTTTCCATAACCAACTTCTTCTTCTATAAGGCCTTAGCCTCATCTCCCTTTGGAACTGGAACCTCCTCATTGATGTCAGAGTCCAGCTCATTTTCTTCCATGACCAGGGAGATCCTATATTTCCAGGCTCGGAAGTTATCAGCTCCCTCAAGCTTTTCATCAAGCTTGGTATGATGAGACATCTTAACTGAGAACCTAAAATGGAAATACAAAAGATTTAGATCTTACCAGGTCAAGATGTCGGATCTGGATTTGGAGCTGAAATTCTGCAGTGCTGGTTTAGGAGCAGATTAGGGTTTGGATTTTCTAGAGTTTTGTCCAACCAAATGCTTTGATCTTGATCTCTAAACTTCAATTTTGGGGAGGATATCAATCCATTCCTGGGCTCACTGAAAAATTCCAATTCTGTGGAAAGCCCTAATTTTCGGTAGCAGTGTCGGGTCCAAAACTTAAAAAGCTCAAAATTGGATTCTGCTTCGACAGAAAGATACGCCCTAGGGAGGAGATTTAATCCAACCTTATTTTGCTGAAAATTTGTGGAGAGAGATACACAAAGTAGGGAGCCCTAGTTTCCACAGCTGCACACTGTCTTTTTCTTAGGTTAACCCTGATACCGTGTTAGAATTTTATCATTCAAGCTAGCATTATGTTATGATCTTTAACTGAGAGAATAACAAGTACAACAATCAAACACAAGAGACAATGAACACAATGTTTTTCCTTGAGGAAACCATAAATGGAGAAAACCCCGCAAATTCCTCAGAGATAGAATCAACACCAAAAGTAAATCCCCAAAATAGTAAGATGATCTCCCGACAATAGTAGCCTCTTTCTTTCTAGCCCTAGTGTCTTCTTCTTCCTCAGCTATGCGCTACAACTGAGTGTGAGTGAGTGTGTGATAAATAGATAGGCTCACTCTCTATTTATACTAATTCCCAACTTGACAATAACCTACTAGGGCCGACTTCTCTAGGAGAGTCTAATAACCCTAGTGCCTCGAAACCGTGGGGACTTTAACCCTTGATCAATAGGAGGGTTACCCACAATGACTTGACATGACTTTTTTACATTATAGAACCTCCCGATAGGAACATCGGGTCATGACATGACTCAATTACATTACAGATACTTCCCAGAATAAACATCGGGGTACAATACATGAAATATACAAGTGAATACATTCCAAAGTTACATATACATCAACATATAGTATATCATCCCGTTCAAAATTTTGTATTTATCATCTCCCATGATTCCATCTAATACATCACAAGCAAACTTATCTTTGGCATATTCAACTAGTAGCATCTCTTTCCAATTTTTAGCAATGTCCATGAGAGAAAAAGAAGGTCTTTGAGATAATGCATCTGCTACAATGTTATTCTTTCCTTTCACATATTCAATATCAAAATCATAAGCTTGGATCTTGATTACCCACTTTTGTTTCCTTTCATTTAGATCCTTTTGGGTAAGGAAGTGTCTTAGACTATTGTGGTCAGTTTTCACCACAAATTTGTTGCCTACCAAGTATTTTCGGAATTTGTCCAAGGCATGCATGATGGCCAACATATCTTTGTCATATATGGAGTAAATATTTTCATGAGGCTGCAACTTTCTGCTCTCAAAGGCTGTAGGGTGTCTTCCTTTCTTTAGGACAACCCCTACTCCTCCACCTGAGGTAGCACATTCAACAGCAAAGGGCTTAGAAAAATCACGTAATGCAAGTATGGGACTACTCATTACCTCTTCCATTTTTTGGAAGGAATTTTCAGCCTCTTCATTCCACTTGAAATCATCCTTCTTAGTCAAATCAGTGAGTGTATAAGTCAACTTGGAGAACCCTTTCACAAACTTCCTGTAGTATGTACCTATTCCAATTAAGCCTCTTAATTCTGCGATGTTTTTTGGTTATGTCCATTCTAAGATAGCCCTGATATTTTCCATGTGCACTTTCAATCCATATTTCCCAATAATGTGCACAAGAGATAATAGTTATTTCATCCCAAATTCACTTTTAGACATCTTAGCATACGAATACTATTCTTGCAAAGTTTTCAACACAAGCTCTAGGTGTTGCAAGTGCTCTTCCCAAGTTTTATTGTAAATGAGAATAGAATCAAAGAAGACTAAAAAAAACCTTCTAAGCTGTTTGAAAAATATTATATTCATACATGCTTGAAATGTATCTGGAGCATTAGTCAACCCAAATGGCATAACAAGAAACTCAAAGTGACCATAATGACATCGAAAAGCAGTCTTTTGCACATCTTCCTCCTTCATCCGAATTTGGTGATAACCATATCTAAGGTCAATTTTGGAAAATTAATTAGCTCCAAATATCTCATCCATGAGCTCATCAATCCTAGGAATAGGATATCTATTCTTGATGGTCTTCTTTTTCAAAGCTATAAAGTATATACACATCCTCAAAGTTCCAAGTTTTTTCTTTAACAACACTACTGAAGAAGCATAAGGGATAGAGCTTGGTCTAATGATTCCCAACTCTAAGAGTTATTGAATGGAATTCTATATCTCATCTCTGAAATTCTTGGTATTTCTATAAGGTGGTATCTAAATGAGTGAATTACCCTCCTCCAAAACGATGTTATGCTCAACCCCCTTATCAGGTGGTCTACCATGTGGAAGATCTCTGAAAACTTTTTCATATTTGTGTAAAAATTTCTCTATCTCATTTGGGTGTTTAAAAAATCTGATTTTTGGCTTGGGATAGGTGATATAATATTCAGCAGCCCATTGTATACCACCATTCCTCAATATAGATCTCATACTATTGCAATTTACTACATGTTTTGGGTAAGTGTGCTACCCTCTCACAACCCTTAGTACACCTGTTAAATCTTGAAATTTCATTTCAGGAATTTGATAATTTACTGAATGCTCTCCTATATAATACAGCCATTTCACTCCCAATACTACATTAGTGTCATCAACATCAACCACATAAAAACTATCAACAGAAGTATAGTTACCTATGGTGACTTGCAGCTTTGGAACCCATATGTTGCATTGCATTGTGTTGTGACTTGAAATGACAACTGTGAAGCCATAGAATGGTTCACTTGGTATATTTATTTTCTACACCATATCTACATCAATAAAATTATTTGTAGATCCTCCATCTACCAAAACCGAATCTCTTTGTCCCAATACCACACCCTTGCATCAAATAATGTGATAGCGAGGCACCGCTGAAAGTACTGCCATTCTTGCTTTGTCCGGTGAAGGCTCATTTTCTTCTTGTTTTTCTTCTTCAGATGCTATCTCATATGCCTCCTCTTGATCTGAAATGTTCCCTTCTTCATCCATACCCCCTTCATACTCATAATTATCAAAAAATACTTCTATGTATTGAGCTTTTCCTTTAGCACATTTATGCCCCGGTTTCCATGGTTGGAAGCATGTGAAGCACAATTTTTTCCTTCAAAGTTCATACTTGTTTTTTCCTTATTTCTTATTCTTTTTAGATGAATCTCTTTTACAAAACTTCTTATCAGGTGCATCCTTTTCCCAATCCTTTCTTTCAAATCTGAAGTTAGGCTTGGGAGGAAATCTTGTTCTAGGAAGCACATTTTGAAGATCTCTAATCAAGCTCAATGCATCATTTAAGTTAGTAGGATTGTGGGCTTTGACAAAACCTTTTAAGGGATATTCCAAAAATTAAGTGGAAAGCTATACTAACCTTCCCATAGATACATTAGACACCTTAACTGATAATCTTTGGAATTCGAACATATACTCAATAGGAGTCCCTACCTGCTTCAATTGTGCTAGTTCTTTGAAAGACAATTCTGGATCTTTTTGTTCAAACCTTTCTAATACCCTGTCAACAATTTCCCCATATGTTTTAACCTTATCATGACCCAATGTTTTCAGGCCATGGAACCACCATTCATTGGCATATCCATCCAAGTGAAAAATAGCCGTTTTTAAAGCATCTTCTTCCACCATTGGATTCAACTGAAAATACACATCCAATTTTTGCACCCAAGTGTTAGCAGAACTTTGAGATGAACCATCAAAAGTAGGAAGTGGCACGTTACCTATGGTACAATTCAATTATTTGTTTTGGTGTAGGTTATTATTCTCCTCCTTATTTTTGAGTTTGTTTTCCATGGTGAAGTACTGCTCAAATGTTATACTTCTCCTACACTCTTCATCCAATTTAGCCAATTCTTTTGTTATTGTATCAATTTCAAATTGAATGTTAGTCTCTTCTTTGGGAATAATAAATTTAGGTGTAGTAGGCCTTGGTGTTCTCTAAAATACATGGGGTCTATTATGAGGTCCTGTTCGTGATAAAATGTGCTCAACCATTGTCTTTTTTTCTGCTGATTGTGAACAACCACTATCTCCTATTACCCCTTTTGCTTCCCATTTGACTGGCCATCAATTTGAATCCTTTTTCTATCTGTTGGGTCATGTATACCATATGTTGGGTCATTTCCTTGGGTATTTCTTCAAACAAGGGTTTTATAAGTTTTAGATACTCCATTTTCTCCTTAGTGTAGTCTTCTCCCTCGTGAGCCATAGCTTTAGTCAAAGGTACCCTTTTTTTTCTTCTAGTTCTTCTTCTACAAGCCGATCACCTTCCAATTCAAATTATAAGGGTGGTGGTTTATTGATTTGAATAATTTTTAACAACATCAGGTGCCAAGACCATGCTCTGATACCACTTTTAATGTCCATTTTTTAAATTTTTACCAAAATTCCAAATTCTCCAATATTTTCACAATTTTGGCTCTTGACTAGTTTTAGTGTCCTGGTCTCCAAATCAGCCCAATTGATCCCAAATATTCAGAGAAGGTGTATGAATGATATAATAAATTAATTATTATGTTTATGGATGTATTATGGACCTCCAATCACTTCTGCAAGTCTGTAATAAATTCTAAACAAGATAGAGTATTTTACTGGCAATTTTGGGCTCAAATCCGCCCCGAGGTAAGTGGTAGAAATGGCTTCCCAAATGTGCACAAACCAAATATAATTATTAAATTGAATAATGGGATGTTTATAATACATTATCAAAGACTCATATGCATAACCAATCGACCTCCCATGTCTGTTATCACTTCTTTCAATCAGATATAAAAAGCTAGTTTTGGACCCTTGGGGAAATGAGGTGTAGTTTGCTCCAATTGCTATGAAATTCAAACCAATGGCCAAAAATTATCAGTTAATTAACATGAAACCAGTAATATACTTTAATTAAAGTCCATTCATTCATAAATCATCAATACTTTATACATCCATTTGAATCCATCAAGATTACAAGAGTTTACAATAAGGTAGTGGGGAAATGACACTGTTTCTTCATTATTGAGAAATAATACATGATATTACTTGGCCTTTATACATGAGAGATTCCTGAAATTAAATATAATACCATTTAAATCAGAATAAAAAATACTGGAGTAAGAGAATCTCCCTCAAAGAGATGAATATCTCACCAAGTGCGCCTCATTCCATAGAGCTGAAATATGGTGAGAAGACTTGAGATGAAAGGAAGAACAAGCTGAACTTGATATGTCCACAAGATTCTATAGTTTGCACCTGTAAATTTATGAATATATTGAATATCCTCTAAATACCTGAGTGGCCTCTCCAAACACAAACTAGGATGGGAATCTTTCACCCTCGAAATTGGCTAAGGCATGAACTAGTCATCCACTAGCTCTCTCTCTTCACAATGACAATTTTCACAAATGATAAAAAGGGAGTTATCATGGATGATACAGGAATTTTATAAACATTATTGGTCTTATAAGGTTCCAAATCCATCCATAAACCAAATCCAAGTCTAATTGGTGTGGTTGCTCATGCTATGCCATGTGGCCTCTCTCTTCACCTTCCCTCTTCTTCCAAATTCGAGTAGGAGCCTCTTGGCCTTCTCCAACTCCCATGAGCACCATATAAAATGCTATATTTAGGCCAGAAATGTCATATATGTCAAATTTAAGCCTTCATATCTGACTTGTGTCATAAATGTCATAGAATCTCCATCATTGGTGTCATAGATGTCATAAATGTAAGGGGAATCTAGCCAAGTGTCCATGAAAATCCCATTTGGCTCTTCATCTCCCCATGTAAGTTAAAATTCATCCCAAATTCGACCTATGAAGTATATGGACAAGTATATTAACCTTATAATCCATCCAAAAACATTAGGCTTCGCATAGATTCAAGATTGCAAGAGGAGGATGCCATTTAACTTATGAATTCTAGCTTGAGTGGGCCCCATAGTCTCCATGTGTCTCCATTCTCCATAGCCATTTCATTTTTCACTTGAATTCATTTAATTAGCTCCATTAAATAAACATCTATTCCTCCTAATGTCTAAAAACCATTTATTAGCTCCCTTATTAACTTCCCAATGTTTCCACCCAACCTAGGGAACTAGTAGGATTGATGGATTTTTTTGCTATGCAATTATTTGAATGGGGACATTACAAATTCCACCACTTTACAAGATTTACAAAGAAGTGTCTTGTTAAATTTCTATTGCACCTAAAATATGCATTCCCAAGTCTGCCTTTTGGAAACTTTGGTAAGCTATTGGAATCATGAGCTTGGGCTCTTCAAAATCCAAGGGGAGACCTTGGAATTGAAAATAAATGACATTTGCTTTATCACGGGTCTATCTTGCAGGGGTACACCTGTGAACTTGGAGGGAACTGGCCGAAGCGGTGACCCTCTGAGTGTGCAATACTACGTCAACACCTACAGATTTCCTAGCACACAAAAATCAGGGACACAAGTCCCAATTTCTTAGATTTCAACCTTTCTATTGAAGGTCATGGTAAGCACGGTTTCCAGAGTTGCAGGATTATCTGCGTTGTATTTAGAAACACAGACTCATTCTGTCGGTAGAGTACATGCAGGATTTCTTATTTCACTATTGCTCAGGATTGCTCCTAATAATGAAGAAACAATTGTCTAATTGCAAGAGAGATTGAAGGAAAAAAATTGGGTATGCAAGTATTTTGGTTACGTTTTTCTTTGAGAGGGTTCCTTCCTTGAGTCCTGCGGAGACCTTACCTCCTTTCCCACCCCGTGAGCCTTGACTCATGCGATGGGGAGACATTTTCCTATGACAGGGAGGTGATAGTGCGATCCAAAATGGTTATGACAATAACTTCTACTCTTGGTGGGGTAGACAGGTTCCTTCTATGTAGCGGTTTCGTTACACTGGATTAGATTCCCTTGGAGATCCATAACTCATCGTCCTTCCTGGAGGAGCATGGGGGGAGATAGGTACATCTTTTTATATTTTCATTATTTGACTTTTATGAGTTTTTATTCATAAAATTATATATACATATGTATACAACTTTGATATTCTTTATGTTTATATGTAGATGTTGGACCAGTCCACCTCGATGGTGATCCCAGAACTTTTGTGCGGCCCATACTGGCTGGTGGGGATGATGGTAATCTACCTATTATTGAGGGGAAGTTGGACAGGCTTACCTAGGATGTCCCTATGCTTTGGATGGAGTGGATCCCAATGGTCATGTAGGAGTATGTGGTTGGGGTCCCCGCTACCTGGTTACACCTTCTTATAAGGGTAAATAGGGTAGTACTATATTATAGGGAGGCTATAGAGACAGTTGCAGCCAAGGAGGATGAGGATCATCCCTAGAATTTGGGTATATTATAGACTATGATCCTATTTTTTGTATATTGATACACTTGTGATAGGATCTACAGATCATACTCACTATATCTATGGACATATTTTACACACACACATACACACACACACATATTTCTGGTTATGTACATGTGCCTCAAATGTGTCTGTTATAATTGATTTTACAATGTATGTGTTAAGTGTCATTCCAACATGTAATTTGCATATGCATCAGTAACTCTATTTTGATTTCTTGAAATATGAATGCATGCAATGTATTCAAAATCCCTTTCAAGTAATCTCACATCTAAAAAATGACGTAATAAGTTAGGGTTTCACACTTGATAGTATCCATAGAGGTGGGAAATCACGAGCTGTGAGTCAAGTCTGACCTCTAGACGAGTAATGCCACACAATTTAGCATCCCCTAACAACTTAATGAATGCATTGTATTCAGCCACATTATTAGTCGTAATGCCTAAGCAGGAACCACTAGAGGCAACCAGTTGTCCTGAGAGTGTATAGATAACCCAGGCGACTAAAGCCATATTATAAGTGTGGCGACTAGCGCCATTAGCAAAAACTACGAACCAATTGAATGACATCTGAAACAAACAACAGATTGTATAACTAACACTAATCAACTAATGACCTATTGTACATAAAAATACATACAATAATAATACAAGAAAAAGCATCATGCCTAAGCGTAATATTTCTTCAGGCTTGGGAAACTTGTTTCCATCATAATTAGTTAATTCATAAGCTTCCTTTTTCAAAAATTTCGACACAACATAGGGGACTAACCACATGGACTTAAATTTTCCTACCCCCAGGGGTTCCTTGTCTTGATCCTAGACTAAAACAAGTTCTCCCTCGGAAAATACTCTCGGTTTAATGACTTATCGTATTGGTTTTTGACCCAATCCTTATCAGCCTCATTTGTGGTCAACGCATCTCAATGTTGTTCATCCAGATTCTATAGGTGAAGTAAACATTCTTCTAGATCTGTAGTCCTAGGAAGCACATGAATACCGATATTTAGGGATGAAATCTCACACTCAACCGGTGTGACTTATTCCACCCCTTGAATGAGCTAGAATGAAGAGAAACCAACAGTAGTATTTCCAATAGTCCAGTATGCCCAAAGTGCAGGGTTCAACATGATATTCCAATTTGACCTGCTCAAGTTAATAGTGTGCTTTAGAATGGTTTTCAAGGTTTTGATAAGGACCTCTACTTCTCCATTCACCTGAGGTTAAAAGGAAAATGAATGATCCTGCCTAAACCCTAGAATGGTGGTCAACTCAGTCATCATGCCATTATGAAAATGACTTCCATGGTCAGTGACAATCTTCTTTGGTATACTGAACCGAGAAATGATTTGGTTGAACACAAAGTAAGCTGCCATTTCACCATCACCTTGAATGTAGGCATTTCCTCTACCCAATTAATAAAGTAGTCTACAATGACAATGATGTATTTGTGTCCCCCAGTAGAAACTGGGTTACACGTCATGTAATATACTCCCCACTTGGTGAAGGGCCCTACCGCGATGGAAGGGAAAAAAGGAGTAGGATATGACTGCATATTTATGGTATAGAGCTGACAAGGATGACAACGCTTTACAACTTCCACACAATATTTGATGATAGTGGGCTAGAAATAACAGGCACGTATAATTTTCTTTGTCATTGCTAACCCATATAAATGACCCACACACTCCATTATGTGAATCATTTAGGACAAGATCTTCCTCCTCGTAGGTGAGGCACTGATGCAACATCAAATATACCCCTCGTTGATACAAGGTATCATCGATGATAAGGTAGTTTTTCGCAATAACCCACAACTTGCGTCGATCTTCCCATGAGAAGGAAGCAAGACACTTAAGAGTCTATAGATACACTAGGATATCTTCGTACCAGGAATCGGTTGAAATAAAAAATATATACTCATCTGGGAATGAGTCTTCTTCCACCAATACCATCTCTTTTGTAGGGAATTACAAGATCAATTATGCGAAAACTAAGGATTTCTTGGACTTAGCAGATTGAAAATCCAAGTCAAACTCTTGGAGAATGACTATCCATTTATTGAATTTTCCCTCGATTATACATCAGGATAAAACATACTGGAATGGATTCACATCTGCAACCACTGTGTTTGTCCTTAGAAAGATGTAGTGATGTAGCCTCTGAAAAACATAGACCACTTCCAATTCCAACTTCTCGATGTGCGAGTACCTAAGTTCAGTTGAAGCTAATGCACGAATAAGGTAGTACACAACATGCTCTTGGAGCTTGTTATCTTCCTGAACTAATACTACTCCTATGGTTGACTCAGATTCTACTAGATACAATATAAAATCCCTAGTGTAATCTGGTGGGTGGTGTAGTAAAGGAGCTGGCAATAAATCCTTCTTTAATGCTGTTGGCCGCTATGGGCAGACCCGGGTTTACTGTAATGTACCAACAACACCCCTATCTCACTGGCCCTTTCGGTGATAGACCACAGGGCAGCCTGAAGTCTCACCTGAAGTGATTCTAATGGGCTGGCCAAAGACTCAAGTGTCTTCGACTAGGTTCTGTGGCATCCTGTGTGCGTCTCGTAGCTCTTCTCCACCCGTGAGACCTCTCTCTTCAATGCACAGTTTCCTCTTACTCGCGATGACTCTAGCCCTTATCTCATCGCCGTGTCCTGGGAAACACGTAACTCTATCCTACGCTCAATCCTCAACCTACGGTACCGCGCACCACAGCTCCTCTGATGGTGCGATATCGCCTCCCTGTGATATCCTACCGTTGCAACTCAGCGTACCTAGCGTTACTTGTGTTCAACTTATAGGACTCAACATGCAAGAATGCTTTACACTGTGGCTCTCAACTGTCATAGTGAAACATAGACAAACTCTTATATAGAATAATTAAAGGCTTCAACCTACATTTATCCCTCTATAATGCTATGAACTGAATAACACATACATACATTAAACTGTAAGCAAAGTTCATGTAATGAGTGACAGATACAACAAGTAAATACAATCACATGAATCAATCACATAACAATATGATTTTACGTGGTTCACTTCCAGGGTAGAAGCTACATCCACATAACCGTGTTTTATTATATCTGGAGAGAGTACATAGTTCTACTGCACTACATATGCAGCTCGAGATCTTCTAGGTAACTCTGCACACAGCCTGGAGCCCTTCTCTCTTAGATCTCTTTTCTATCTCTATATTACCTTCTTACAATATTCTCTCTCTCTCTCTCTGTCAATCCCTGCGGATTGTTACATACATGATCGATGAGCTAGCTACTGGTTACAGTAAGATAACTACCACTGATAACAGAACCAAAGCTTAGCTTCTATAACTGTCTAATGTATGCTTGTCTAACTACCCCACTAATCAACCGAACAACCAACCAACCAACCCTTTTACAATACAAAATACATCCCTTTATAGGCGGCCCGAAGGTCTCACCATTAAAACACTGTGGGCCTGTCCCAACAGTAACCCAAAAACCGTAACTAGTGACAGTCGACATATCTGTACTTGAGGTAGCCGCTTTCCGTCACACCACTACTCTCTCCAGTCTTCCATGCTTCCTGGTGCTGACCATGGGTACTGTGCACCGCTTCCCATTCTGTCCTTCGTCTTCAATACCTCGGCCTTGTTGCTCCTTTTCCTTTATGAGGGTAGTTGAGCCCTCCTGTCTTCCACCACTGCCTTCAATGCAGTGGGTGAGCTCTCTCCTCTCGGTCGCTCAGGTACTGTTGTCTCCTTTGACTTCGCTGCCCTGGTAGTCATAGTTTTCGGCTCTTCTCTGCAGCTAGAAACATGCTACGGCGTCGTATCTTTACATGATCTCTTCATCTTTGCCAAAACTGTCTTTCCGCCAAAATGGCAGCTTTTCCTGTAGCTGCGGGACCCTACTCCAACAAATGCCTTGAAAAGGAGTTGTGTGGTTTCATCCCACAGGAATGGGGTGTCTCTTAATATTGTGGAAGATAAAATTCATTACCTACTGGAAGGCAGCTCCGACATTGTTCAAACCGAAGGGAATTTTCTTATATGCGAAAGTCCCCCAAGGAAAAATGAAGGCCATTTTATGTTGGTCTTTTGGCTTAATTTGAATTTGATTATACCCCAAAAAACCATCCATGAACGAGAATACCTCACTACCCGCACAAGCATCTCTGATCAATGAAGGGCATGGGGCAGTTATCCTTGGGACATGCTTTATTTAAGTCATGAAAGTCAGTGCACACGTGTATAGTCCCTTATTTTTTATCAATAGGAACGAGATTGGATACACATTCTATCAGAGTAATTGGGTAAATGAACCCAGCTTTCAGCAATTTCTCCACTTCAGCCTTGACGGCTACCGCTTTGCGCGGATATACTGGTCTAAGTTTTTATCGAACATGTTTCACATTAGGGTAAGTACTGATTTCGTTTACAACTATAGATGGATCAATACCTGGCATATCCTCATATGACCAGGAAAAGACGTCGTGAATTTCCTTAAACAAGGAAGTATAAATGGCAATCTCCTCCAGAGAGTAGCTTGCACCAATATGAACATGTTATCTCCTAAATAAATTAGTCTTAAATAGATCAAACTCAAAAAATTTATTTTTTGCATAGTGATCAAGATTTCAGTGCACATTATGAAATATTTGTGTGTGTCTAATAAAGTTGGAACGCCTTGTGCTCTGTTTCTTCATAAAATTCAAAGTTTATCTTTCGGTGGCTTAGGCGAACATCTCAACGGTTCATTAGCCACCGAAAATCCCAGCTTTCGGCAGCTTGAAAATTGGACTCAGGACTACATTAACCACCGAAAGCACATTGACTCTATTTTTAATGAAAATTTTGAAGAGTAGCTTCCGATGGCTTGGGAAATCATCTCAAAATTCATTAGCCATAGAAAATCCCAGCTTTCAGTAGCTCAAAAATTGGATCCAAGATCACCTTAACCACCAAAAGCTCCAAAAGAGGAAAACAGTTAGCGCATTTGTAGAAATCAACCATCGTCACAATGAGGGGTGTCACAATCAAGCACTTAACCGTAGAAAAGATTGGGACTGCAAAAAATCATGAGTTGGTAAAGAATAGGTTGTTATTAAACTGAAGTGACTGATAAAAGACCCAAACCCTCACTACCCTCCACCTGTCCTGTGACTGCAATCGAGCCACCACACAACATTGAGTTCCAGTTAAAATGATTACTGTACTAGCAATCTCACGGGTCTCATAAAAATTTACTATGAATTTGTTCAAATCCCAATTGAACAACCAACCCCTCAAAATTAGCATCCTCTCCTTATCCCATTACACATTTTCTTGCATGCATCCTCATTGATCCAATCCCTCCCTAAATCTAGCACGGTAATCTCCTTCCCCAAGGATTGAATTTTGATCTTGCAGGTACAAGAAGAGTAGTCCAGAAATGAAGAAAGGAAGAGGACCTACCCTCAGACAGGAATTAGGTGACCTTGGCTATCTCGAGTCACACCCAGAGGTATGCCAACTCTTTAAAGAATCAGGATGCTACAGGTTCTACGAGAAAATTCAGGGATCCCACCAACAAGTGGCAGAAGCCTTTGCTTTCTCCTTTGATGGCTCGAAGGCATTGATAGGCAGAGAAGAGTTCCAGGTTGATGAGGCTCTAATAGTAGAAGTAGCAGAGTTACCAAGGATTGGGGAGAAATGGTTCAAAACCACCATCACAAAGGATGTGGAATTCAGGTCTTACTTGAAGCCTGATCACAAGAATGTTGTATGGAAGAAAAGCATCCCTTCAACCTGGCTTGAGGAGAAGTGGCAGTAGTTGTTTAAAGCAATCCTGGTCTATATAACTTATGAGGGAAAGTATAACAAGGTGATGATGTACCACTTTAAGTTAATGAACCATTTCACTGGCAAGAGCCCACTGAACTTGCCTTTCTACCTACACAAGAGCCTAACCAAGATGGCCCATGAGGTTAAAGCCCAGCCCACCAAAATTGCAGGCAGGCTATTCCATCATGGCCTGATAAAGCTCATTTTCCTAGAATTGTTGAAAAGAAGAAACATAGCATGGACATACTTCCAATTTTGGAATGATTTTGATACATGATTGCAGCCAGAAGACAAAGGGAAGTCTCCTTCAAAGAATTCCACCACTCCCAGGAGTGGTAAGAGGAAGAGGAGGGCCATCTCTCCAGTGGCAGTAGACCATGCCTCTCCAACTTCTAAGACCAACAAAGCCAAGAGAAATATGGATTTTAGTGGAAAGGAGGAAGAGGCTCCAACACAAGGTAAAGATATACTCAACCTACCTTACTCAGACTTTGAAGATGAAGAGGAGCAGGAAGTTGACCTTAGAAAATAGGTTGCAGCAGAGCATGAGGAGTTTCCCTCACCTACACCAAGGGAGGGTCAATATGAACCAATGCCAAAGGCTTCCTCTAGCAAACCTAGGTCCCAGAGAATCAACCAGCTATTAGGGAAAGTATATGAACTAGAGGTCTTAGAGAGAGAAATCAAAAGAACTAATGCAAGATTAACCAAGAGAAATACTGAATTGCATGATCCTCTTCTAGAAATGAGAGGGATGTATATCCTGCTGCAAAAAAGAAATATGAGATTAATGAAGGACAACGCTAGTCTCTATATTAGCCATTCATATGTGATTGCTTTATATATGAATCTGCCAGCATAGTGAGTTCTCCATTTATTCACCTTATTATCAACCCTCTGAACATTGATAGTTAGAAGCCTTATCTATTTGATTGAGTTTTATGCATGTCTTAAGTGAGTGAGGTATTATAGGTCATCTGACTTGATCGATTTAGTAAACCATTGAATAAAAATTGAAGTTACCAGGCATCCTCGAACTGCAACCTAGAGGAGTTTCCTGGAGAACTAACAAATTGGTGCTGTTGCCGGGGAGAGGAGATTGAATCTTAGACTCCCTAGGGGACGACATAGATACTACTTTGATGATAGACAAAGTCTGGACACTTTTTTGGTTGTAATCATCTATCTAGCGACTCCATTGGAATAAGGTGGCTTCAAGAAGACCAAGTACCAGAGCAAACCCTCAAGGGCCACTAGCAACACCTATTTCATATCCATAAGATATTCTAAGAAGAGAAAGGGCTTCACTAAGATAGACCTCTAGAGCTGCAAGGGGAGCTACATCAGGTATTTCCAGAGATATTTCTATTGTTATATCAAATAGACCTCCATTTCAATCTTCTTCTGCTGAAGCATATAGTTCTCAAAAATTTATAAGTAAATAAAATTTTTTTAGGGTTGGGGAATCTTCAAGTACTGTTGCTTGTGAAGATCTCATCCCTGGAAACTCCACTAAGATAGATCTACCACAAATACTTTCTCATCTAATACCCACACGAACAACATCTCCTTCTGCCCTTTCCATACCCACATCCAATATGGATGCCCCTCTGACATTGATGGAAAGAGGGCCAAATGGATTACCAAGCTTATTGAGTTTGACATAGAAGTAAAGCCCATTGAGCTAGAAAAATACCAAGGTCTAGCTAAGATCATGCCTGAAGAAAATTGTGATCTATTGAGAATGAGTTTCATTGGTATAAGTTCAGAAAACCTGCAAGCAGTAGAGGCGACAACAGAGGCAGTTCAGGAGCAGCATGACAACCAACAGGTGGCTGAGAACTTGTCTTCATGTGAGTGGTACTCATGTATTATTCATTTCTTGCAAATTTTAGAAGTTCCCCCTAGGCTGAGCCTAACTCAAGCATGCGCTTTTAAGCTTAAGTCTGTTAAATTTATTATAATTGATAAGTTGTTGTATTGGAAAGATCCTTTTGGTGTTTTGCTGAGATGCTTAGATAAAGAAGAGTCAGTTCAGGTCATACATCAGTTTCATTCAAGAACATGTGGGGGGCATCATTACTAGAATACTACAGCCCACAAGATTCTGAGGGCTAGGTACTATTGGCCTGTTCTTTTCTCTGATGTATGTACCTTTGTAAAATCCCGTGACAAATGCCAAAGATTCATAGGAAAGCAGTAGCTCAGATATTTGCCCCTTAGACCTATTGTAGTGAATGGTTCATTCCAACAGTGGGGTCTTGATTTCATAGGTGAGATCAATCCTTCATCAAGTGGTCAGCATAAGTGGATCCTAGTAGCCACATATTATCTCACCAAGTGGATAGAGGCAGTCCCCACAAGGAATTCCACTCACCAAGTCGTCATGAAGTTTTTATATGAGAAGATCTTTATCAGATTTGGTTGTCCAGTAAGGCTAGTGACTGCTAATGCACCAGTTTTTAAAGTCGGGGCATTGGTTAACATGTGTGAATCGATGGGCATTCAATTGGTGCATTCCACTTCCTATTACCCTCAAGGAAATGGCCTTGCTGAGTCATCCAATAAAATCCTAGTTAGAATCATTAGAAAACTATTGGAGAATAATCAGAAAAGCTAGGATTCTAAGCTAAAGTTTGCTCTATGGGCTGACAGAGTGACTGACAAAAAATCCATAGGGACTTCTCCTTTCAAGTTGGTTTATGGTACTGAGGCCATTTTCCCCATTTAGTTGATTCTACCAGTTGCAAAATTCTTTCAAGAGGAACATGATGAACCAAATGACATGGTAAAGAGGATGCTTTATTTGTTTGAGTTGCAGCAAGTCAAGGAACAAGTGGTGGAGAAGTCAGAAGCTCACTGTTATCACATATATAGTAGCCGGGCTACCATATTCTATTTTTTAGACACTGTACATTTTTCAGTCAGATCTCTTACATATGAGATGCTGAGATGAGCATTTTTGATGGATCATTTTTGTATTAGTGGACTATTGTACTCTCCCATGCCAGGACTGAGCTTATGACACTCAGATTTGAGGACCGATATAGCCATTTATGTTATTTTAGAGCAGTAGTGGATGCCTAGTGTTATATCAATACTTTCTCATTGGATATATGGTGTTTTAGATGGATTATATTGCATGGATATGACTCAGTATTTTATATGGTGTTATGGTTATTATTGCTCTTATATTGATTCTTGTGACATATATTGACTTGTGGTATTATGATCTGGCAGTCATATTTATATGGACTTGGTTGTATATTATACTATGTATTGATGTCCTTACTCTGGATTTGAATTTCTTGATCTATACTCATTGGTTTTACCCTCCTTAGGGAGAATAAAGGTAGTCATTCCCACCATTGTTTTGGCTTGCTAGTGATTGGCTCCATCATTTCATTGTCTTCATCCATCCATTACCTTCCAGTTTAATTTTCAACCCGATTGACTTCTTGACTTGTGGCATGGAGGACCTTTTTCCCTGCTAGAACCTTTGTTGGACAAGCCTCCCTGTTTACATTGTGTCTCGACTCTGAGTTGGTGACAAAACTTGCCTATGGTAAGTTGGATAGTATGCCTAAATCATTCTGGTCGGTTGTCCCAATGTTTGGCACTGTACAGAATTCCCCCTAGTCACTTGAGATGTTGTTGGCTAAAACTAAAAGCTCATGTACTACTTTTATTGAAATATGCGCCCATGGAAAATGAAAATTGTAAAACTGTGTTTCTTAACATATGTAAAAAGGGAAAGAGCAATGAAATGCTAAGATACTCCTTGAAGAGTATAAGAAAAGGTCCAAAAAGCAATGGTTAAATAATGTTATATCAAAGAATTGTTGACCTTGTTAAAAATAAATATGGCCCGGATGAAAGCTGCGATTAGCTATGCTTTTGAGCATTGGTGAAGTCCCAAAGGGTTCATATAGGCCAAAAAGGCCACAGAATTAAATGTGATCCTAATGAAATTATATCAAGATTGATGTAGACATGATGCCTAAGTTGAATAAGCACTCTCTAAACAACTCATCCATTTGTGAGGCACTGCCATTCCTTGTGTTGTTGTTTGTCCAGTATTGGTTATAGTGAGTTCTCCCTTTCCTTGTCTAAAGTGTCATGATTTTGAGTAGGAGGTCATCCTTTGCCTTAGCCTTGTCATTTCCACCTTTCACCCTTCACTAGCAAAATGACTACAACTATGAAGTGAGTATAGTCTTGAAAGTCTGAGTCTAAGTAATAATAAATAAAGCCTGATATTTATAAGTATTTGTTGATGTACCGCCAGTGAAATGAATGCTACTTGTTGATTTTGTTACGTGAATGAGTTGTAGAGCATGGTTTAACCTTTTTAACACTTGCAGCAGATGGATATAGTCTGAGTTATTATTGGTGTCTGATTATTCATAGATGGTTATATTGTTTATTGGATATGATTGATGATCAGATAGAGACCTATGAGGGGTATGAGTATACAACTTAGATGGATTTGGATTCTTTGAGTCTAATGAGACAGTTTATTTCCAGTTTCGGGCACTTGCAGATGTGATCAGGCTCATTCTGCCTTTCTGATGCAGTTTTTCTTCACATGTTGATATATCTGAGCAGGGAGATGTTTTAGTTGGATCTCCTAGGGAGTTGTATGGAAAATAGGGGCGTAACCACTTGTTTGTACCATAGTACCCCCATTCCAGAGAGCTTGGTGAGCTCAGTTTGACAACACAGGCACCCTAGGAGGTTGTTTTGGTAGGTTCAAGTTTCCCGAGGCAGATTAAAAAATGATTAAATGGTTATTGAAGAAATTGATTTGGGCTACCGAGGCAAAGAAATGGCATGGGGTGAGTCACAATGATGAGAGTGATGTCTTCCACACCTTCTCTAGCAGTTTCAGCATTTTATGGGGCCCGCACCTATTTTTGGGAAAATTTTATATATTTTCTGGAGCTTTTTTGGAAACCCACGATTTCCTCAAGGAAGCACAAAAGTCAAAATTTTAAATTATTATATTATTTATTGTGCCATGGGGACACCCAAAGTGAGTTAGTCAAACACTCCTTGGACCCACCATGTGCTTTCATTTATTTCTTGTTGAGTGGGTTACCTTTATTTGGGTGGTTTAAGTCCACTTTGGTAAATTATGGTTATATTGATCCATGTATTGTATGTTGAGCTCATCTAGACCATTGATTAGAACATTGTATCTTTTAATCTTAGCCACTCATTTTGAAATTGGTTAGGATTTGGTTATGATTGAGGTTCTCTCATTTCTATTTAAAGGAGAGAGCTTCTCATTTGTAAGGGGTCTTTGGCTCTTGGATCTGAAGAATAGAAATACTTTTTCTATCGAAATTTTCTGGATTTGCTTTGCATCTGGTGTGCTCAAATGGTGATTAGCTTGTCTTCAACTTACTAGCATCATGGAAATTCTTGTGAGATCTATATTTTTTGTGGCTATCATTGTTTTGTCTACAGGAGGGCATTTTGGCTGGAGCATTTCTGTAGGGGGACCTCAACTCGCTCGGCTCTCTTCGCCTTGGAACAGGGGGTTTTCATTAGTTTCATTGCGATCTATGATTACTTCATTTTACTGTCTTGTAGCATTCAGTTTCTTTATTTTGTATGTGCAAATCTAATATGGTTGACGTTTGCTCATGCAGGGTAGGGGGTGTTTTGATGGCTTGGAGCTTGCATATGCCATAGAAATCACAGAGATCTTCCAGGATTGATTGGGATAGCTAGGATCATCACTATTACAGACTTCTACAAGCTTATATAGGTAATGTTTGGGTACATATGGTACTCCCAAAAGACCGAACACCTTGAGCAACCGCTTCACACAAATAGATCACAGATCAACACACCGATGTTTGTCACATGGTTAAAACCCTTGAGAGGGAAACAGTCCATGACCCCAGCTAAGTAGCTACTTGGAGCAATTTATTATGCAAAAGAAAGAAAGTTACATGAGCTTCTCATAATTGATCAACTAGCCAAGGACCCTCTATGCTCTTTAAATAGAGATCATAGACCAATCGGGTGTTAAGCCACGGATCAATGGTAGGTATGATCTAAAAGAAGTTGAACCATCGGATCACTCTATGTCTAGAACATATTGTGACCATCGGATTATAATATTTACAAATGCATACTAATGCATACTAAAGAAACACACTTTTACCTAACGGATATATTACACAAGTTGATCTTAACTAACTCCTAAGTGTCTAAATATCCTAACATCCCCCCTTAGGAACAACTTGGGATAGGATTGAAGGATTTACAAAAGCAACACTATTAGGAGAAGGAATGAGGCATTAGAGCCTATCCCCCCTTCAGGACACATTCCTGAACTCCTAACATAGACCGGAGTTTAGAAAACTTCGCTTCTATAAGAGACTTGGTGAAGATGTCTGCAACTTGATCATCTGTAGGGCAATAGAGAACTTTAATAACACTATCATGAACAAGATTTCTAATGAAGTGCATGTGTAGCTCAATGTGTTTGCTGCGCTGATGTAGAACTGGCTCTTTGGAAAGCTTGATGGCACTTTGATTGTCGTACCAAAGTGGAGTAGGCTGCTACTGCTCGAATCCAAACTTTGAAAGGATCTGTTGAAGCCATAAAGCTTCCTGACTGACATTAACTGCGGCTCGATATTCTGCTTCTGCTGAAGAAAGAGCAAGTGCTTGTTGTTTCTTACAAGCCCAAGTGATAGGTCCAGATCCCAGACTGAAAACATAACCTGCAGTAGACTTTCGATCATCAGGATCGTCGGCCCAATCTGAATCAGTGAAACCAACCAACAAAGGTTTCCCCCCTGTACTGTAATTAATCCCAAACTGAATTGTACCTCGAATATATCAAAGTATTCTTTTTGATACTTTCCAATGACTTTCATGAGGAGTTTGCATATAACGGGAAACACAACCAATGGAAAAGGAAAGGTCTGTATGGGAATGAGTCAAGTATAAAATACTACCAATAAGCTGACGATACAATGTGGCATCTACTTCAGAGGAAGTACAAGTGGCAGAAAGTTTGACTCCAGACTAGAAGGGAGAAGGGGCTGGTTTACAATCTTCCATGTGGAAGCGATGAAGAAGGTCAGAATCATACTTAGACTGGGAAAGAAAGATTCCTTCTTTGGTTTGCAAGACTTGGAGACCAAGAAAATAATGCAAATGTCCTAAGTCTGGCATTTCAAGATTTTGCTTAAGACTAGATTTCACATGGGTTATAAGTTTAGGGTCATTACCAGTAAGGATAATATCATCAACATAAAGAACAAGTATGATGAGATGGTTTCCTACTTTCTTGGTATAGACATTGGGGTCAGAATGGCATCTAGAAAAACCAGTGTCAAGGAGAAAGCTATCCATTCTAGCATACCAAGCTCTAGGAGCTTGTTTAAGGCCATATAAGGATTTCTTAAGGAGACAAACAAGGCTAGAGTTATCCTGAACATATCCAGGAGGTTGTTCCATGTAAATTTCCTCATGTAAATCACCATGTAAGAAGGTAGACTTGAAATCCTTTTGATGGAATTCCCAGTTATGTAAGGCTGCAAGGGAAAGAACAAGGCGGATGGAGTTCATTTTTGCTACAGGGGAAAATGTTTCATTGTAGTCAATTCCTTCAACTTGGGAAAAACCTTTGGCAACTAACCTTGCCTTATGTCTTTCAACACTTCCATTTGATGCATACTTAGTTCTGTAGACCCATTTACATCTGACAAGTTTTCTTCCTTTTGGAAGAGGAACAAGATCCCAAGTATCGTTCGCCATTAAGGAACGATATTCTTCATCCATAGCTGCATCCCAATCTGGATTTCTTGAAGCTTCTACAAAATTTTCTGGATCATGATTCTCGAAAACTTGAGCCAAAAGAGAAGGGGCTCGCTGAAACTGAGAATGTGTTCGTTGTTGATCTCTAGGATCACCGAAAATATCACCAGTTGCTTCACATGTTGAACGGACCCATCGAGGAAGTATTGGTGCTGGTGCAATTGGAGGAACATGAGCAGGCGGAGGTGGATTTTCAGCCTCACTCTCATCATCATAAACTGGAGTTGGAAACATGTCAAGGAAACTAGAAGAAGAAGAAGAAGAAGACATAATCGTTGAATCAGGCTTGCAGGCCAAAGATGGCACACCCACCAAGTTAGGCTCGTAGGCTAAGAGATTTTCATCAAATTTAACATCTCTTCTAATGATTATATCATGTGAATGGGGATGAAGAAGTCTATAACCTTTTACATCTTCAGAATATCCAACAAATATGCACTTTTCACTTTTAAGCTGTAATGCTTTCCTTTTTTCATCCGGAATGTGAGCCCATGCTTCACAACCAAACACACGAAAGTGACTTACATCTGGTTTAATTTTACTCCATGCTTCTTCCGGTGTTATACCTTGTAAAAATTTAGTGGGTGTGCGATTAACTATGTAATTTTCATAATTTATGGCCTCAGCCCAATATTGAAGACTTAGTCCCTTAGATTGGATCATACAATTAGCCATTTCTTTTAAAGTGCGGTTCTTCCGTTTAGCTACACCATTTTGTTGTGGTGTATATGGAACAGTGTGCTGTTGTTGGATTCCTTGTTCAATGCAAAAAATAGTGAACTTGTTGTTAACATATTCTCCTCCATTGTTGGATCTTAACTTAATAATTTGATGACCGTATTGTTTTTCAACAAGGGCCTTATAGGCCAAGAACATGTTAAATACTTTTCTCTTAAGTTTTAGGAAGTAAACCCAAGTGCGTCTGGAGTAGTCATCAATGGAAGTTAAGAAATATTTGAAACCAGAAAAGCAAGAATATGGGAGAGGGCCACACAAGTCACTATGCACAAGCTCCAAGGGAACCGAGGCGTGCCAAGAGGCACATTTGTCAAAACTGTCTCGATGATGTTTTCCGAGTACACAACCGGAACAAACACCATCCTTGCAAGATACCAGCGAAAGACCAGTCACCATATTGTCTTTACATAGTTGTTGCAATGAGCGATAATTTAAGTGACCAAATCGCTCATGCCAAAGTTTGCTCAAGTTATCACTATGCGCAACAATAACTGAAGGAAAAGGTGATGACCCAAAGTTGTTAAATTTGTACAACCTAGTAATATCATCAACAGTTCCAGTAGGAAGGACATTTTGAGGATTTTCAAAATCCTTGATTACAACTTAGTGAGGTGTAAACGTTACAGTTTTACCGTCACTTGAACTTAGTAATTTGATAGACTGATAACAAATTGCAGGAAATTTTTGGAACACATAGTACATCACTGAAATGACCATTTTCTATTGGAACTATTCCAGATCCTACAACACTCAGAGATCTATCATCACCAACAACTATTTGTTTAGTGTTACATTCATGCATAGTAGAAAATATGGCTTGATCCTTAGCCATATGATAAGATGCTCCAAAATCAATGAGCCATTCATTTGAAGTAGAAGAATAAGATGCAGTATAAGAGTAACCAGAAGCACAAAGTGCATGTCCATGAGAGGTAGATTTTGAAGACGAATCTAGGCTGATGTGGTGCTTCTTCATTGCTGCTTCCAAGAATGCCATCTTCTTAAAACACTTAGATTCATCATGATTATCTTTCCCACAAAAATCGCATTGACGCTTAGTCTTCTTTCCTTTTTGCTTGGATCCTTTGTCATTTTTTAAAGAAGGAGCTGGCTGAGAAGGTTTGGGACCCTTGTTGTTTTGCTTATTATTGTGAAAATTTTGTTTCTTGGGAGGCTTGGACTTTTCTTTCTGTTGGGACAATAAGGCTTTCCCAGATGTATCTGCATTGTTAATTATTCCAAGATGAATGAGCTTATCTTGCTCTCTAATTAAGGAATCACAAAAGGATTCAAGGCTAGGCTCTTAATAGCAAGCCGCAGTCAAGGATTCTTTCATGGAGTAGAATGTAGATACAAAAACAGAATATGCAGGTCTAAGTTTTGAAAGAATATGATAAATACATTGTTTTTCTTCTTTCTTAATCTTGCATTCTGCACATAATAGTCTAAGAGTTTTATACTTAGATAAATAGTCTTGAATGCATGAAAAATCATTTGGATTCAAGGAAAGTAGCTCATTCTCAAGTTGATGACCTCGAATTTCATTGTGTTTACCAAACACAGATTCCAACTTTTCTCAAGCGAGATTAGGTTCATCAATTCCAAATATGTGGAATCGCAAATCAGTAGAGATTGACATCCCAATCAATCCACAAGCTTCATCACATCTATTTTCCCATTTAATTTTGTTATCATCATCAGTGGGTTCTATTTCTTTCCTTGAGTTTATCATGAAAAGTCCCCTACTTCGCAGAACATCCTCCATACGAGATTTCCATGAGAAATAGTTAAAACTTGTAAGTATAATATCACAAGGGGCGGCCATACTATAAAATAATGGTTGAAAGAATAGAAACTTACTATCTGGATGCAAATAGCTTGAAAAAATATGCGGTTTTAAAAAAAACGACACTTAAAACTGATTCTGGATGATGAAGTTATGCTTGATCAAAGAAAAAGTTGAAGATTTCTCCAATAGTGACATGACAGATATTAACTTGACCAACTAAAAAAAGAAGTTCCCTCTTCCCAAGATCAACCTTTGACAATCACTTTTACAATAAAGTTGCTTTGAAGTGAATCACTTTTGTAGAATAAGTGATGTTTACTTTTACAATAATGTGACTTTTAAATAGTGCGGCAATAAATTAAAAGACTTAAGTGACTCACTTTTATTTTATTTTATTTATGTGAGCTGCACTTTTACAATATAGTAACTTGAAAATAGAAACTGCATGCACTAAAAAGTACCTTAATAAGACTTTAACTCAAGACCTATTAAGTAATAAAGCAACTTTGGACCAAGTGAGCTAAGTTTAAAAGGTACGTAAAATAATGGAAAGAGGAAGGAGGTTTTTTTTTTTTTAACTCTTCTCTCTCGTTCTCCATGCTTGCTTTCTTTTCCTGCAAATCACAAAAAAAAAAAAAAAAATTCCACAAAATGGGGTTAGATCTTTGTTAGCTTACCCGAAAAGTCTACGTTTTCAAGTTTTCTCGCAGTTTCTGATTTGCCATGATCACACAAGGTGCACGGCAAAGAGCATATGTAGCCGAGAAGACAAGAAAAAAAAAACTTTCCCTTGCTGTTTCTGATTCGCCGCGATCGCGCAAGGTGCACGGAAAAGAGCATACACAGTCAGGGAATGAAACATTCCAAGACTAAAACAAAAAATATCTAATAATAAACTGATAAAATATGAGATATTTACAAAAAAACAAATCCGTCACTGTAACATTATACCTTCAGATTTGCCGAAATGGGTGTTTCTAGAGCAAACAGAAATGGTTTTCGGTGAAACAAAAACTATTCCCCAATGGAAATGACACTCTAGATGCAATGGAACAACTCTCATAGGCCACAAATGCACAAAAAATCTATAACTAGAAACCCTTTCAAAGTTTCAACAACACCGGTTCCAGATCTTGATCAAAACCAAAAGCAGCTCTTCATAAAAGCTCTGATACCATGTTCGGGTACACAGGGTACTCCCAAAAGACCAAACACCTTAAGAAAATGCTTCACACAAATAGATCACAGATCAACACACTGATGTTTGTCATGTGGTTAAAACCCTCGAGAGGGAAACAGTCCACGGCCCCAGCCAAATAACTACTCGAAGCAATTTATTATGCAAAAGAAAGAAAGTTACATGAGCTTATCATAATCAATCAACTAGCCAAGGACCCTCTATGCTCTTTAAATAGAGATCATAGACCAATCAGGTGTTAAGCCACGGATCAATGGTAGGTATGATCTAAGAGAAGTTGAACCGTTGAATTACTCTATGTCTAGAACATATCGTGACCGTCAGATTAGAATATTTACAAATGCATACTAAAGAAACACACTTTTACCTAACAGATATATTGCACAAGTTGATCTTAACTAACTCCTAAGTGTCTAAATATCCTAACATTGGTAAGATCTACAGGTAATTTCTTCTTTTCTGATCTTATTCTATTGTACCTTGCTGAAATTTAACTATTTTTCTGAAAACTCCTAAACCATAGAAACCTAAAAAATCAAATAATCAAGGAACCGTCTGATCTTTTGCCAAACCATTTCTGGGTTTCATAGATCGAGCCCCCCCCTAACTAAATCAACTAGAACACTGGACAAATTCCTCATAGATTGACCTAGATCTGATTTTTCAGCAAAAAACTACATAAGCCCCCACTAAAAAAATTGACCTGCTAGGGTTTTGAGTTTTTTTGATTTTTGACTTCACAGATGGATAGATCAGGTCTTGGGTAGTTCGAATAAACCCCAACATTATCAAGAGGCTCAACAGTTTGACCGGAATTCGAAAAATAGACTGAAACTGCCCTAGCGCCCTCACTGAAAATTGGCCTTTTCGAAAGTAGGTTTTTCTGAAATCTGACATGATAGGCTAATAGATCAGGTCCCAAGCATCCTAGAACACCCTCAATGCTATGCTAATTCATCCTGGTTTTCCCTAGATCTGAAAAAATCAGTTTTCAGCCTCCTAGCTCCATCATCAGATTTTGACTTCTCTAGATCTGATTTTCCTGCTATTTTCCTGATTTGGGCTTGTCGATCAGGTCTCCCTGATCTCTTCTCATCAATAACGCTGAGCCATCAGCCTTCTGGTAGCCCCTAAAACTTCAGATTTTCCTTCCTAGCCTCTAGCGATTCCCATCTACTGAGTTGGGTTTCCTGTACCTTGGCTTTTCCAGACCAATTGCTTTCTGGGTTCATAGATCAAGGTGTTTCCCACATGGGTTTCCTGAAGCATTGTCTTACCACTGAATCCATTTCCCAATGCATCCAAAGCATTGATCTCCAAGCTAGCGCTGCCCTTAGGCTCTTAGCCTTTTCCATCTACCAACATTCACTGATAGCTCAAACACCTTTTACTAAGTCTGATTTCTAGGTACTGGATAGTCCCAACTCTGTTTGTGCTTGCCCTATTATAGTTACATGTCCCAAGACAGTTGCTAGTACCTAAACCCTAGAGCCAGGGTTCCCATTCACCTTGCACCTTAATTACCCTGAAGCCCCATCTGATCTGCTTCTGGTGTCTAGGTTTGATCTCTCCTGTCGGGAGCAGATCCGAGTCTCCCCCATTGTTGTCCTGGACTAGGATAACCTAAAGTGAAGGCTGCCTTGATTAGTGTGACAACCATCCATTTGGGAGTCTAGGCAGTTGTGGTTCCACCCCTTAGTTGCTTGACCCTCTACCATCCATTTTGGATCCACCTCATGCAAGAAATTACAAGGCAGGTGATAACACTCACTAAAAGAAGATTAAAATTATTTTTGATAAGAAGGAAAAGGTGGACAATTTTGAGGTTGGAGACTGGGTTCTGAAATGGGATGCTGTCAGGCAAGACAAGGGAAAGCATGGTAAATTTGATTCTCTGTGGATAGGCCCTTTTCTGATAGATCAAGTGCAACATAACAACACTTTCAAACTGCAAAATATTGAAGGAGAGGAGGTGTTTGATGGCCCAGTCAATGGGCGATTTCTGAAACTCTATTTCATTTAAGGCTTTAAAGCCTTATTATTGTAAAATATTATTTTTTGTTGTTTTTGTTTTTTGTAAAATAAATTCCATGCCCAATGGAACAGTAGAAGATAGGTTTAATTATTATTTTTCAGGAAAGGCATTTGGTCTGGGGTTCTTGGGACCTCACAGGAAGGTTCCCATCCCCAAGTAGGAGCCAGATGTTATTTCCTAAATAAATTAGTCTTAAATAGGTCAAACTTAGAAAATTTAGTTTTTGCATAGTGATTAAGATTCCAGTGCACATTATGAAATATTTGTGTGTGTCTAATAAAGTTCGAATGCCTTGTGCTCTGTTTCTTCATAAAATTCAAAGTTTAGCTTTCGGTGGCTTAGGCGAACATCTCAACGGTTCATTAGCCATCGAAAATCTCAGCTTTCGGCATCTTGAAAATTGGACTCAGGACTACATTAACCATAGAAAGCACATTGAATCCATTTTTAATGTAATTTTTGAAGAGCAGCTTCCGTTGTCTTGGGTGAACATCTCAACGTTCATTAGCCATTGAAAACCCTAGCTTTCGGCAACTCAAAAATTGGATCTAAGATCACCATAACCATCGAAAGCTCCAAAAGAGGAAAACGGTTAGCGCATCCATCAAAATCAACCATCGTCAACATGAGGAGCGTCACGGTCAAGCACTTAACCGCAGAAAAGACTGGGACTACAAAAAATCATGAGTTGGTAAAGAAGAGGTCGTTATTAAACTGAAGTGACTAATAGAAGACCCAAACCCTCGCTACCCTCCACCTGTCCCGTGTCTGCAATAATACCACCACACATCATTGAGTTCCAGTTAAAATGATTATTGCAATAGCCATATCATGGGTCTCATCAAAATTTACCATCAGTTTGTTCAAATCCCAATTAAACAACCAACCCCTCAAAATCATCACCCTCTCCTTTGTCCATTCCACATTTTCCTGCATGCATCCTCATTGATCCAAGCCCTCCCTGAATCCAATACAGTAATCTCCTTCCCCAAGGTTTGAATTTTGATTTTGCAGGTACAAGAAGAGCAGTCTAGAAATGAAGAGGACTTTCCCTAAGACAGGAATTGGGTGACATTGGCTATCTCGAGTCACACCCAGAGGTATGCCAGCTCTTCAAAGAATCAGGCTGCTACAGGTTCTGCGAGAAAATTCAGGGATCCCACCAACAAGTGGCAGAAGCCTTTGCTCTCTCCTTTGATGGCTCGAAGGCATTGATATTAAGAGAAGAGTTCCAGGTTGATGAGTTTCTAATAGCAGAAGTAGTAGAGTTACCAAGTACTGGGGAGAAATGGTTCAAAACCACCATCCCGAAGGATGTGGAATTCAGGTCTTACTTGAATCCTGAGCACAAGAATGTTGTATGGAAGAAAATCATCCCTTCAACCTGGCTTGAGGAGAAGTGGCAGAAATTGTTGAAAGCAATCCCGGTTTATATAAATTGTGAGGACAGGTATAACAGGGTGATGATATGCCACTTTAAGTTAATGAACCATTTCACTGGCAGGAGCCCACTGAACCTTCCTTTCTTCCTACACAAGATCCTAAACAAGATGGCCCATGAGGTTAAAGTCGATCCCACCAAAATTGCATGCAGGCTATCCCATCATGGCCTGATAAAGCTCATTGTCCTAGAACTGCTGCAAAGAAGAAACATATCATGGAAATACTTCCTATTTTGGAATGATTTTGAGACAGGATTGCAGCCAGAAGACAAAGGAAAGTCTCCTTCAAAGAAGTCCACCACTCCCAGGAGTGGTAAGAGGAAGAGGAGGGCCATCTCTCCAGTGGCAGTAGATCAGGCCTCTCCAACTTCTAAGACCAACAATGCCAAGAGAAATCTAGATTTCAGTGGAAAGGAGGAGCCAGATGTTATTTCCTACGTAAATTAGTCTTAAATAGGTCAAACTCAGAAAATTTAGTTTTTGCATAGTGATCAAGATTTCAGTGCACATCATGAAATATTTGTGTGTGTCTCATAAAGTTCGAATGCCTTGTGCTCTGTTTCTTCATAAAATTCAAAGTTTAGCTTTCAGTGGCTTAGGCGAACATCTCAATGGTTCATTAGCCACCGAAAAGCCCAACTTTCGGCATCTTGAAAATTGGACTCAGGACTACATTAACCACAGAAAGCACATTGAATCCTTTTTTAATGAAAATTTTGAAGAGTAGCTTCCGGTGGCTTGGGTGAACATCTCAACATTCATTAGCCACTGAAAATCCCAGCTTTCAACAGCTCAAAAATTGGATCCAAGATCACCTTAACCACCGAAAGCTCCAAAAGAGGAAAATGGTTAGCTCATCCATCGAAATCAACCACCGTCAGCATGAGGAGCATCACGGTCAAGCACTTAACCGCAGAAAAGACTGGGACTACAAAAATCATGAGTTGGTAAAGAAGAGGTCGTTATTAAACTGAAGTGACTAATAAAAGACCCAAACCCTCACTACCCTCCACCTGTCCCATGTCTGCAATCGAACCACCACACATCATTGAGTTCCAGTTAAAATGATTACTGCAATAGCCATCTCATGGGTCTCATCAGAATTTACTATCAGTTTGTTCATATCCCAATTGAACAACCAACCCCTCAAAATCAGCACCCTCTCCTTAGTCCGTTCCACATTTTCCTGCATGCATCCTCACTGATCCAATCCCTCCCCGAATCCAACACAGTAATCTCCTTCCCCAAGGTTTGAATTTTGATTTTGCAGGTACAAGAAGAGCAGTCTAGAAATGAAGAAAGGAGGAGGACTTGCCCTAAGACAAGAATTGGGTGACATTGGCTATCTCGAGTCACACCCAGAGGTATGCCAACTCTTCAAAGAATCAGGATGCTACAGGTTTTGCGAGAAAATTCATGGATCCCACCAGCAAGTGGTAGAAGCCTTTGCTCTCTCCTTTGATGGCTCGAAGGCATTGATATTAAGAGAAGAGTTCCAGGTTGATGAGGCTCTAATAGAAGAAGTAGTAGAGTTACCAAGGACTAGGGAGAAATGGTTCAAAACCACCATCACGAAGGATGTGCAATTTAGGTCTTACTTGAAGCCTGAGCACAAGAATGTTATATGGAAGAAAAGCATCCCTTCAACCTGGCTTGAGGAGAAGTGGAAAAATTTGTTGAAAGCAATCCTGGTCTATATAACTTGTGAGGACAAGTATAACAGGGTGATGATATACCATTTTAAGTTAATGAACCATTTCACTGGCAGGAGCCCACTGAACCTGCCTTTCTGCCTACACAAGATCCTGACCAAGATGGCCCATGAGGTTAAAGCTGAGCCCACCAAAATTGTAGGCAGGCTATCCCATCATGGCATGATAAAGCTCATTGTCCTAGAACTGTTGCAAAGAAGAAACATATCATGGAAATACTTCCTATTTTGGAATGATTTTGAGACAGGATTGCAGCCAGAAGACAAAGGAAAGTCTCCTTCAAAGATGTCCACCACTCCCAGGAGTGGTAAGAGGAAGAGGAGGGCCATCTCTCCAGTGGCAGTAGATCAGGCCTCTCCAACTTCTAAGACCAACAATGCCAAGAGAAATCTAGATTTCAGTGGAAAAAAGGAGGAGGCTCTAGAACAAAGGTAAAAATATACTCAACCTAAATTACTCAGACTCTCAAGATGAAAAGGAGTAGGAAGTTGACCTAGCAAAGCAGGTTGCAGCAGAGCATGAGGAGTTTCCCTCACCTACACCAAGGGAGGGTCAAGATGAACCAATGGCAGAGGTTTCCTCTAGAAAACCTAGGTCCTAGAGAATCAACCAGCTATTAGGGAAAGTATATGAACTAAAGGTATTAGAGAGAGAAATCAAAAGAACTAATGCAAGATTAACCAAGAGAAATACTGAATTGCATGATCCTCTTCTATAAATGAGAGGGATGTATATCCTGCTGCAAAAAATAAATCTAAGATTAATGAAGGACAACGCCAGGCTCTACACGATGATCATACTGTCAAGGTTGCAGATGAAGAATTCAAACCCTAACTCTCAAGCTCACCTTGCGCTGGAAACCCTAGAAGAGGCAACAATAAGCCTTCAGGATCCGGAGGCAGCTTGTGATGCTACTAATATTCTAAATCCTATGCAGGTTGTAGAAGTACCAGAAGATCAGAATTGAAGTTGTAAAAGGGTAATTAAAAGTTTGATAAAATTTTGAAGAAATAGAGCTTTCGGTGGCTTAGGCAAACACAACAGCTGTTCATTAGCCACTGAAAATAGAGCTTTCGGCGGCTTACAGACCTAGAATTTTTCTTTCTTAGCCACCGAAAGCACAGAACAGTGTAGAAAGGCATGCTTCCACATAGAACCAACTTTGGTTGATCCAAACACCTCATGGATGATTTATGAAGCTGAAAATTAATTAAAGGCACTAGTGGCTTGGGTCTGTTCCAGTTTTGAAGGTTCCAGTGAGGTAAACTGGGTCACAAACCGTACCTACTTTGACAAACTATGACTTGTCTACCAGATAGTAGGTCCTAGTTCTACTTCAGTGATCACTGCAGTTATTAAAGAGTTCAAGGAGTGAGACAGTGTTGAATTTAGATAGATTAGCACTTAAGTTTGGGTTTTTGACCTAATTTTTGCAAAACAGTTATGTTTATCTATTTTTAGTAAACTCAATCCAAATTTTCAGGATCTAAAATAAATTTTGTAAAGGCTATAAAGACTGTGACTAATGTTGAAGCAAGGGTTTGACTTCAGAGACTTTTAGACGCTTATTGTAATCAAGCTTCTCATGTTATTCATCATTTAATATAAGCTCTTTTGCCATTATATGTTCAGGTTCCATCTCTTTTCTGTTCTATACTTGTGCTTGGATGTTTGATTCATGTTTATTCTTTTTTTCTAATACTAGATTGTCATCCTATGTCTGTGTTGATGAGTTGAATTGCAAGTATCTTTCCTTGTTATGATTAGCCATTCATATGTGATTGCTTTATATATGAATCTGCCAGCATATTGAGTTCTCCATTTATTCACCTTATTATCAACCCTCTGAACATTGATATGTAGAAGCCTTATCTATTTGATAGAGTTTTATGCATGTCTTGAGTGAGTGAGGTATTATAGGTCATCTAACTTGATCCATTTAGTAAACCATTGAAGAAACATTGAAGTTACTGGGCACCCTCGAGTTGCAACTCAAAGGAGTTTCCTGGAGAGCTAAAAGAACATTTTCAACAACGTTAGGGTTTACAGAGATGTTGATTGGAATGCTAGAAGAGATATTTTCCATATTCCCCTTAATAAATACTCCCTCCCTGGGTAAAGGATTAACCAGAAGATCATCACCTTCTACCAGTCTCACATTGAACTCCTGATTCTTAATTTTGCTTAACTCTAGAAGAAAGAAGGACTTATGGTGAAGGTCTTCACAAATCTTTTCTCATCTGATCATGGCTTCCAGAATGGCTTCATCCGAAGGAAAAACCATATCGAAGCAATCATATGAATACGTAGAGTTCTCCGCCCAAACAGGAAAATAAGCTTCATCTGACTTCTCTGAGACAAAAGAAGGAGTCGCAATGGAATCGACATTGGCATTAAAAACAATTTGATAAGCTAATTACATTGCAAATAAGGGAATTTGAGCCTAATTATGGGAAGGAAGGACCCAAGGGTCAGTTGTATCTACAACCATCGTGATAGACTTCCCTACACTCATTTAACCTAAATATTTAATAGGGTTCGATATATCGAATGTGCCAATAAAATATGCATACATTCCAACCCCCAAGATCTCATTATCCAGTTTTGACTGATCTTCAACAATACTATGGACTCATTACTTTCAAAATGACCCTTTCAAGTGAAATTGAGGTGGTAAATTGTAACCAAATTTCCTTCGTGCGAAAACACTACAACTCAGAAAATGACAAAGGGAATAACACACATAGCATATGTCTAGCTTCTCCCCAACAATAGATTTTAATCCAGCGGGGCATCGATCACTTCCACCTCAACAGACACTTCTTTCCCTGCCAAATTTATTTCAAAATTTGGTAGGATACCTTGCACACGAAAATACCTTCTGTCGAAACAGTAAGTAGAGTGTTCGATGGAACCAACTCTAGGGATCCTAATGCTTTCCAACAAGACATCGAAATGACTCATGTGGAACCACCTTCATCAACCACTGTTCATCCAATGCTTTTATCTCCATGGAAAACATCAATTGACAAAGCCACATGGTATGGCAGGCATATTTTAACATCGAAAATATTAAATTTCACCTGTAGGCTCGTTGAATCCTTCTTCCTATGGCTACTAAGAGTGCATCCCTCTCAGAAGGACAACTCTATAACACCTCCAATGCTAACATTGCACAAGGATTTTGAGCTAAGTCTTCAACTACGGAATAATTGGAAGCAACCCTAGCATTAGGGTTGTCTAATGTTTTCTTAAAAACACCTTTCGATATATTGGGCATTGGTTTAGCTGGTTTATCAACAGTGAGAGGGGTTGAAGTTTCAGTAGTAGACTTACCAGTCTCTTGAGCCTCCGATTCATAATTCTTATTTCTTTTTTGGAGGAAAGTGTTGGATCATACCATATTGATATAATTATGATCAGTAAGAGCACTAGAAGTGCCCCCGACAACATTTGAAGCAGAAGCTCCATTCTATCCTTGGGGAAAGGGATCCTTTAGGACAACTGATTTTTTTTCTTTAGTAGCTTCTATGCTTATTCCATTAAAGGGAACTTATAAGTAAGGTGGTATCCTGGGAACAACTTACAAGGAAACTTAACCTTTTTCTTGTCTTTCTTGCCCCCATCTCCATTGTTTGTAGGATTTTGCTTGTTTTGGTTACCCTCACCCTTCTTTGCCGCCTTCTTTTTCCCACTGGGGTACTGATTTCCCTTTTGAGAAGACTATGAAAAAACATTAGCACTTTGTGGTGAGGGGGTGGAAACATTAGATGCCTCTGCTGCAAATTGTTTCACTGACAACTCATGGAGTTGGTTGACTAGTAATTCTACAGTTGGAGTACTAACTAAACCAACTACGCCATTGGCATGGGGTCCAGGCTTGGGTTTCTCTTGGTCATTTGTAGACCTAGGCACCTCAGGAATAATTTCATACAAAATCCTAGACTGAGCATATATCAGGTCTAACTACGGGGCCCTGAGTATTGCCTCTTCTTCCGTGGTGACCCTCAAAGTGGATACGTCCTTAGAAATATAAGGAAGTAGAGATTTCAAGAACCACCCCAACACAAACTCGGGAGGTATAGTGGCTTCAATAAGCCTATTTCATCTTTGAAACTCCTGAATGTGATCAGAGATGTGTGTGGCCCTTTTCTATCAAAAAGTCGACAAAAATTCTATATCGACATCATACCAGATAGGAAGCTGAAAGTGATTAAGGAACACGGTTGCTAAATCCAGGAAGCTATCATATGCAATAGACAAAATTTCTATGTACCATTTTTCTACCACATGAGTTATTGTTCTCTGAAAAATACTCAACCAAATGGAGTCATCGTTCAATGAGTTAGAAGAGCACCAAAGGTGAAAAGTGGTAATGTGAGCACCTGGGTCCTCACCAGCTTTGCCTTCAAACTTAGGGATGTCTGATGGAATTTTGATGGGTATAGGTGGCCATGCCACATTGTGTTGCATGGGGTCATTCATTAGATTTGACAAATATGACAAGTTTAACATTGCCAGGAAAGGAATTTTGGGCCTAACCGGGGTTTGATAATAAGGAGTTTGGGGTGTGGATGGACCTGCCCCCTGGATCCCAAAATAAAAGGTGTGGTTTCCCCCAGCCACCAGTTGTGATGTGGTTGCATTATTCTGAAAAGGGTTCCACCTGAAAGCCAGTGTATTTGTAATGACCCCATTCAAATAATTTCATAGAAGGACATTTCCATCAATCCTACTAGTTCCCTAGGTTGGATGGATACATTTGGAATTTTAATAAGGGAGATAATAAATGATGTTTAGACATTAGAATGGGATAAGTATTTAATAGTGGAGCTTATTAAATAAATACAATAGAAAATTGAAGTGGCAATCGAGCATGGAGATGCATGGAGACTATGGGGCCCACACAAGCTAGAAATTTGGTGCCATATGGCACCCTCCTCTTTCAATTTCGAATCCATGGGAAGCCTAAAGGTTCTTGGAAGAAAATACACATAATAGGATGAACTTGGAAGAAAATGTAACTTACATGGGAAAGGAAGAGTCATTTTGGATCTAGTGAGACACTTGAACTAGATTCCCTAGCTCTATGAAAACAATGATGAAGATGATATGACACCTATGACACAATTCAGATCTGAAGGTTGACATCTAACATATCTAACATGGTAGGTCAAAATAAAGAATCCAAGGGGGCGCTCATGTGAGTTGGGGAATCTCAATGGGATCCTACTCTAATTTGGGGAAAATGGAAGGCTAGAAAAGGGAGAGCACAAGGAAAATCATGAGCACACACCCTAATTCAAATTGGCTTGAGTTTGTGGATGTATTGGTAACCTTAGAAGGCTAAGGATGTTTATAAAATTCAGGAATCAACCAAGAGAAGCGATTTTGATCATTTGAGAAATTTGCATTTGAGAATTGAGGGTGAAAGATTCCCATCCAAGTTGGTGTTTGGAGACGCCACTCATGTCTTTCATGGACCGATCAGTAAAATAGAAGAGGTGGGTACGAGCCGGTTTTCACATGTTCCATATAAACATGTATTTTCTAATTGGTCCATACATGATCCATATAAACATGTATTTTCTTTAATGGACTGTATTTGTAGGTGTAATCTACAATTCATCTCATCGTTCCTTCTATTTCAACACTTCCTTTCAACCATTTCCAGTTTTTATTGTATATTCTTGCTCATGGAGGGATTGTGATCTAAGTGAGCTATTTATTTATTTGGGGAAGCTTCTAATGCCCCATTATTTTATGTTCTGATGTAAATTCTCTATATTTCAATTTTAGAAGACTCTCAGGTTTAAATACTAAAATATTTCATGTAAAAATGTTAATCAATGAAGAAATAGTGCCATTTCCTCACTATGTTATTGTGAACCAATGTAATGTTGATGGATTCGAACGAATAAGTAAAATAGTAATGTTTTATGGATGAATGTAATGTTATTTATGTATTTAAATTTTNTTCATGTATAAATGTTAAACAATGAAGAAACAATGCCATTTCCCCACTACCTTGTTGTGAACCAATATAATGTTGATAGATTCGAATGGATAAGTAAAATACCGATGGTTTATGGATGAATGGAAATATACTGATGGATTATATTATTTTAATGTTCAGTACATAATCATTTGGAGTTATTTTAATTGAGTTTCATAGAATTTTGAGAAGTTTGCCTATCATTTCCCCCAAGGTTGAAACTGGTCTTTTTACAGCTGATTTAAGGGAGTTATAGCATAGATCAAAAGTTTAATAGTGATGCATATGAGTTCATATTTATTTCCTTTACATTTCCCCTTATTCCATTCATAAATTCGAGTTGGATTGAGTGCATTTGGGAAGCCATTTTCAGTATTCATTGTGGGGGAATTAGAACCCCAAATTACTAGTCAAAACTCCTACCTCGACCATAATCTTAAAAAAGTTTGTAGAAGAGTTTAGAGGGTCATAAATATTCCCTAAAAATCATATTAAAATCATAATATCAGTCATATACCTTCTGTGAATATTTGGGAACATTTGGACCAATTTGGAAACCTAGGCATCAAAACTAGTCAAAGGTCGAAATAGGGAAAAAAGTACAAAAATTAGTCATTTAATAAAATTTAAAAAAGGGAAATTACAAGTGGTATCATAGCATGGCCTTAGAACCTGATGGTATTAATAATGAGTCAAAGAAATAAGTCACCACCCTTATAACATGAAGTTGAAGGTGTTTTTGTTGAAGAAGAAGTAGTAGAAGAAGAGGTACATTCTGCTGAAACTATGACTAATTAGGGGAAGGGATACACTGATCATGATAAGGTGGAAGATATTAAACTCATGCAACCTCTATTTTATGACATAACCTATAACATGATCCAACAACTTATGAAATGATTCGAATTGTTGGTTAGCCAATTTGGAAGCAAATTAGGAGTAATAGGAGATACCAGTAGTTCACAATCAGACGAAAAGAAGACAATGGGTGAGCATATTTTCTCAAGAACAAGACCCCATAATAAACCCCATGAATTTCAGAGAACACCAAGGCCTACTGCACCTAAATTTCCTGTACCCAAAGAAGAGCCTAACATTCAACTTGAACTTTTTACAATGGCAAAAGAATGGGATAAATTGGATGAAGATTGTAAAAAAAGTGTACCATTTGATCAGTACTCTATTGCTGCAAAAAAACTCAAAGAAGGAAGATAATAAGTCTCTATACAAAAACAAAGACTTTAATTGTGCCATCTCAAAGTTCTTCTCACACTTGGGTGCAAAAATTAGATGTGCATTTTCAGCTGAATCCAAAGGTGGAAGAAGATGCCTTAAAAATGGCCATATTGCACTTGGAAGGAGATGCCAATGAATGGTGGTTCCATGGGCTGAAATATTTGGGTCATGTAAAACATATGGTGAATTTATTGACAGGGTACTAGATATATTTGAGCAAAAAGATCCAGAATTGTCTTTCAAAGAACTAGCCCAATTGAAGCAAGTCGGGACCCCTGCTGATTATATGATGGAATTTAAAAAATTATCAGTCAAGGTGGATTGTGTGTCTATGGGAAGGTTATTATTTCTGTTCACTGAAGGTTTGGATGAACACTTAAAATTTTTGTTCAAATCCCACAATCCCACTACATTAAAAGATGCAATGAGCTTGACTAGATATCCCCAAAATGTGCTTCCTAGAACAAGATTTCCTCCCAAGCGTAACTTCCAATTTGAAAAGAAACCTTGGCAAAGAGATGCACCTGATAATAATCCTTTTAAAAGAGATTAAATTGAAAAGAATAATAAATAAGGACTAAACATGGATGAAGTATGAAGAATTTTTTTTTGCTTCACATGCTTTCAACCATGGACACCGGGGCATAAATACACTAAGGGAAAAGCTCAATACATAGAAGTATTTTTTGATAATGATGAGTATGAAGGGGGTATGGATGAATAAGGACACAATTCAGATCAATAGGAAGCATATTATACAATAGCTGAAGAAGAAAGAAAATAATAAAATCATCCTTCACCGGACAAAGCAAGAATGGCAGTACTTTAAGCAGTGCCTCTCTATCACACTATTCGATGCAAGGGTGTGGTATTAGGACAAAGAGCTTCATTTTTGGTAGATGGAGGAGCCAAATATAAATTCATTGATGCATATATGGTGGAGAAAAGGAATATTCCTACTAAACCATTCGATGGCTTCATAGTTGTCATTCCTCGTCACAACACAATGCAGTACAAAACATGGGTTCCAAAGCTGTAAGTCACCGTAGGTAACTATAATTGTGTTGATAGTTTTTATGCAGTTGATGTTGCTGATACTAATGTATTTTTGGGAGTGAAATGTTTGTATTCTATAGGGGAGCATACGGTAAATTATAAAATTCCTGAGATGACATTTCAAGATTCGAAAGGTGTACTAAGGGTTGTGAGAGGGAAGCACACTTACCCAAATCAAATAGTGATTTGCAATAGTATGAGATCTATATTGAGTCATGGGGAAATAGAATGGGTTGATGAAGTCCATATCACATCTCCCAATACAAACATAAAGGTTTTTGAACACCTAAAGGAGATAGAGAAACTATTGAAAAAGTATGAAAAAGTTTTTAGAGATCTTCCACATGGTAGACCACCTAATAGGAGGGTTGAGCACAACATTGTTTTGGAGGAGGGTACTTTACCCATTCAGATACCACCTTATAGACATCCCAAGAAATTTAGACATGAGATTGAGAAGTCCATCCAATAATTCTTAGAGTTGGGACTCATTAGACCAAGTTCTAGAACTTATGCTTCTTCAGTAGTGTTGGTAAAGAAAAACGAAGGAACCTTGAGGATGTGTATAGATTTTAGAGATTTGAACAAGAAGACCATCAAGAAGAGGTATCCTATTATTAGGATTTATGAGCTCATGGATGAGATATTTGGAGCCAAATATTTCTCCAAAATTGACCTTATATCAGGTTATCACCAAATTCGAATGAAGGAAGAAGATGTGCAAAAGACTGCTTTTTGATGTCATTATGGTCACTTTGAGTTTCTTGTTATGCCATTTCGATTAAGCAATGCTCCAACCACATTTCAAGCATTCATGAATAGAATATTTTTCAAGCAGCTTAGAAGTTTTGTTTTGTTCTTCTTTGATTATATTCTCATTTACGGTAAATCTTGGGAAGAACACTTGCATCATCTAGAGATTGTATTAAGAACTTTGCAACAAGAGTCCTTGTTTTCTAAGATGTGTAAATGTGAATTTGGGATGAAGGAACTATTTTATATTGGGAACATTATTTAGAAAGAAGGATTGAAAGTACAAATGGAAAAAATAATTTCTATATTAGAATGTCCATCACCAAAACACATCACTGAATTAAGAGGCTTCATTGGAATATGCACCTATTATAGAATGTTTGTGAAAGGGTTCTCCAAGTTGACTTCTCCACTCACTGATTTTACTAATAAGGATGCTTTCAAGTGGGATAAAGAGGCTGAAAAGGCCTTCCAAAAAATTAAAGAGTTAATGAGTAGTTTTCCTATACTTGCATTACCTTATTTTTCTAAGCCTTTTGTTGTTGAATGTGATGCTTTAGGTGGAGGAATAGGGGATATCCTAAAGCAAGGCCAACACCCTATAGCCTCTGAGAGCAGAAAGTTGTAGCCTCATGAAAAAATATACTCCATATATGACAAAGAAATTTTTGTCATCATGCATGCATTGGCCATGTTTCGATAATACTTGGTAGGAACTTAAGTTTGTGGTGAAAACCAACCACAATAGTCTAAGGCACTTCCTCACCCAAAAGGATCTAAACGAAAGGAAACAAAAGTGGGTAAGAAAGATTCAAGATTATGATTTTGATATTGAATATTTGAAAGGGAATAATAACATTATAGCAGATGCATTATCTTGAAGACCTTCTTTTTCTCTCATGGACATTGCTAAAGATTCGAAAAACATGTTACTAGTTGAATATGCCAAAGATAAATTTTCTTGTGATGTGTTAGATGGAATCAAGGGGGATTATAAATATAGGAATATGAATGGGCTGATACATTATAAGGGAAGAATTTATTTGGTTCAATATTCAAAGCTCAAGTACAAAGTTTTGCAAGAAGCACATGATTCCCCACTAGCTGGCCATCCGGGGATCTTCACAACTTATAGGCAACTGAGGAAAAGATTCTTTTGGAAGGGGTTGAAGGAATATGTTCAGAAATATGTGAATTAATGTAAGGTATGTTATCAAAACAAAATAGAACTTACATTCCCAGTTGGTTGATTGCAACCATTTCCCATTTCAGAGCAAAAATGGGACAATATTTCAATGGATTTCATCACTGGGTTGCCCAATTTTTTGGGTATGGATTGCATACATGTGGTAGTGGATAGATTGAAAAACTTTTCTCATTTCTTTTCTGTTACATCATATTTTAGTGTTGCACAAGTGGCTGATATTTTTTTTAGAGAAATCTTCAGATTGCATGGGCTCCCTAAGAGCATTGTAAGTGATAGAGATAGTAGATTCATGGCTGTTTTTTGGCAAGAAATTTTAGATTGGTGGGCGATCAATGACTCCAAGTAAAATATATCATCCACAAACTAATGGAAAAATAGAGAGGGTGAACCAATGGTTGGAGGGGTACCTAAGAAACTATGTGGGAGACCAGCAAAAAGCATGGGAAAAATGGCTACACTTGGGTGAGTTTTTCTACAACACCACTTTTCATATGTCTGTTGATGTAATTGTAACTTTGAAATGTATTCACTTGTATATCTTATGTATTGTACCCCAATGTTTATTCCGGGAAGTGTTTGTAATGTAATTGAGTCATGTCATGCCCCGATGTTCCTATTGGGAGATTCAATAATGTAAATAAGTCATGTAAAGTCATTATGGGTTACCCTCCTATTGATCAAGGGTTAAAGTCCCCGCAGTTGTGGGGCCCTAGGGTTATTAGACTATCCTAGAGAAGTAGACCCTAGGTGATTTATTGTAAGTCAGGGAAATATTCCCCATCGTTGTGTTAAGGATAACCCTCCTTATTGGTCGGAGGGGCAAAGTCCCCACAAGTTGTGGGGCACTAGGGTTATTAGACTCTCCTAGAGATGTCGGCTCTAGTAAGAAATTGTTAAGTGAGGCCGACATGTTGGAGTGGAAATTAAGAGAATGAAAGAATATAAATAGAGAGTGAGCCTCTCTATTTATCATACACACACACTCATTCATTGGGGCGCAGTAGTGAGAGAGAAGTTGATGGGACAAGAGAGAGACTACTGCTGTCGTGAGATCATCTTTATGTTTTCGGGTTTTACTTTTGGTGCTGATTCTATCTCTGAGGAAGTTGTGGGGTTTTCTCCTTTATGGTTTTCCCAAGGAAAATTCTTTGTGTCTCTTGTCTCTTGTGTTTTATTGCTGTGAATGTTATTCTCTTAGTTAAAGATCCTAACATCATAATGCTAGCTTGAATGATAAAAATATAACATGGTATCAGAGCTAGCCTGAGAAGAAGACATTGCACAGATGCAAAAGCTAGGGATTCTTACTTTTGGGTCTCTCTCCACAATCCATCAGAAAAATTATGCTAGGCTGACTCTCCATTGAAGGGCGCATCTTTTTGTCAAAGTGAAATTCAATTCTGCACATTTTCAGTTTTTGGTGCGGGAAATTAGGGCTTCTTACAGAAGAGGAATTTTTGAGTGAGCCCATCATAGGATTTCTCTCCTCATCAACATAGAATTTTAGAGACTTGGGTCTATATTTTTGGTTGGGTGAAACTCCAAGAAATGCAAACCCTAGTTTGACCCTGGGCTGGAAAAAAACCCTAAAATACTAAAACTGATAAGTTTTGGTACATTTGCTATATCTAGGGATTGGAAAAGGCTCATGATATGAAAATTTCACAAGCTGAATATACAATCCTGATTTACACTGTATCCAAAATCCAGCTTCATATTCACTATATTCTAGGAGATATGATCCCTCCAATTTAGGGTTCCAGCCTCTTCCAGGATTCATCCCTAAACAGGACACCTGGGGAGAATTGCTATATCTCGGGCTACAAAGGTACAAATTAAATTTATAAAGATGTTCTAGAAAGGGCATGGACTTTAATTTCAATGATCCGTGTTTCAGACCCAGAAGAGGAAATAGGGACACGTGGAAGTCCATACAACTTTGCTATCCTGAATAGTCCTGAAACAGGTCACCTTGGGAAAACGATCATAAGTCCTAATTGGTGAAACCAATTCCGATGAAATATATGGTGTTGGAATAGGGACATGCAAGGATACCTCAGTGAAAACTTTCAGACACATAGGATCAGTAATTTCAGAGAAACCATTGAAACAGTATCAGGCATTTCTACAGAAGAAATTGGAAAACTAGGGCTTCCTATTTCAAGAGCTTCCCTCCACTGTTTTAAGAAAAGGAGTACATTGGACAGATTCATTTGAAGAGATATATCTTTATATCCAATAAGATCTGAAATATTTCAAGTTTTGAAAATTAGGGTTTCTCCAACAAACCCTAGTTCAGCCAGCTCCGGAACCAGGACAGACACCTCAAATCGGTAAGATCTAATCTTTTGCTATTTTCATTTGAGGTTCTCATTTCCAAGTGATCTATCACATCAGCTTGATGATAATATTTTTCAAGTTGACAAATTCCAAACATGGAAGTATATGATCTCTCTAAAGAAAATGAATTGGACACCTACATAAGTAGAGAGGTTCCAGTTCCAGAGGGAGATGAGGCTAAAAGCCTTACACCAGAAGAACTTGGTCAAGGCCAAGAAGATCATTGTTGATTCAATCATTGATCACCTTATACCATAAGTGTCTTCCCTAAAGACACCAGAAGAGATGTTTGATTCCTTGACCAAGCTATTTTAAGGGAAGAACATAAATCATAATATGACTTTGAGAAAATAGTTGAAGAATGTGAAGATCCAGAATGTAGAGACCATACAGTCATACTTTACGAGGGTCTCTCAAATCAAAGAACAACTTGCAGCAGTAGAAGAAGAAGTGGAGAATGCAGAAGTGGTGATAGCCACCTTGAATGGCCTCCCAGGATCATGGGATTCATTCATGCAAGGAATGTGTTCCAGAAGGAAGTGGTTACTTTCAACAGACTCTGGGAAGAGCATACACAATAAGAAGCTCGACTCATAATAAGAGAAAAGAAGATGGGAAGATCAAGCTCGCACCATCCAAAGAAGATCTCTCAAGCGATGAGGAATATGAAGAACCTCTTATCCATCTTAGCATTTGGATAAGAAACAATGCTATTATGAACGAAGAAGATGATGAATTTGAAGGATCAAGATGGAGTCTACCCACGAAACAAATAAAGATAAGTATTCAATTGTCATTTCATGATATTGTGTTTGTTATGCATTTGTTTATATTTAGTTGATGTATTATGCATGATAGAATGTTTGCGTTAATGACAGTATACTAATAATACGCATGTGATGGGTAAGTGGCTCATGGTGCTATACAAATATCCATTGCTACTTCTCTAGAATTAAACCTCTTTGCTGACATATTTGATTAGTGCACAATCTCAATGATGTCTTGGTAGAGATGGAAGGAATCTAGAAACATTTTCGTGAGATATGGATGAATGTTGTATTGGATAAAATAGTTGCATGATCATATATTTATGTGTAAGAATTTGCCATTATGAATATGCCTTATGAAATGTTTCTAACCATACACTGGCATTGAGTACAGCTGAAGCAAAGTATGGCATAGCTTGTTCATCTAGTTGTGAGGTAGTATGGCCGAGGAAGCTACTGTCTAATTTATTTGATATCCAGTTGGATGCTACTTGTATACATTGCAACAACCAGAGTTGTGTTAAGTTGTCGGAGAACCCGGTGTTCCATGACAAGTCGAAGCATATCAAGATCAAGTATCACTATATGAGGGATATGGTGTAGAGAGGAGTAGTGAAGCTCCAGTATGTTGTGATGGACAAACAAATAGATGATGTGTTAACAAAGCCATTGGCTAGAGTGAAGTTTGATTACTTCATGGAGAATCTTGGTGTTCTCCAGATCGAGCTTCCCTCCAAAGGGAAGTGATGGGTCCATGAACCATTCTGTCATGATGAAAGCATTGGTTCCTTGCATGTCAGATATGATTGTTGAGCCATTCTGATGTGACTGTAGGATTGGTTCCTACATGATTAGATATAAGCGTTGAATGCCATTCTTGGAATGGAGGCACCTCATCAGTTACTAGGAAAGGTCAGTCTAGGACTGAGGGCCATTCTGATGTGACTGTAGGATTGGTTCCTACGTGATCAGATGTGAGTACAGAGCCATTCTGAGGTGATTGTAGGATTGGTTCCTACAATGATCAGATGTAAGTGCAGAGCTCTTTCAGCATGGAGGATTGGTTCCTCACATGGTCGAATGTTAGTGTTGAGCCTTTTTGACATTGGTTGTCAGATGTAAGTGCAGAGCCCTTTTGGCATGGAGGATTGGTTCCTCGCATGGTCAAATGTAAGTGTTGAGCCTTTTTGACATTGGTTGTTAGATGTGAGTGTTGGGCCTTTCTGACAAGGTTGTGGGATGTGTTCCCACATGGTCAGATGTGAGTGATGGGAATACCTTTCTGATGTGATTATAGGATTGGTTCCTACATGATTAGATGTAAGTGTTGGGAGGGCCATTATGACTTAGGGTCAGATATAAGTGTTGGAAAAGTCCTACATGGAGGCTAGTCCTACAACCAACATGAAAAAGGGTTGGCTCTGTATAACTTCCTGTGATGAGAAGAATCATGAGATAGCACCCATGATGATGATCCAGATCAAGTGATGATCCATATCTAGTGATGATGATCTAGATCGAGTGATGATCCAGATCCAGTGATGATCCAGATCTAGTGATGATGATCTAGATCCAGTGATGATGATCCAGATCCAGATGAAGATGACTTGAAGATGAAGATGATGAGAACTCAATGATGATCGAGATGATATAGAGAAGAATACTTGTGCTGATAAAATGTGTCGAGAGAATACCTTCCTAGTTAAGAGGGAGTGTTGATGTAATTGTAACTTCGAAATGTATTCACTTGTATATCTTATGTATTGTACCCCAATTTTTATTCTAGGAAGTGTTTGTAATGTAATTGAGTCATGGCATTCCCCGATGTTCCTATCGGGAGATTCAATAATGTAAACAAGTCATGTAAAGTCATTGTGGGTAACCCTCCTATTGATCAAGGGTTAAAGTCCCCAAAGTTGTGGGGCCCTAGGGTTATTAGACTATCCTAGAGAAGTCGACCCTAGGTGAGTTATTGTAATTCAGGGCAATATTCCCCACCGTTGTGTTAAGGATAACCCTCCTTGTTGGTCGGAGGGGCAATGTCCCCACAAGTTGTGGGGCACTAGGGTTATTATACTCTCCTAGAGATGTCGGCTCTAGTAAGAAATTGTTAAGTGAGGCCAACATGTTGGAGTGGACATTAAGTGAACGAAAGAATATAAATAGAAAGTGAACCTCTCTATTTATCATACACACACACTCATTCATTGGGGTGCATGAGTGAGAGAGAAGTTTCTGAGACAAGAGAGAGACTACTGTTGTTGGGAGATCATCTTTATGTTTTCGGGTTTTACTTTTGATGTTGATTCTATCTCTGAGGAAGTTGCGGGGTTTTCTCCTTTATGGTTTCCCCGAGGAAAATTATTTGTGTCTCTTGTCTCTTGTGTTTTATTGTTGTGCATGTTATTCTCTCAGTTAAAGATCCTAAGATCATAATGCTAGCTTGAATGATAAAAATCTAACAATGTCAATAGGGATGTCTCCTTTCAAAGCATTATATGGTTATGATGCACTTACCTTTGTTGAGATGATGTTTGGTGATAGTAGAGCTCCAAAAGATAAATATTTGGTGGAAGCGAGCCAAGAAATTTTAAATCTTTTGAAAGAAAATTTGCAGGTTTCTCAAAATCAACAAAAACAATATGCAGATCGACATAGAGAAGAAAGGACCTTCCAGGTTAATGATTTAGTATATTTGAGGTTGCAACCATACAAACAAACATCTATAAAAAAGAATGGGACATAAAATCAAAAACCAAGATACTATGGGCCATACAAGGTAATTCAAAAGATTGGGGAAGTAGCATATGAATTGGAACTTCCGGAAGGGAGTAAAATCCATAATGTATTCTGTGTTTCTTGTCTCAAAAAAGCTCTTGGTCAACAAATTGTCTCTTCAGAAATACTTCCTCATTTGGATGATGAAGGTCAGCTCACACTTGTTCCAGAAAATATTTTGAAGACAAGGGAAAGGAGATTGAGAAGCATAACTATCAAATAATACTTCATACAATGAAAAGATCTACCAAGTGAAGATGCCACATGGGAATAGGAGAAGATTTTGCAACGTCCAAATATGAAATTGCTTTAGGACAAGAAATATTGGGTGGGGAGGACTGTAATGTCCCTATTCAAATAATTGCATAGTAGGACAATTCCATCAATCCTACTAGCTCCCTAGGTTGGATGGATACATTTGGAATTTTAATAAGGGAGCTAATAAAAGATGTTTAGACATTAGAATGGGATAAATATTTAATAATGGAGATTATTAAATAAATACAAGAGAAAATTGAAGTGGCAATGGATAATGGAGACCCATGGATACTATGGGTCCCACACAAGATATAAATTTGGTTCCACATGGAATCCTCTGTAATGTCCCTTTTTAAGGATTTTTATTAAATGACCAGATTTTCACTTTTTCCCCAATTTCGAACCTTGACTAGTTTTGATGTCTAAGTCTCCAAATTGGCCCAAATGCTCCCAAATATTCTCAGAGTGTGCATGAATGATATTAATACTTGAATATTATGTTCATATATGATTCATAACCCTCCAATAACTTCTGTAAACTAGTTTTATATTCTGATCAAAGGAGGAGTCTTTACTAGCAAATTGGGGTTCTAATCCCCCCCTGGGTAAATGCTGGAAATGGCTTCTCAAATGCTCTCAATCCCACTCGAATTTATGAACAGAGGCTGGGGATGTGTAAGGGAAATTTTTAAGTAATAATATGCATCATGTTTCAGTTTATACAGTCTGTTATGACTCTCTCCAAAACAACTCCCAAATCACTATTTCAATCCATGGGGAAAAGGCACCAAATCTTCTCCCAATGCAATTAAAATGAGTAAAATGGATTCCAATGTTTAAGTACTGAACATGAAAATTGTAATACAAATTAATGAAATTTAATTCATCATACATTTATCATATATACATTCCTCCATTCGAAATAATCAGCATTACTATGGAATATATCAAAATAGAGTAGAAATGGTCATTGTTTGCTCATTAAAAATCAATTTGACATACAAATATTGGGTATTTCGACTTGAAATTTTTTGAGAATGAATAAAATAGGATATTGAAATTATTAAAATCATAAATATACCATAATATTCTCTCCCACAAATTACAATAGCTCACCCAAGGCGCAATCCCTCCATGAGCATGAATATGCAATGAAAACTAGAAATGGTTTAGATGAAGTGATGCAATAGAAGAAACCACGAACTGTCCTGTAACTTAAACCTGCAATTAAAAATCCATTAAAGCTCCATGAAAGACCTGATTTTCCTCTCCACGCACCAAATTGGATGGGAATCTTTCACCCTCGAAATTGGCTAAGGCAAGAACACTAGTCATCCACTAGCTCTCACAATTCACAAATGACAATTTCTCAAATTATGTTGGTTGATTCCTGTATTTTATAAAAATCCTTATCCTTATAATGTTCCCATTCCATCCACAAAATCAAGCCAATTCGAATTTGGGCGTGTGCTCATGATTTTCCACGTGTCCTCCCTTTCCTAGCCTTCCACCTTCCCCAAATTTGTGTAGGAGCCCATTGAGCTTCCCCAACTCACATGAGAGCTCTCTTGGATGATCTATTTATACCTGACATGTTAGATATATCATATGTCAGCCTTAATATATGATTTTTTTCATAGTTATCATAGCATATTCATCATTGTTGTCATAGAGCTAAGGAATCTAGTCCAAGTGTCTCACTAGCTCCAAAATGACTCTTCCTTTCCCATGTAAGTTAAATTTATTCCCAAATTCGACCTATTATGCATATGGACAAGTGTATTAGCCTTATAACTCATCCAAGAACCTTTAGGCTTCCCATGGATTTGAAATTTCAAGAGGAGGATTCCACGTGGCACAAAATTTCTAGCTTGTGTAGGCCCCATAGTCTCCATGTGTCTCAATGCTCCATTGCCACTTCAATTTTCTTTTGTATTTATTTAATAAGCTACATTATTACATATTTATCCCATTCTAATTTCTAAACATCATTTATTATCTCCCTTATTAAAATTCCAAATGTATCCATCCAACTTGGGGAGTTAGTAGGATTGGTGGAATTGTCCTGCTATGCAATTATTTGAATGGGGACATTACAGTCCTCCCCACCCAATATTGCTTGTCCTAAAGCAATTTCAGATTTGGATGCTGCAAAATATTCTCCTCTTCCCATGTGGAATATTCACTTGGTAGATCCTTCCATTGTACTAAGTAGTATTTGATAGTTCTTCTTCTCAATATCCTTTCCCATTGTCTTCAAAATATTTTCTGGAACAAGTCTGAGTTGGCCCAAATATTTGGGCAAATCGGTGATGAAATCCATTGAGATACTGTCCCATTTTTGCTCCAAAATGGGAAATGGTTGCAATAAACTAGATGGGAATGTAAGTTCTAATTTTTTTGTCAACATACCTTACATCCATTCACATATTTCTGAACATCTTCCTTCAGACCCTTCCAAAAGAATCTTTGCCTTAATTGCCTATAAGTTTTGGATCCCCGGATGGCCAGCTAGTGGGAAATCATGTGCTTCTTGCAAAATATTTGTACTAGAGATTTTTATAATGAGTCCAAACTCTAAGAGTTCTGGGATGGCCTTCTCAATCTCATCTCTAAATTTCTTGGGATGTCTATGAAGTGGTATTTTAATGGGTTAAGTACCCTAATCCAAAACAATGTTGTGCTCAACCCTCCTATGAGGTGGTGTACTTCTGCAATAGTTTCTCTATCTCCTTTGGGTGTTCAAATACCTTTATGTTTGGCTTGGGATATGTGATATGATATTCAGCAGCCCATTCTATGTCCCCATGCCTCAATATAGATCTCATACTTTTGCAAGTCACTACTTGATTTGGGTAAGCGTACTGCCCTCTTACAACCATTAGTACACCTTTCGAATCTTGAAATTTCATCTCAGGAATTTGGTAGTTTACTGTATGTTCCCCTATAGAATACAACCATTGCACTCCCAAAACCACATTAGTATCAACAACATTAACCACATAAAAAATATCAACAAAAGTATAGTTACCTACGATGATTTGCAGCTTTGGGTCCCATGTTTTGCACTGCATTGTGTTGTGACCAGGAACGACAAATGTGAAGAAATCGAATGGTTCAATTGGTATCTTCCTTTTCTCCACCATATCTGCATCAATGAAGTTATGTGTGGCTCCTACATCTACCAAAACTGAAGCTCTTTGTCCTAGTACCACACCCTTGCATCAAATAGTGTGATAGCAAGGCACTGCTGAAAGTACTGCCATTCTTGCTTTTTCCGGTGAAGGATGATTTTATTCTTGTCTTCCTTCTTCAACTGATGTCTCATATGCCTCCTATTGATATGAAATGTGTCCTCCTTCCTCCATACACCCTTCATATCCATAATTATCAGAAAATACTTCTATGTATTGAGACTTTACCTTAGTACATTTATGCCCCGGTGTCCATGGTTGAAAGCATGTGAAGCACAATTTGTTTCTTCGAAGTTCATACATGTTTAGTACTTATTTCTTATTATTTTCAGATTAATCTCTTTGCCAAGGATTCTTATCAGGTGCATATTTTCTCAAAGTTTTCTTTTCAAATTCAGAGTTAGGCTTCAGAGGAAATCTTGTTCTAGGAAGCACATCTTGGAGATATCTAGGCAAGCTCATTGCATCTTTTAATGTAGTGGGATTGTGGGATTTGACTAAACATTTTGAGGGTTAAACCAAAGCTTCAGAGAATAACAATACTAACCTCCCATAGACACATCAGACACCTTGACTAATAATTTTTGAAATTCCATCATATAATCAGTCGGGGTCCCAACTTGCTTCAATTGTGCTAGTTCTTTGAAAGAAAATTCAGGATCTTTTTGCTCAAATCTCTCTAGTACCTTGTCAATAAGTTCTCCATATTTTTTAACCTGATAATGACCCAAAGTTATCAGGACATGGCACCACCATTCGTTGGCATCTCCTTCCAAGTGCAATATGGCCATTTTTAAGGCATATTCTTCCACCATTGGATTCAGCTGAAAATACACATCTAATTTTTGCACCCAAGTGTTTGCAAAAATTTGAGAGGAACCATAAAAAGTGGGGTGTGGAACTTTGCTAATGGAACAATTTAAGTCTTTTTTTTGTATAGAGACTTATTATCTTCCTTCTTTTTGAGTTTGTTTGCAACAAGAAAGTATTGATCAAATGGTACACATTTTTTACAATCTTCATCCAATTTATCCCATTCTTTTGTCAATGTAGCAAGTTTAAGTTGAAGGTTAGGCTCTTCTTTGGGTACAAGAAATTTAGGTGCAGCAGGCCTTGGTGTGCTCTAAAATTCATGGGGTCTATTATGGGGTCATGTTCTTGAGAAAATATGCTCACTCATTGTCTTCTTTTCTTCTGATTGTGAACTACTGCTATCTTCTATTACTCCTAATTTGCTTCCAAATTGGCTAACCAACAATTCGAATCCTTTCATAAGCTATTGGTCCATGTTCTTAGTTATGTCATAGAACATAGGTTGTATGAGCTTAATATATTCCACCTTATCATGATCAGTGTATCCCTTCCCCTCGTTAGTCATAGTTCCAACATAATGTACCTCTTCTTCTTCTACTACTTCTTCTTCTTCCACAAAAACACCTTCAACTTCAGGGTCTAAGGGTGGTGTCTTATTGATTTGAATCCTATTTAATACCATCAGGTTCCAATACCATGCTCTTATATTACTTGTAATGTCCCTTTTTAAGATTTTTTATTAAATGACCAATTTTTCACTTTTTCCTCAATTTCGAACCTTGAGTAGTTTTGATGTCTAGGTCTCCAAATTGGCCCAAATGATCCCAAATATTCTGATTTTGTATGAATGATATTAATAATTTAATATTATCTACATAGATTATTTATAACCCTCCAATCAGTTCTGTAAACTATTTTTATATTCTGATCAAAGTAGGAGTCTTTACTAGCAAAACGGGGTTCTAATTCCCCCTCGGGTAAATGCTGGAAATGGCTTCTCAAATTCTCTCAATCCCATTGTAAGGGGATTTGTAAGGGAAATTTTTAAGGACTCATATGAATCATGGTTTAGTTTATACAGCATTTTATGAATCTCTCCAAAACAACTCCCAAATCACTATTTCGACCCTTGGGGAAAAGACACCAAATCTTCTCCCAATGCAATTAAAATGAGTAAAATGGAATCCAATTATTAAGTAATGAATATGAAACTTGTAATAAAAATTAATTATATTCCATTCATCATACATTTATCAGAGATACATTCCTCCATTCGAAATAATCAACATTACCATGCCATACATCAAAATAGAGTGGAAATGGTCATTGTTTGCTCCTTAAAAATCAATTTGACATACAAATCTTGAGTATTTAGACTTAAAACTTTATGAGAATGAATAAAAAATAATATTTAAATTATTAAAATAATAAATATACCATAATAATCTTTCCCACAAAGTACAATAGCTCACCCAAGGCACAATCCCTCCATGAGCATGAATATGCAATGAAAACTGGAAATGGTTGAGATGAAGTGCTGTAATAGAAGAAACCGTGAGATGTCTTGTAGGTTACAACTGCAATTAAAAATCCATTAAAGCTCCTTTAAATACCTAAGTGGCCTCTCCATACATCAACTTGTATGGGAATCTTTCACCCTCGAAATTGGCTAAGGCAAGATAACTAGTCATCCACTAGCTCTCACAATTCACAAATGAAAATTTCTCAAATGATCAAAAGCCATTATATTGGTTTCTTACTATAATTTATAAAAATTATTATCCTTATAAGGTTTCCAATCCATCCACAAAATCAATCCAATTCGAATTTGGGTGTGTGCTCATGATTTGCCATGTGTCCTCCCTTTCTTAGCCTTCCACCTTCCCCAAATTTGAGTAGGATCCCATTGAGCTTCCCCAACTCACATGAGAGGTCTCTTGGATGCTCTATTTCACCCTGAAATTTCATATATGTCATATTTCAGCCTTCAGATATTATTTGTGTCATAGGTGTCATAGAATCTTCATCATTGTTGTCATAGAGCTAGGGTATCTCGTCCAAGTGTCTCACTAGCTCCAAAATGGCTCTTCCTTTCCCATGTAAATTACAATTCTTCCAAAATTAGACCTATGATGAATATTTCCAAGTGTAATATCCTTATTACTAATCTAGTAACCTTAGGATTCCCATGGATTCAAAATTTCAAGAGGAGGATGCCATGTGGCACAAAATTTCTAGCTTGTGTGGGCCCCATAGTCTCCACGTGTATCCATGCTCCATTGCCACTTCAATTTTATATTGTATTTATTTAATAGTATACATTATTAAATATTTATACTCTAATTTCTAAACATCATTTATTATCTCCCTTATTAAAATTCCAAAGGTATCCATCCAACCTGGGGAACTAGTAGGATTGGTGGAATTGTCCTGCTATGCAATTATTTGAATGGGGACATTACATCCTCCTTTTGAAATTTTGAATCCATGGGAAGCATAAAGGTTCTTAGAAGAGTTAGAAGGATAATACACTTGGCCATATGCATAATAGTTCAAATTTGGAAGGAAATTTAACTTACATGGGAGAGGAAGAGTCATTTTGGAGTTAGTGAGACACTTGGACTAGATTCCCTAGCTCTATGAAAACAATGATGAAGATGGTATGACACCTATGACAAAAATCATATCTAAAGGTTGACATCTGGAATATCTGACATGGAAGGTCAAAATTTCGCATCAAAGGGTGCGCTCATGTGAGTTGGTAAATCTCAATGGGTTCCTACTCGAATTTGGGGAAGATGGAAGTCTAGGAAAAGGAGGTCACGTGGAAAATCATGAGCACACACCCTGATTCGAATTGGCCTGAGTTTGTGGATGTATCAGTAACCTTATAATTCTAATAATGTTTATAAAATATAGGAATCAACCAAGATAATTTCTTTTGATCATTTGTGAAATTTGCAATTGAGAATTGAGAGAGCTAGTGGATGACTAGTTTGTTGCCTTAGCCAATTTCGAGGGTGAAATATTCCCATCCAAGTTGGTGTTTGGAGAGGCCACTCAGTTATTTCATGGAGATTTGATGGATTTTTATTTTCAGGTGTAATATATAGGGAATCTTGTGGTTCCTTCTATTGCAGTAGTTCGTTTCAACCATTTCCAGTGTTTATTGCATATTCTTGCTCATCGAGGGATTGCCCTTTGGGTGAGCTATTGATATATTTAGGGAAGATTCTAATGCCCCATTATTTTATGTTCTGATGTAAATTCTCTGTATTTCAAGTTCAAAATACTCTTAGGTCGAAATACTGAAATATTTAATGTAAAAATGTTAATCAATAAAGAAATAGTGCCATTTCGCCACTATCTTGTTGTGAACCAATGTAATGTTGATGGATTCTAATGGCTAAGTAAAATATTGATGGTTTATGGATGAATGGAATGTTATTTATTTATTTAAATTTTTGAATACTCTCAGTTTGAGATACCCAAAATATTTCATGTATAAATGTTAAACAATGAAGAAGCAGTGCCATTTCCCCACTACCTTGTTGTGAACCAATATAATGTTGATATATTCGAATGGATAAGTAAAATAATGCTGGTTTATGTATGAATGGACTATTATTTATGGATTATATTAGTTTTATTTTCAATACATAAGAATTTGGAGTTATTTTTTTTAGTTTCATAGCATTTGGAGAAGTTTGCCTATCATTTCCCCCAAGGTTGAAACTAGTATTTTTGCATCTGATTTAAGGGATTTATAGAAGAAATTAAAAGTTGAATGGTGATGAGTATGAGTTCATAATGATGTACCTTACATGTCACCTAATTCCATTCATAAATTCAAGTTGTATTGAGTGCATTTAGGAAGCCATTTTAAGTATTCATTGTGGGGGAATTAGAACCCAAAATTACTAGTCAAAACTCCTACCTCGACCAGAATATTAAATTTTTTTATAGAAGCCTTTAGAGGTTCATAAATATTCCATAAAAATAATATTAAAACCTTAATATCAATCATATACCTTTTGTGAATATTTGGGAGCATTTGGACCAATTTGGAGACCTAGACATCAAAACTAGTCAAAGGTCGAAATAGGGAAAAAAGTAAAAAAATTGGTCATTTAATCAAATTTCAAAAAGGGATAGTACAAGATTACTGGTTTGTGGTGTATGATATGTGGTTTGAACTTCTATATCTGAAACTAGAGTTTGAAACACAGGAGTAGGAATCCCTCCACTAAACAGTGAAAAGGGAGAGCTCGTGAAAGGGGCAATCGAAACGTGAGTAGGTGTCCAAAAAGTATGACCAAAGGCATTTGTGTTTCCAGATGACATACCCACATAAGCATGTGATGGGCCTACATAAGGAGCAGGTGGAGGGATATGCCCCCATTCCACAAAAAACCCTATACAAACGAAGTGGATCCACTTGGACCACTTTGAGCACTTTGCATGAAAGCAGGAGAAGCAGAAGGTGTACCAGGAATCCCAGTGACCACCCCACTAGAATGAACTACCACATTAGAAGGTGCTAAGGGACTGACCACTCAAGCACTTGGTGAAAGAGGTGCATTAGATGCACCAGGTCTAGGATCACTCACCAGGGGAGGTGAGACTCCACCAGCCAAAATGGCTGAGGTAGGGGTAGACATACCCTCTCCTGAACTAGACATCCATGGGCTCAAAAAAACATTAGAAACAAGTGAACTAAAAGGGAGGACCCGTACTATCACAACATCATTTAGATCAGTTAGTGGTGCAACAAAATTCCATGGAAATGCTACCTGATGATAGAAAATGATCGCCAATTTGGCCCACTGAAGAACAAAATTGATCATTCCATTCCTCCTCTAGAAAGAAGACAAACAAAGAACATTCATCAGATCAGAAGAAAATTGAGGGGTTCACATGCACACTCTCAGGATGTTGCTACACAAAACAACCAAGCTACTACATTGTTGCTTCATAGTGCTGCAAATTGTAGCAAAATTTTTACAATTTATTACCAAAAGAGGAAAATTTTCTCTTAAGTATAGCTTGTTTTCCTGATTTACTGCTTATTTTGAGGGGGGATTTTCCCCATTTTCCTTATTTTATTAAGCAACTTTTATTTCTTTTAGATTGTATGGGTGACTTTTGGCCTAGTTTCCAAGGCCCAAAGTTATCAAAGTTAGGATTAAGGGGGGCTGTTAGGATTAAATAATCATCCCTTGTCCATATATACTCTAAATGATCATATTGCCTAACTTAGGGAGACATTATTATTGTACTAGAGTGTGGGGAACACATATAGAGGTTAACTTCCACTTACTGCATGTTCATGCATGGGTTTATGTGCCTCTGAGACCAATCCCTACATTATAGGATACCACTCTAAGTTTAACCATCAGCCTCCATCAGTTGGTTGTGGTAGGAAGGAAGTTATGCTGAGTCAACATTTAGTTACATTTAGTTAGATCACTCAGTTATTCTAGCACCAGTTTTGTACGGTTGCATGGGGAAGTGGCACCTTTTTCCATCGACCTCATCATTTTAACTGATTGTCGGATTGATTTAGACATCAAGAGTTAGACTAGTGGCTCCCATGAAATGATTTAGACACACCTAGTTAGCTATTCATTCATCTTGATTTGGTAGATTCGAATCTTATCCACACGATTCAAATTCTCATTATTGTAACACTGTTGTATTACTGTTGGATTAATGAAGATTAATGTTGTAATTAACTGATCAATTCTTATCATCTTTGTCTCAAGTTTGTCTTGTTAAGTGTACATTGTTCTTGATATTCCATTGCATAATCCTACTTCACAATTGCTCTCATTTACCTGTATATCAATGGTTCACAAATTCAACAACACCGTGGTACACAACTTTCATATCAAGTAATTAAGGACATTGATTAGTTGCATGATATTGCTTATGGATAGCATAAGTTATTAGAATTAATGTGCCATTAGATATTCAAGAAATGAGTGCAATCATATTCTTAATTATTATGCAGTGAAAAGGAATGAATAATACACATTGAACAAAAGAAATCTCACAGGAAACAGACAAGTATTGCTTAGTATAATTACAGTATAAACTTTATTACTTCCCAATAGTATACAATGGTAATACATAAAGGATAATTTGAATAATGAGAGATGAATTTGAATATACCAACTCAGTTTGAATACATGTCTAACTAGAAGTGTCTAAATCATTATCGTAGTTCAACTAGCTAACTCCAGATGTCTAATCTAGTCTCTCAATCAGTTAAAATCAATCAAACTAGTCTAAATGCAGTGGTAGGTGAGAACATGTGCCTTCCCACATGCAACCATGCATAACTGGCACTAACTGAACTGGAGGATATCTAACTGAAATTAACTGAAGCATAACTAAGCTTGACTAGTTACCAATTGCCAACAACTGAAGGAGGTTGGTGCCAACACTCTCAGTGGCTCCTAAAATGTAGGATTTGGTCTAGGAGGAACCTAAACTAATGCATGCAAGTGTAGTTAGTTCCAGTTATCCTCTATCAGTGCTCCCCACACTCTAGTGACTGGTACATGTTGCCCCATTAGGTCAAGTGGATCCAATAATAACTAAATGACTCCTAAGTTAGGAAAATATAATCTAATAGACAGTTTAGACAAGGGAGGATTATAAATCCTAACACCCCCCTGAATCCTAACTTGGATAACTTTGGGCCCTGGAAACAAGGCCAAAAGTCACCCATATACAATCTAAAAGATAAAAAATGTTGCTTAATAAACCAGGAAAATAGGGGAAAACCTCATGGAAACCCCCCACCCCTCAAAATAAGAAGGAACAGGAAAATAAAAGCTATATTTAGAAGAAAGGAGCTTCCTCCTTGGAAAAATAACTTGTTAAAACTCTGCTGCAATTTGCAACAGTATGGTTCTTCTGTGCAACAACATCTTGAAGCTGTGCATGTGAACCTCTCAATGTCCGTCTGAATTGATGAGCCTGTGTGTTTCCTTTGTATGGAAGAGGTGGATAATGATCAATTTTGTTCTTCTGTGGGCCAAGTGGTTGATCATTTGCTATCATCATGTAGCACTTTCCTGGAATTTTGTTGCACCACTCTGTAGGGAGCGAATCTATGAGGGAAAGATCAAGATGCTCATTCTGATACTGGGACCTATTTCTCCTTCTGTCTTCTGGATTCTTAGCACCATCCCCAACTACATCAATGATATTTTGAGCCCATCTAGGCTTAGGGTGGGCTTAGGCCTTTGGTTTGGAATGGATATTGGATCTGGATCTATAATCTCACGAGGTTCAACCTTAATAACAATATCATGCTAGTCTTGATCCTCTTCATCTGAACCTGAAACATGTAACAAATCATGATAATCAAAAGGTAGTGGTTCAGTGGCTATACCTTCTTGTGCTTCGAATGGTGGTGGATCAAACAATTGATCTTCTTCAAACTGAACACTATGCTCAATGAAGCATTTCCTAGTTACAACCTCCATCAACTTGTATGATTTTGCATCTTTTTCATATCTCAGCAGATTACATTCGCTACTTTGGGATTGGAAGGCTCTCCTCTTGTCAATGGGTATTTTGGCCCAAGATTTGGACAAAAATAATCTCAAATGAGAGACATTGGGTTTATGCCCATGTAATGCTTCGAATGGAGTGGTTCCAACCACTGATTTATGAGGCACTCTATTATGCAAATATGAATCACAGTTTACAGATTCTTCCCAAAGAGAAGGAGGGGGATTCTTGGCATGGAGAAGACATGTTTCCATCTCCTTCATTGATCCATTCTTCCTCTCAACCACACCATTCTGCTATGGTGTGTATGGAACTGAGTGTTCCATTTGAATCCCCTCTAATTCACAATAATACTAAAAATCTATTTTGATGTACTCTCTTCCTTTATCATATCTTATGGACTTGATCTTTTTACCCTAACGATTCTCAACCATAGCTTTAAAAAATTTAAAATCTCAAAAAATTCCGATTTTTGTTTCATAAAGTAGATCCAGCAGTACCTATAACAATCATCAATAAAGGTAAGGAAACACCTGCAACCATTAATGGATGTTGAGGACATTGGTCCAGCCACATCACTATGTATCAAATCAAGTATAGAGGTATCTCTATGTGCCTTCCCAACTTCATACCTCTTCTCTTAATGCTTACCTACCAAGCAACTAGAACATACTCCATCGGAATTTTGGATGAGAGGCACACCTTCAACCATTTTATTATTGTGGAGTTGCTGGAGATATTTGAAATTGTGATGCATAAATCTCTCATTCCAAATCTTACTGGTGTTGTTAGCATGAGTCAATAAAGCTATGGGAGGTGAGAGAGGAAAAAAATGTGAGAACTTATAAGCTTTAGTAGAATGATTTGCAATACCTTTCTCTATGAGTTTTCCAGTAGACTTTTCTGTGATCTCAATTGAATATGAGTTGAATGTAACTCTCTTGGGAGAGCATGTATGGGTCATTTGATAAACAGACAACAAATTAGCTGCATGGGAGGGCACATAGAGAAAAAATTTGAACTCACCATGCTGAATTTTAACTAAACCTCTTCCTACTGTTGGAATTTGGGAATCATCTCCCATGTGAATATTATTCCCTTTTGATAGTGTGAGGGTAGAGAAAGATTCTTTGGAGGAAACAATGTTATTGGATTCTCAGGAATCAATCAAATATGTTTTTGACTGAGTAAGACTAGCCTTCAATGCATGGCACCTTTGATCATCTTCTATCTATGGTCCATCATCAAAATTCTTTTATCTTTGTGGAAGAGTAATGTTATTCTACTTGAGGAGGGAAGTCAGCTGGTTGACTTGATTCTTTATGCAAGAGTCTTCTGGATTAAAACCCCTCATACAATAGGAACACATCTTCTTTTCAAACTTTTTCTTCTTCTTGGAGCCCGAAGCTCCTTCAGAAGTCTTCTGATTCTCTTTAGGTTTCGAATCAGATGCCTTAGGATCCTTCCACTTGGGTCTCCCTTTAGCTTGCGCTTTGGTAGAGTCTGTCACTAGGAGAGCTTGGAATTTGGAAGTCTGGATGACTCCCATCTAGACCAACTTCTCTTTCTCCTGTATTAAGGACTCAAAAAAGGAATCAAGTGAGGGAATATTCCAATTGGGGATGGAAGCTTTTTTGGAATGGAAGATAGATACAAATAAAGAATACTTAGTATCTAGATTGCTGAGTATGGAGAGCACATGTGTTGGGCAAGGAAAAGTGCACAAGGAATAATTTGATGTGCAAGCAAAGGAGGAAAAGTGTGCATGCGGTAGGATGAAAGCAGGTCAAGAAGGAAGCAAATGAACCGGCGCAGAAAGATAAAACATGTGTGCAGTGGAGAAAGGTAGGATAAAGATGGAAATGAAGCGTAGAACAAAGAAAGTTGTGACAGGGTTGGTGTGACGAGGAAAACCACACCCAGAGTTGGTGAAGGAGGCAGGTAGAAGAGTTAATGTTGAACAGGAAGAAGTCAAGGAAGACTATAGAAGGATGAACCAGCAGAAGATGGAAGGACACTTTTGTGGCTAGTTACGACTGATACAGAAGACTGAAGGATGTTTTCTCAGCTAGTTAAGGCCGTTATTAATGCATGCATGACTTTTGCGGCTAGGTATGGGATGACATTTAATTTAACAAAGATATTTTGTAGCTACTTGAGTCTGTAATAACTGAGTTGTACTCAGTCGACCCTCTGTGGTCTTGTAAATGTTATAAATAAGAGGAGCCTATTCTGTATAAGGGTTAGCTTCATCATTGTTAACTTAGAGAGGTAGCTTCAAGAAGTAGATTCAGTAGCAGTTTAGTAGTTGGCTCAAGAGAAGAGTCTAGAAGAAGGAGAGGGTTGTTGAGCCACAAATATTGCAGTTATGTGCACAAACCACTAGTAAAGTAGAAGAGTTGATCTAGGTTGTGTGAGGATCAGTAGGAGTATATAGAAGCAATAAACTAGAGATCGTTAGAGCAAGAATATTGAGTCAGAAAGACATATCTTAAGAACAGTTTGCAAGTTGCAGGATGCAAGGTGCTACCTATATTTATCATGCTAGATGAAGAGCACCTTGGTGGTTTTTCCCAGATGGGTTTCCATGTTATTTCCTGTGTTATATGAATGAATGTTGTTGAGTGGTGAATGTTTATGTTATTGTTTTCTTATCTTACATTTTTACAGTTACAATTGTTGTTCAATGTATGTTGCAGTATGAATGAACAAATGTTTAAAAGTATTGATTGTACTACTGTGTATGAGTTCATGGTTAATATTCTAAGTATGAATATAAGTCACGCACTGTCTATCAAGTATAAGGAATTGGCTGTGTCACATAGTTGCGCTAGTTTTTAAAGTTTAAAGGACAAGGTTGTGTTGCGCGGGTGACCTGTGGAACTTGGTTGTTCCCCTATCACAGGGTGAAAGGCTCCACCCCATCATCTATTTCGAGTGCCTTGGTCACGCGCTAAGGGACTATAATCCCTTGCCAACTGTGGAAACATGGTTCTGGAAGTTACCCATTAAGATATCTCGGGTAAGACTGCACCTGCCTCGTGGGTGTTGCTGACTGATCCTGCTCTATCAGGTCGATGTCTTTTGGTGTCTTGTTGGTATTATGTTGTTGTTGAACAGCGGGTTAATACAAGGAAGAGAAAGAGGCCAAAAAATGGTTACGTTGTCGGGACCGTTAACCATTTGACTCGAGGGAAATGTTGTGGCATCCGATGAAGAACTAGATAGAGGACTGGTTGGAGTCTAAGATGCTAGCATTCACACAAGAAGAGAGCACAAGAGCTCAGTTGAGCATAGAAATTTGGGTGGACGAATACATATATTCAAATATTCATGATATCATCTTCGCAGAGTTTCCCATTGTGCTACATGAGTGGCTGTCAATATTGGTAAGAAGCTAGACAAAGTTCAAGAGAAGAGAAGTAGTTGAGTGGAGTGATTAGTTGGTGCACGAAATAATCAGTGTAAGTAATACCATCTTTAGAGCTGTTGATTTTTTGGTTGACAGTATTTTGCAAGGATATATTATTAAGTTTGTAGTAGAGGCCATAACCTCATATTGTGAGGCGAAAAGAAATTTTTTCCAAGGACCCCAAAGAAGATATTTGTTATCTATCAGTACAAGCATCAAGATGCTCATTTATGAAAAGGGTATCTTGCAGTTGAGTAGTTGAGTCGCATACACCGGAGGAAGGCTATGTTGTGGAAGACCTGTCAAAAAAATGGAAAATGGTGAGTTTAGATGTTTTCAGGAAGTACAGAACCTAAAATAGAAGCTGGATTCCTAAGGAGTGGAAGGAGATTCAGATCAGGGAAAAGAAGAAAGACAAAGGAAGGTTGACAAGCTCCTATCCTATTTGAGGAGATTGAGCACGAAATTTAGTCATAGGTAGAAGAAGGCTCTTGCGATGAAGAGGAGGACTATAGCCCAATTTCGGAAGGTGCTAAAGACTCAGAAGCATCTTTCGAGTCACCAAGGTCAGGACACAACTACATCACACCAAGAGTATGGCTAGAGGTAAGATCTAGAGCCTCATCTCCTGAAAGAGTTGTTAATATTGATAGTGCTAGCACTGCGACTATTGCACAAGAGAAAACACCTCCATTAGATCAGTCATCAAGTAACCTCGACGCCAACTTAATGGTTGGGGAGAATATTCAGTTACCCACATTTAATGGCAATGGAGCAGAAGATCTAGAGCAGCATTGATCATCTGTGAAGATGTTTGATGGTTCGCTTAGTTCAGAACACAGACTTAAAGAAAGTGCAGATGATCACGACTTTGAGGGTTCATGCACTGGACTATTTTATGAAGTTCTGCATAGTACACCCATGAGTACCACAAAAAAACCTTGAATAGATACGAGCCACAATGATCTCTGAGTTCAGAAAACCTAAATCTGAGTCACAGTGTATCACTGAGATTAGGGAAATCAAACAAGCATTGGCAGAGTCAGTATGGGACTTTGACCAATGGTTTAAGACTTTGATGGCCAAGCTAAGTTTCTAAATGTTGGATGTACAACATAAAGAGTGGTTTATTGCTGCACTATTACCACACATCCGAGGCCCATTGATGCAACAAAAGATCAAGTCACAGACTAAAGCGCTAGAATTGGCAATGAAGTTGGAATCCTTGCCAATTGGTGATGGTGCCACATGAATGGTATAGATTCAGTCACAATTGGCTAATCTAATGATACAAATTCAGGACATCAAGAAGGGTAAGAAATCCCATGAATATTTATGGTGCACAAAATGCAAAACGGACAGACACACAAAGGATAATTGTTTGACCTTCAGGAATTATGTGTCATCCGGTGCACCAAACCCATTAAGTGCCCACAAAATACCCTAGTGTTGCATATGCCAGACTAGAGGACATTGCGACAAGGGCTGTTTATTCTTACAAAATATTGTAAGCACTCCAAAAAACATGTTCTGTAAATTTTTTAAGTTAGTAGGGCATTAAGAGAAGGATTTCAGAGCATACCAACTCTTGAAGGAAAAGATGGTCAACACATACTTGATGAAGAACGAGGGGAAGACTTAGGATGAACCGACACAAGCATCATATCAGCCTGGGCATTTCCCGCCCAATCAGCATCAGAACTAGTATCAGCCTCAGTATGCACCACAACAACCATATGCACAATAGAATCACTATCAGTCGCCCTACTACCAGAATCAGCACCCTTTGTAGCAACCACACCCTCAAGGAAGGGGTGGCAAAAAATTTATAGGAAGAGGAGGAGGCGGAGGATTTGGTAGAGGAAGAGGTCCAGTTACATGCTCTAAATGTGGATAACCATGTCACTATGCCAGAGATTTCCTGGAACCTCTGAAGACATCTTCATATTGTAAGGTACAAGACCATAATGTGGAGCAATAACCTCAGTTGATCGTAAAGTGGCAAGAAAGGACCATCACAGGTACTAAGCCTGTGTAAAATTTGAACCCAAATCCCAATACTAACTTGAACGTTCAGATGATTGCTGCTAAACCAATAGATCCCAATGTTTTTGTCGTAACACGAGGAGGTTTTGCAACCGGAGTTGATCTTGACACACCACAAGAACAACTGCAGCCACAAGTATGACCCGCAACGCAGAAGGAGCCATTAGACGTCAAAAAATAGAAGCAAGTATTCATGGACGTGTGACACGATTTTGTGGATCTAGAAGAATCGTTGACATCAGAAGAAGTCAAGGAGATTCTTGAATGATTTCAACAGATATTTCAGAAGAAGAATCGACAAAAGGTTAGTAAACTCAAGTCATTTCTGTCAAGTTTCTTAGTGTTAATTCAAGACAAATATGATATCCCATAACTAAAGGCACTGATCAAAGAAACACCAGTAGAGCTGCAGAATGAAAATAAAGTTAACCAAGTCAACAAGAAAATCAAAACTGGACACGAGTTAAGAATGATTGCACATATAGGGGATTATGACATGGATTACATCATCTTAGACCTAGGATCTGATATCAATATTCTAATGTGAAAAACTTGGGAAAGTATGGGAAAGATGCCCCTGGACTGATCTCCTGTCCAACTGCGACTTGCAAATCAGGAAAAGGTTCTACTAATTGGTAGATTGAGTCAAATCCCTGTCAAAATTGAAGGGTTGTACACATTTACAGACTTTGAAGTCATTAACATTGTTGATGACATGAATCCATATCCTTCATTGCTAGGGATAGATTGGGCTATAGACAATTATACCATTATCAATTTTAAGAAAAGGATCCTCTCATTCGAGGATAAAGAGATGAGAGTAGTGTCGCCCATTGATCCAATGGAAGGACAGAGATATGTCGAGCCTGTCTATAATAAGGGACAGGGTGACTATCTCGACCAGATATACAATGTCACTGCCATGCAAGAAGACTATATCAACCCGACAATGGATTGAAACTTGAGCTGGAAGAGTGCTAGTTCCTGCACATCAGACTCAGGGGAGGCCGTGGAAAATTGGCAAAACAGGCTGCATGAAGTCTCTATGAGAAGGTGCAACATAGTTATAAGGTCTGTACGATGGGTGGAGACTGAGTTAAGAGAGATACCCACCTATGAGGGTTTTCCTAGCCTTACGACCTTCTTGAGCGAGTTTGAAATCCTTGTAACAGATTCACAGCGTTTGTCTGCATTAGATCATGTACTAAAGGCTACACCCGCTAGATGGTGGGGTAAACACAAGCGGTTCATAACAGAATGGCCACAATGTATAAGGTTGATGGAAGTGAGATTCGGCAAAGAAGTCACCACCATGAGCCACAAGTATACAGTATTGTCAAGCCATGCCAAGCACATCAATCGGTGTCGCACCATATTTACAGAATACCCACAACAAGAATGGGTTCACCATTTCATTCAAACATTGGAAATGCCACCTAGAACGTGGTATGCATCTATGCAGTTGCGACAAGGAACCCAAGATTGGGAAGGGCTCACTAAGCAGTTTAGGAAAACATTTGAATTTGCTGATGAGCAACCTACATTTGATGTTGCACTTCAAACGATTAAGGACAAGATATTTGTTGAAATTCTTGCTGAAGAGGCCAACTCTCACCAGTGCAACATGACCATTCAGCAATGGATGGTTGCTACAATCTATCTGCATACCTAGATGATGATTCAACTAACATAAATATACCAGAATCAGAGGGAATGTGCGTAGAGGAAGGAAGTGGTATTTCAAGTGACCAGTTCCTTGAACCATTGAAAATAAAGAAAGTAAACATTGGGTCACCATAGAACCCAAATTTCTCTAATATAGGAGATTATTGGGATGAAGAGAGAGTGGCGAAGATCACATACTTGCTGCATGAGTATCAGGACCTATTGCCTACCAATTTCTCAGAGATGAAGGGAATAGTAGGAGACCTAGGGGAGATGAAAATACCCCTCTGACCAGATGCTAAACCCAGTAAACAATGCCTGTATAGACTGAATCCAAGATATAAAGAGAAGGTAAAAGAAAAATTGGATCACATGCTCTACGCATGAATTATTGAACCTGTTGAGGAATTGGAGTGGATCATCCCTATAGTGATCTAAGTTAAGAAAATAAAAGGCGAAGTGATGATCTGTTTTGACCTAACGAAGCTAAACAATGCATGCTTGCACGATCCATTCCCAACACCATTTATAGATGAATTACTTGAAAGCGTCGAAGGGAAAGAGATGTACTCATTCACTGATGGCTTCTCTAGCTATCACCAAGTTATAATTGCGAAGGAGGATCACCACAAAATGACCTTCATCACAGAATGGGGATGCTACCAGTATACAGTAATGCCCTTTGAACTCAAGAATGCACCTGCTATTTTTTTCTAGAATAGTAGTCTTCACTTTTAAAGATTTTATACATAAGTTTCTTGAAGTCTACTTTGATGATTGGACTATGTTTGGTCTAGTAAGAGACCATATTGAGAGTCTATACATGATGCTGGGCTACTGCTTCCAGTATCAAATCGCACTTAATTCCAAGAAATGTATCTTCTGCACACCATTTGGTGTTCTATTGGGTCACGTCATATGTCGGGACTATTATATTTTTATCATTCAAGCTAGCATTATCTTGGGATCTTATCTGAGAGAATAACATGCACAACAATAAATACAAGAGACAAGAGACACAAAGAATTTTCCTCGGGGAAACCATAAAGGAGAAAACCCCACAACTTCCTTAGAGATAGAATGAGCACCAATGGCAGCAGTAAAACCTGAAAACATAAAGATGATCTCCAACAGCTTGTTCTCTCTCTCTCACTTGAGAGAGCTTCTCCTCTCTCACTCATGCGCCTCAGTTAGTGAGTGTGTGCATGTTATACATAGAGAGTCTCACTCTCTATTTATATTCTTTGGTTCACTTAATGTCCACTCCAACATGTCGGCCTCACTTAACAATCACTTACCAGGGCTGACATCTCTAGGAGAGTCTAATAACCCTAGTTCCCCTCAACTGTGGGGACTTTTCCCCTCCACTCAACAAGGAGGGCTAGCCTTAACATAATGGTGGGGACTATTGCCCTGACTTATAATAACTCACCTAGGGCCAACTTGTCTAAGATATTCTAATAACCCTAGGGCCCTACAACTATGGGGACTTTAACCTTTGATCAATAAGGAGGGTTACCCTTTATGACTTTACATTACTTTTTTACATTATTGAAGCTCCCTATAGGAACATCGGGATATGACATGACTCAATTACATTAAAGATGCTTCCCGAAATAAGCATTGGGGTACAATACATAAAATATACAAGTGAATACATTCTGAAGTTACAAATACATCAACACTCCCTCTTAACTAGGAAGGTATTCTCTCGACACAATTTATTAGCACAAGTCTTCTTCTTTGTATTATCTGGATCATAATTAAGTCATCTTCATCAGTGGATCTTGGATCATCACTGGATTGTCATCAAAGTTGGATCATCACTGGATCATCATCAAAATCATTGCTTCCACTATCTCAATCAAATGGTGCTATCTCTTCATTCTTCTCATCACAGGAAGTTCTACAGAGCCATCCCTTTTTCATGTTGGTTGTAGGCCTAGCCTCCATGTAGGTCTTCTTTAGCGCTTATATCTGACCCTAAGTCAGAATGGCCTGCCCAACACTTATATTTGACCATGCGAGGAACACATCCAACATACATGTCAGAAAGGCACGCCCAACACTCACATCTGACCATGGGAGGAACACATCTCGAATCCATGTTAGAAAGGCCCAACACTCACATCTGACCATGAGAGGAACCAATCCATCATTCATGTCAGAAAGGCTCTGCACTTAAATTTGACCATGCAAGGAACCAATCCAACATTCATGTCGAAAGGGCTCTACACTTACATTCAACCATGTGAGGAACCAATCCAACATACATGTTGAAAGGGCTCTACACTTACATATGTCCATGTGGGGAACCAAGCCAACATACATGTCAGAAGGGCTCTGCACTTACATCCGCCCATGCGAGGAACCAATCCAGCATACATGTCAGAAGGGATCTGCACTTACATCTGATCATGTGGGGACGCATCCCACAGTCACATCAGAATGGATCTACACTTACATCTGATCATGTGGGAACACATCCCATAATCACATCAGAATGGCCCTCAACTCTAGGCTGAGTATTCCTGGTAACTGACCAGGTGCCTCCATTCTCCATAGAATGGCCTTTAGCACTTATATCTAATCATGTGGGAACACATCCCACGGTCACCTCAAAATGGCTCAACACTTACATCTGACCATGGAAGGAACCAATCCTCTCACCATGTCAGAATGGCTCACGGAATCATCACTTCCCCTTGGAGGGAACCTCGATCTAGAGAACACCAAGCTTCTCCTTGAAGTACTCAAACTTCACTCTGGCTAATGGCTTGGTTAACACATCATCTATCTATTTTTTCGCTGCAACATACTAGAGCTTAACTACTCCTCTCTGCACCATATCCCTGATATAGTGATATTTGATCTCGATATGCTTTGACTTGTCATGTAAAATCAGGTTCTTTGACAACTTCACACAACTATGGTTTTTGCAATACTTACAAGTAGCATCTAACTGGAGATCAAACAAATCATACAGTAGCTTCCTTAGCCATACTGCCTCACAACTAGCTAAATAATCTATGACATACTCTGCTTCAACTATACTCAGTGCCACGCAAGACTATTTCCTGCTAAACCAAGATATCATACCTGATCCCATACTGAAGCAGTGCCCTGAAGTGCTCTTTTTATCGATGGCACTGCCTGCCCAATTTGAATCAACATAACCTTCCAGGTTAATATTCTGATTAGCCTTATACTTGAGCCCATAATCAATTGTACCCTTTAGGTACCTCATAATATGCTTTGCAGAATTCAAGTGAACATGTATCGAATCAGTCAGGAACGGGCCCAAGGTGTTCATAACAAAGCAAATATCTGGTCTCATATTCATTAGGTACATCAAGGAACAAATCATCTGATGATACATTATGGCATCAACCGATTCTAATGAAGCAACACTCAATAGATTTAGGTTTGATTCCATAGGTGTGGTCATGGCCTTGTAGTCCATCATCCAGAATCTCTTCAGGGTCTCTACTGCATACTTCCCTTGTCCTAGGGAGATTCCATCTGCATTCTGCCACACCTCCATGCCTAGAAAGTATTGCATCATATCCAAGTCCTTCATCTCGAACTCTGTAGCAAGTCTCCTTCTTGCAACTTTAATGAGTTCCTCTTTTTTGTCAAGAACAATTCATCGATATATAACAGGAGCATCATTGGTATTCCACCTTCAACCTTGAAGTAAATATTGGAATCTACTTTACTCTCAGTAAATCTTAGAGCCATTAGCAAGCTGTCCATCCTGTCGTACCATTTCGAACCTCGGAATATTTTGCAGTCACTCCCTCTGAAACGAAGCATCATTATCCCTCTGTCTTTCGTACTCTATGCACTGAAACATTCTATAGTGGAGTGACAAGTAGCTTCCTCTACTACTAATATTCTATGTATCCATCTAGGGTCACTGGATACCAAGATATTCTATCTTGAACCTTTTCAAAAGTTCTTCTTGCACCCATCTATGAGCTTGTCATCTTCTTCAAGCTCCTCATGTATGTATTATCCCATGGGTGTCCTCTGAGCTCGTAGAAGTTCTTCTTTAATTTGCACACATGAGTCTACCTGTCATGTGGCTCAACTCCCACTGGATGCAAATGTCTCTTCGTAGTCTATGCCTTCTTTCCATGAGAAGTCTCGTGTTACGAATCCTGCCTTATATCCCACGATGTTTCCATCTACTGCATCATGGAACTACAAACTGCCCTTCAGGTCTCGATAATGTATCCTAGACATCATTCTTCATTTTGTATTATTAGAGTGAATCTTGAAATGCCGTCACTTGTTCTTCTGAACAAGTCTCATCCTTCTTTTCTTGTAGGCGATTGTACATGATCTTTCCTACAAGTCAAATGCATTTGTATGGTTAGAAACATTTCATAAGGCATATTCATAATGGCAAATTCTTATGCATAAATATATGATCATGTAATTATTTTATGGCAATACAACATTCATCCATATCTCATGGAAACTTTCTAGATGCCTTCCATCTCTACCAGGACAACATTGAGATTGTGCACTAATTCAATATGTCAGCAAAGAGGTTTCATTCTAGATAAGTAGCAATGGAGAGTTGTATAGCACCATAAGCTACTTACCTATCACATGCATATTAATGCAAGCATTCTATCATGCATAATACATCAACTGAATATAAACAAATGCATAACAAAACAATATCATGCAATGACAATTGAATACTTATCTTTATTTGTTTCATGGGTAGACTCCTTCTTTCATATTCATCATCTTCTTCATTCATAACAACATAATTTCTTATCCAAATGCTCAAGATGGATAAGAGGCTCTTCAAGAATTGAGTTCTTCATATTCCTCATCGCTTGAGGTATCTTCTTGGATGGTAAGAGCTTGATCTTCAGTTTCTCCCATCTTCTCTTCTCTTATTATGATTCAAGCTTCTTCTTCTTCCCAAATTCTGCTAAAAGTAATCACTTCCTTCTGGCACACATTCCTCGAATGAATGAATCCCATTATCCTGGGAGGTCAATCAAGGTATTTATCACAACTTCTGCATTCTCCACTTCTTCTTCTACCACTTCAAGTTCCTCTTTGATTTGAGAGACCCTTGTAAAGTATGATTGTATGGTCTCTGCATTCTGGATCTTCACATTCTTCAGCTGGTTTCTTAAGGTCATCTTCCGATTTATGTTCTTCCCTTCAAATAACATGGTCAGGGAATCAAATATATCTTTCGGTGTCTTTAGGGAAGACACTTGTGGTACAATTTGATCCGTGATTGAATCAACAATGATCTTCTTGGCCTTGACCAAGTTCTTCTTGTGTAAGGCTTTTAGCCTCATCTCCCTCTGGAACTGGAACCTCTCTACTTATGTAGGTGTCCAATTCATTTCCTTCAAGAACTAGTGACATCCTATACTTCCATGCTTGGAATTTTTCAGCCTCACCAAGCTTTTCATCAATCTGATGTGATAGATCACTTTGAAATGAGAACCTCAAATGAGAATAGCAAAAGATTAGATCCTACCGATTTGAGGTGTCCGTCCTGGTTCCAGAGCTGGCTGATCTAGGGTTTGTCAAAGAAACCCAAATTTTTGAAACTTGGAATCTTTTAGATCTGATTGGATAGAAATATAGAACTATTCAAGGTGAGCTTTCCAATGTACTCCTTTTCTGAAAATAGTGGAGGGAAGCTCCCGGAACAAGAAGCCCTAGTTTACCAATTTCTTCTGCAGAAACACCTGATACTGTTTTTGCTGTATATCCAAAATTAAAGCTCTTCTATGTCAAAAATTTTCTAATAAGGTATCCTCATCTATCCCTATTCCAACACCATAGGTTTCATCAGAATTGGTTTCACCAATTGGGACTTATGAGCAGTTTTCCAAGTTGACCAGTTTCAGGACTGTTCCGAATAGCGAAGTAGTACGGACTTCCACATATCACGGTTTCATCTTATGGGTATGAGACTTTGAAAATAGAAATTAAAGTCCATGCCCTTTCTATTACATCTTCAGAAATTTCATTTGGACCTTCGTATCCCGAGATATAGCAATTCTCCACATTGGTTCTGTTTGGGAAGGAATCCTAGGAGAGGCTGGAACCCTAACTTGGAGGAATCATATCTCCTAGAATATAGCGAATCTGAGGTTAAAAATTGGACATAGTGTACATCAGGAATTTATCTTTTACCTGTGAAATTTTTGGACCCTAAAATGTCTTCAATCCTAGGATATACAAAATGTACCAAAACTTATCAGTTTCAGTATTTTAGGGTTTTTCAGGCCTGGGGTCAAACTAGGGTTTGACTTTCTCGGATTTCACCCAACCAAAAATCTCAACCCAAGTCTCTAAAATTCAATTTTGATGAGGAGACAAATCCTATGCTGGTATCACTCAAAAATTCCTCTTCTGTAGAAAGCCCTAATTTCCCGTACCAAAAACTGAAAATTCCCAGAATCGAATTCCGCTTCGACAGAAAGATGCGCCCTTCAATGGAGAGTCAGCCTAGCATACGTTTGTTGATGGATTGTGGAGAGAGACCCAAAAATTAAGAAGCCCTAGCTTCTACAGCTGCACAATGTCTTCTTCTTATTTTAGCTCTGATACCATGTTATATTTCATTCATTCAAGCTAGCATTATCTTAGGATCTTATCTGAGAGAATAACATGCACAACAATAAACACAAGAGAAAAGAGACACAAAGAATTTTCCTCAGGGAAACCATAAAGGAGAAAACCCCGCAGCTTCCTCAGAGATAGAATGAGCACTAATGGCAGTAGTAAAACCCAAAAACATAAAGATGATCTCCAACAACTTGTTCTCTATCTCTCACTTGAGAGAGCTTCTCCTCTCTCACTCACGCGCCTCAGTGAGTGAGTGAGTGTGCGTTATAAATAGAGAGGCTCACTCTCTATTTATATTCTTTCATTCACTAAATTTCCACTCCAACATCTCGGCCTCACTTTTAATAATTACTTACCAGGCCGACATCTCTAGGAGAGTCTAATAACCCTAGTTCCCCTCAATTGTGGGGACTTTGCCCCTCTGATCAACAAGGAGGGTTAAACTTAACACAATGGTGGGTACTATTGCCTTGACTTACAATAAATAACCTAGGGCCGACTTCTCTAGGTGTTATCTCCCCCCAAAAAATTATTTTGATAGGATGAAGAACACGAGTCATGTTATGAAAGATTTAAAGATGACTAGCAAATTGAGGGTCTTTGGTTTTACTATATTTGAGAAAATTGGAAGTTTTAGCTTTCGGTGGCCTAGGTAGGGTTTTTAACAGCTCATTAGCCACTGAAAATATTTGTTTCGAAAGCTAATAGTTTAACGCAGGATCAGGGTTAACCACTGAAAGCTGTCCTGATCGATTATTTGGTAAAAGCACTTTCGGTGGCTTAGGAAAGACTGTCAAACAACTCATTAGCCACTGAAAAGTGTTCTTTTCGGCATCTTAGTGAACAATTGACGGAGCGCATTAACCACCGAAAGCAGGTAAAAGGCATTGGGGAAAAATCAGTTCCGGTGGCTTAGGCGAAGGCTTTAATGGTTCATTAGCCACCAAAAGGCCTGTTTTTCGGTGGTTAAAAGGAGATATCCAGAGAGACCACAATTTGTCGAAATCCAAGTTTTACAGCGCCATTTGGAAATTGGATTTGGTGTCTTAGGTGAATAGGTCAGCATTTCATTAGCCAACGAAAGCCTTGTTTTTTGCAGCTAGCAAACAATTACCTAGGGACCCTTAACCACCGAAAACATTAAAAGAAGAAACAGTTAAAAACCTATCAAATCAAGGCTCGTCAGCGTAACGACGATTATTAGAGGGCATGATAAACCACCGAAAAGACAAGAGACTGCATCAAGGTGAAAGTAAATGATTAAGGAGGTCATTGTTCAGCTGATGAGGACCAATGTGATTGGAAACCCTACTCTTCCCTCCATCTGTCCACATAACTACAAAAGTTCTCCACTGGGTATCCAAGTTGCTTTAAACATGATTGCTGGGAAAGGGGTCTCGAAAATATCAACAAAATCTATCATCCTCTCACCTAAGCATCACTCATGCAGTTAAAAAATCCTCATAATCAGTGCCCAATCCTCCAGTACACTCCACCTTCAATTATAGGAATCCTCACCACCAGAAACCATCTCTGAGAGTCAGCCTGCTAAAAACACTCTTCCAAAGAACTTGAATTGATTTTTGTACGTACCCAGGAGTACATTCAGCAAATGAAGGAGGGAGGGCCTGCTCTCAGGCAAGAGTTGGGAGACATCAGCTACCTAGAGGCAAATCCAGAAGTTTTCCAGTTCTTCAAGGATGTTGGATGCTATAAGTTTTGTGAGAAAATTTAAGGTTCACACCAGCAGGTGGCTGAGGCATTTGCTCTCTCTTTCAATGGCTCCAAGGCAATCATAGGTAAGGAATAATTTCTAATAGATGAAACCCTAATTGTTGAAGTAACTGAACTCCCTAGCAATGGGGATAAGTGGTTTAAAACCACCATTACAAAGGATGTAGAGTTCAGATCTTATCTGAAGACTGAACATAGAGGGGTGGTGTGGAAGAAAAGTGTCCCATCCTCCTGGCTAGAAGAGAGGTGGCAGCAATTACTGAAGGCCATTGTGGTCTACATAACTTGTGAAAGGAGATACAACAGGGACATGATTTACCATTTTAAATTGATGAACCACTTCACAGGAAAAAGCCCACTAAATTTACCCTTCTACTTACATAGGAGCCTGGCAAAAATGGCACACCAGGTGAAGGCTCAACCAACCAAGATCGCTAGAAGATTGTCTCATCATGGTCTTATCCAACTCTTGATCCAAGAATTGTTGAAGAGGAGAAATATGGCATGGGAATATTTATTGTTTTGGAATGGATTTGGAATAGGCCTACAGCCAGAAGAAAAGAGTAAGTCTCCTGCAAAAAAAAAATAGCACCGCAAGGAGTGGGAAAAGGAAGAGAAGGGCTATGTCCCCACCAAAAACAGAATAGCCTCCTTCCTCTTCTAAATCCAATCATGTCAAAAGAAACCTATATTTCAGTGAAAAAGGCTAGGAGATCACAACACATAGTGGGAACATTGTGAACCTGCCCTGCTTAGATTCAGAAGAGGAAAGAGAGGAAGGTGCTGACCTAGCAGTGCAAGTTGTAGCAGAGATTGAAGAAATCCCATCACCTACACCAAAAGAGCAAGATGAACCAGCAGAGAAGGCTTCCTCTAGCAACCCCAAGACAAAAGGGATAAATCAGTTGCAGAGGTAAGTGTATGAAATGGAAATTTTAGAAAGAGAGATAAAGAAAAACAATGCTACATTGACCAGGAGGAATAAGTTGTTGCACAACTCTTACTAAGAGATGAGATAAAGGTATATATTTCTAAAAAGACTGAACAAAAGATACTTGAAGGAAAACACAATGTTGTATAGAATGATTAGGCTTCAGAGGCTGTAGATGAAGGATGCCAAGCCAAACCCTAGCACTCACCTCACATTGGAAACCCTAGCTGAAGCTGCAGTAAGCCTTCAGCCTCCGGAATCAAGCCAGGATGCTGCCAACCTTCCTAACATAGAGCCTACTAAATAAAAATATAAGAAAACAAACTTGAAAGAGTAATTTTGGAGGTGGCTTAAGAATTTTTGAAGAACAGGGCTTTCGGTGGCTTAGGCGGACGTTGAGTCAGTTCATTAGCCACCGAAAGCAGCACTTTCAGCAGCTAACAGTTCCGATATTTTGGCCTCTTAACCACCGAAAGCAGAAAGAGACACATGATAAAATTTTAGCATGAAGGACCAGTTTTGGGAAAACATGAATAGCTCAAGGATGAAGTATAAACATGAAGGGCGCTAAAGAAAACATCAAGGGAGGTATGTTTCAGTTTTGCAGTGACATAAAATAAGAAAGGGTCACCAACACTAAACTGTCTAAGTAAAACAATGACTTATCCAGCAAAGGACCAGTGGAAGTTATTCCCAGTACTCACTTTAGTTATCAAAAGGTTCAAACAGTGAACGAGTTCTACAGTTAGATAGACTAGTAGTTAAATTAGGGTTTTTTGACTTAATTATGCAAAAACAATTATTTTGTCTATTTTTAGTAAATCAGATCCAATTTATCAGGATCTGGATATTTTTGTAAAGGCTATAAATCGTAAGACTTATGTTATTGAAATGGCTCGACTTCGGGGACTTATAGACCATTAATATTGTCAAGCCTCTCATATTGCTCGTGACCTAATATAAGCTCTTTTTCTATCATATGTTTAGCTTCCATTTCTTGTCTATTCTGTGCTTATGCTTGAATCTGTTATTCAGGTTTATTCAGATTAATTGATGTCTGATAGCTGTCATCCTATTGGCATATTGATGATTTGAATTATAAGTAATTTCCTTGTTATGAGCAGCCATTTATATATATCTGTTTTATGTATGAATCTTCCAGCATGATAAGTCCTCCATCTCTGCACCATATTATCAAACCTCTGAACAGTGGTAGTTAGAATCCTTATCCCTGATTGAGTTTCATGCATGTATTGAGAGTGTGAGGTCCTGTAGGTCACCTTACTTGATCCACTTAGAAAACAATAAAAACATTTAAGTTACCAGGAATCCTTGAGTTGCAACCTAGAGGAGTTTCCTGGAGTGATAACAAATTGGCGCCATTACCGGGGATAGGAGACTGAAGCTCAGCTTCCCTAGGAGATGACATAGATCCTACTTTGATGATAGACAAATTTTGGACACTATTCTGGTTGTATTCATCTATCTAGTGACTCCATTAAAATAAGGTGGCTTCAAGAAGACCAAGTACCAGAGCAAACCCTCAAGGGCCACCAGCAACACCTGTTTCAGATCCAGAAGAGATTCTAAGAAGAGCTAGGGCTTCAATAAGGCAGACCAGCAGTGCTGCAGAGGAAGCTACATCAAGTATTTCATGAAATATTCTTGCTATTATTTCTTCTACTGAAACATCTAATTCTCAGGAATTTATAAATAGATCAGAAAATTATAGGGTTTGGGAATCTTCAAGCACTGTTTCTTGTGAGGATCCAATCTCTGGTGACTCCAATGGGATAAGTTTACCACCATCACCCTTTCAGCTACCACCTGCATCAGTAGTACCTTCCTCCACCCTTTCCATACCAATTTCCAATATGGTTTCCCCTCTAACCAAAATGGAAAGGATCCTGGTAGCTAGGTATGCCCCCCTAAATTTTCCTAACCTCCTCTTTGCCATGCCCACTGGAGACTATGTCAAATACATGCCTAAATTTACAGGAGAGGGATATTTCACAGCTAAAGAACATCTAGAGGCATTCTACAGTTATGCTGAGAACATAAATATATAACAGGAAGATGTGTGGACTAGGGTTTTTGTGTAAATCCTAGATGGTCAGGCTAGGAAATGGTTCAAAGAACTGCCTGCTGAATCAGTAGTAGGCTTTGAAGCCCTAGATGACATATTTCTAAAGCATTAGGGAGAGAGGAGAGACCACCTCTACTATATCACCAAGTTTAGGAACTTGAAAAGAGAGAATGGGGAGTCTGTCTCCAACTTCACCAAGAGGTTTAACAATATGTACAGCAAGATCCCCACTGAGATCAATCCCACTGATACCTCAGCCATAATAACTTATGCCAATGCCTTTGACTCTGATTTTTTCCTGCTTCTCAGAGAGAGGAGGTCTGCCTCCCTATCACTCATGCATGATGCTGCCCTAGAGGTAGAATCTAACATTGTGGCATCTCAGAAGGTCAAATGAAAGATAGATAGGAAGAAGAAGCCTACAGACCCTCTTGGGGCTTCTTCATCAGAGAATAAGATTGAAAAAATGGCCAAACTGTTAGATAATTTGACTGTTGAAATGTCTAAGCTAAAGGACTGAGGGCAAATACCTGTGAGGGGTAAAGGGCCAAGTGATTTTGTTCCCCAAAACCCCAATTTTGTCCCTTACGGAAGAGGCAACCCCCCAGTTCAGATCCTCATAAGGGAAAGGGATCAAGTGGAAGATCATAGAATCAGAGCTCCTTTTCAGAATCTTGTACTAGAAGAAGAACCAGAGTTCTTTCAAGAAGAAGGAGAGGCTGAAGATAACATCCATTGCATGGAGGATGAAGTTGACTATTATTTTCTGACATAGGCAGAATATGAGGAAGCTCTGATTGATAAGCAGATCAGTGGAGAAGCAGTATATCAGGCAGATGGTCAAGGAGGGTATAATCTGAGGTCCAAGCTGGTTTCTCCCCCTAAGAAGAATGTTTTGCTTGCAAAGCAGCTTGTTGCACCAGCTAAAAAGGATACTATTTTACCAAAGAAAATGGTTGTCATTCCCAAACCATTGCAAAAACCAGTACATTCATCAAGCCCTGACCCTTCCCAACTCAAATCTCCAGTACAAGAGGTAAGGTTTCCTGATAGACTACATTATTCTTTCAACCTTGAGTTAGAGATTCAGAAATTGAAGATCCCTTTCCCATTAATAGAGCTAATGAAAAATGATGCATTCAAATCATCCATACTGAATTATCTTAATCCAAAGATACATATTGATACTGACTTTGTCAATTTGCAAGATGATAAACCTATTGTAACCCTAGGCCCTATGATTGAAGAGCTAGAGGATCCTTTCCCACCTTTCTACATATCCTTGAATATCCATGATAAAGTCCTTCATAACTATCTACTGGACTCAGGAGCTTCCCATAACCTAATGCCAAAAGTTGTGATGGATGAGCTTGGTCTCAGTATTACAAAACCCTACCATGATCTGTTCTCCTTTGACTCCAGAAAGGTCAAGTGCTTGGGCCTGATCAAATACCTTGTCATAAACCTATCTCAGCTACCCTAAAAAAGCATTGTGATGGAAATTGTAGTGGCTGATATCCCTCCTAAATTTGGCCTCTTATTGTCTCGATCATGGAGTAAAAGGCTAGGTGGAACCCTTCAGATGGACCTTGCATATGTTACAATCCCAATGTTCCCAATGTTCGGAAGGGAGACCAAGAGGCTTTACATGGAGAATCAACTTGCCTACATCATAAGCAATGAAAATAATTATGTGAACCACCCCATCTATGCAGTAGACACAGATTTTGGGTCATGCATTCTGCAAATAGATGATTCTCAACAAACACCAGTCTGGCTTACTAAGCCCACTTGGCAGCATCCTGAAGAAGTGACCACATCAGTATGGAACATGTATTTTGATGGGGCTAGCACTCAAAACTCAGTAGGTGCAGGTGTAGTATTAATCTCTCCATCCAAAGAGAATATTCATCTATCTTATAGTGTCAATTTTAAAACCACTAACAATATAGCAGAATATGAAGCCTTGCTATTAGGAGTGAAAGCTGCCAAGGAAATGGGGATCATGTGCATGAAAATATTTGGAGATGTAGACCTTATTATATAGCAAATCAACAACACCTTTCAAGCAAAAAATGTCAAACTAAAGGCTTATAGGGAGGAGGTATGGAAACTCATAGACTCCTTTATGTTTTTTGAACTGTCATATATACCTAGGGCTTTGAATCACCTGGTTGATTCCCTAGCTGTCTCTATAAGTCTATTGGTTCCTCCTTTACCTCCTAGGCTCAGCTATGATATTCAGGTCAAGTACATACCTTCCTTTCCAGATAATGTAAAATTTTGGAAGGTGTTTGAGAATGATGATGAGCTTAGTAAATTCCTTCAACTAGTAGATGAATTCTTTGATATGCATATAGATCAGGAAAACCTAAAAATGGAAGAATCCCAACAGCTCAAGTTGAAAGATAAATTAGCTTATCAGAATATTGTCCAATTAACTAGCAATTATATACCTCGGGGTCTGGTAGCCCTGGAAGAGATTTTTGATCATAATGATATCCCTCGCAAACCTTCCAAAAATTAGAAAGACCCTGCTGTCCGAATGAAAAACATAGGTAGCCAAAGCCATCCAAAACTTATAAATCTGTCCACTGAGTTGAATGCTGATCATAGGTCTAAATTTTGTGGCCTGATAAAAGAATTTGCTGATATATTTTCTTGGGAGTATAGTGACCTGAAAACCTGTGACACCAATATCATCCAACACAGGATTCCTTTGGAGAAGGACACCATCCCTTTCAAACAGAAGCTGAGATCCATTGGTCCTCTCCTGCTGCCTATAATTGAAAAAGAAATCCATAAGCTCCTCAAAGCCAAAATCATAATTCCCCTCAGGTATTCCAAGTGGATTGCAAACTTAGTGGTGGTAAGGAAGAAGAAAGAGGAGATTAGGTTATGTGTGGATTTTAGAAATCTGAACAAGTGCTCCAAAAAAGACAACTATCCACTACCCAAGATGGAACACCTGTTGCAAGGAGTCTCAGGGGCTAGTGTCATGTCCTTTCTGGATGGTTTCTTTGGATACAACCAAGTTGTTGTGCACCTTGACGACCAAGAGAAGACTACTTTTACCACTCCCTGGGGCACTTTCATGTATGCCAAAATGCCATTTGGATTGATGAATGATGAGGCCACTTTTCAGAGATCCATGGACCTAGATTTTGTAGGATTGAAAGATAAATTTGTGCTTATATACCTGGATGACCTAACTGTTTACTCTCACAACCATCATGAACATTTACAACACTTGTTGTAGCAGTTGAGGAGGGTATTTTTGAAATGCAGGAGGTTTGGGATATCACTCAACCCTAAGAAGTCCCAATTTGCACTCAGTGAGGGGAAACTCCTAGGTCACATAGTCCCAGCTGAAGGTGTGAGGATTTATCCAGTTAGGGTTGAAGCAATCCATAAGCTGTCCATACCTAGGTCAAAAAGGGATATTCAGTCCTTTTTGGGTAAGATAAATTTTGTCAGGAGGTTCATCCCTAAATTTTCTGAGCTGGTAAAGCACATAACATCTATGTTGAGAAAGGATGCAGAAATAAAATGGACTGACCAGGAAAGAAGATCTTTCGAAGACATCAAGAAGGCCATCATGGAATCCCCAACCCTGATTAATCCGGACTACACCAAGATTTTTTACATCTTCTCCTTTGCATCCTATGACACGGTGGCAGCTGTGCTATTACAAAAAGATGATGAAGGTATTGATCATCAAATTTCATTCTTTAGCAAGACATTGAGGGATGCTGAGCTGAAGTATGATCCCATTGAGAAATAGGCTTATGCTCTCATCAAGTCATTGAAAACCTTCAGGATCTACATTCTGCATGCAAAATTCCTTGCCTATGTCCCTTCAGCTACTGTGAAGGATGTTTTGACTCAGCCTGACATTGAGGGAAAGAGAGCTAAATGGATTTCCAAGCTTATGGAGTTTGATATAGAGGTAAATCCCACCAAGCTGGTAAGAGGCAAAGGTCTGGCCAAACTCATGGCTAAAGAAAACTGTGAACTAATGGGGATAAACTTCATTTGTGTCAATTCAGCAAAATTGCAACTGTAGTAGCAGTAGAAGTAGTTCAGGATCATAATGACATTCAACAAGTAGCTGAAAACTTGTCTTCATGTGAGTGGTACTTAGGTATTATTCAGTTTCTACAAAAATTAGAAGTTCCTCCTAGTTTCACTCCAAATCAAGCACGAGCTATTAAACTAAAGTCTGTTAAATTTTGTATAGTTGATAAACTATTGTATTGGAAAGATCTGTCTAGGGTTTTGTTGAGGTGTCTAGATAAAGAAGAATCAACTCAGGTCATGCATCACTTTCATTCCAGCACATGTGGAGGCCATCATTACTGTAATACCACAAACCACAAGATTCTGAGGGCAGGGTACTATTTCCTAGTCTTTTTTTCTGATGTGTGTACCTTTGTGAGGGCTTGTGACCAGTGCCAAAGATTTATAGGGAAGCAGCAGTTCAGATCCTTTCCCCTTAGGCCTATTGTAGTGAATGGGCCTTTCCAGCAATGGGGTCTAAATTTCATAGGTGAAATAAATCCCTCATCCAGTGGGTAGCATAAATGGATCCTAGTAGCCACAAACTACTTTACCAAGTGGATAGAGGTAGTACCCGCCAGGAATGCAACTCATCAGGTCATCATGAAGTTTTTATATGCGAATATCTTTATCAGGTTTGGCTGCCCATTAAGGTTAGTGACTGATAATGCACCAGCTTTCAAAGTCAAGGCATTGGTTAATATGTGTGAGTTAATGGGCATTCAGCTGGTGCATTCCACATCTTATTATCCTCAAGGAAATGGCATGGCTGAGTCATCCCATAAAATCCTAGTCAAGATCATCATAAAACTATTGGAGACAAATCAAAAAAGTTGGGATTCTAAGCTAAAGTTTTCTTTATGGGCTGATAGAGTAACAGGCAAAAGATCTATAGGGACTTCTCCCTTCAAATTAGTTTATGGTACTGAGGCCATTTTTCCCATTCAGCTAATTCTTCCAGTGGCAAAATTATTTCAGGAGGAGGAAGATGAACCAAATGATATGGTAAGGAGGATGATGGATTTGGTGGAGTTGTAGCAAGTCAAGGAACAAGTGATAGGAAAATTAGAAGCCCATCAACAGAAAATCAAGGTCATGTTTGACAAAAGGGAAAAAGTGGACAACTTTCAGGTTGGAGATTAGGTCCTCAAGTGGGATACTTTCAGCCACGACAATGGAAAATATGGGAAGTTTGACACTCTGTGGATTGGCCCTTTTGTGATAGATCAGGTACAGAATAACAACACCTTCAAATTGCAGAATATGGAAGGGGAAGAGGTGTTTGATGGCCCAGTGAATGGGCGATTTTTGAAACTTTACTTTATCTGAGGCTCTGAGGCCTTGTTATTGTAAATTATTAGTTAGTAGGTTGTTTTTTGTTACAGAATAAACTCCATGCCCAATGGAATAGTAAATGATAGTGTTAATTTTTTTTTTTAGTTGTTTTCAAGGAAAGGCATTTTGGTCTGGGGTTCTTGGGACCTCACAGGAAGGTTCCCATCCCCAAGTAGGAGCCAAATGTTATCTCCCAAAATAAATTTATTTTGATAGGATGAAGAAATCAAGGCATGTTATGAAATATTTAAAGATGACTAACAAATTGAGGGTCTCTCATTTTGCTATATTTGATAAAATTGGAAGTTTTAGCTTTCGGTTGCTTAGGCAGGGTTTTTAACAGCTCATTAGCCACCGAAAAGATTTGTTTCAGTAGCTAACAGTTTAACCTAGGATCAGGGTTAACCACTGAAAGTTGGCCTGATCATTTATTTGGTAAAAGCACTTTCAGTGGCTTAGGCGAGACTTTCAAACAACTCATTAGCCACCGAAAAGTGTTGGTTTCAGCAGCTTAGCGAACAATTGAAGGAGGGCGTTAACCACCGAAAGCAGGTAAAAGGTGTTGGAGAAAAATTGGTTTCAGTGGCTTAGGTGAAAGCTTTGATGGTTCATTAGCCACCAAAAGGCCTGTTTTTCAGCGGTTAAAAGGAGATATTTGGAGAGACCACAATCCGTCGAAAGCCAAGTTTTACAGCGCCATTTGGAAATCGGTTTCGGTGACTTAGGTGAATAGGTCAGCATTTCATTACCCACTGAAAGCCTTGTTTTCAAACGCTAGGAGATAATTACCTAGGGACCCTTAACCGCTAAAAAGGTTAAAAGAAGAAATGGTTAAAAACCTATCAAATCAAGGCTCGTCAGCACAACGATGATCATCAGAGGGCATGATAAACAACCGAAAAGGCAGGAGACTGCATCAAGGCACAATTAAATGATTGAGGAGTTCGTTGTTTAGCTGATGAGGACTGATGTGATTGGAAACCCTACTCTTCCCTCCATTTGTCCAAAGAACTACAGAAGATCTCCATTGGGTGTCCAGGTTGCTTTAAACATGATTGGTAGGCAGGGGGTCTCAAAAATATCAACCAAAGCCATCGTCCTCTCACCTAAGCATCACTCATGGAGTTAAAAAAACCCTCATAATCAGTGCCCAATCCTCCAGTACACTCCACCTTCGATTATAGGAATCCTCACCACTAGAAACCATCTCTGAGAGTCAGCCTGCTAAAAACACTCTTCCACATAACTTGAATTGATTTTTGCAGGTACCCAGGAGTACATTCAGCAAATGAATAAGGGAGGGCCTAATCTTAGGTAAGAGTTGGGAGACATCAGCTACCTGGAGGCACATCCAGAATTTTTCCAGTTCTTCAAGGATGCTGGCTGCTATACATTTTGTGAGAAAATTCAAGGTTCACACCAGCAGGTGGCTGAGGCATTTTCTCTCTCTTTAAATGGCTCCAAGGAAATCATAGGTAAGGAATAATTTTTGATAGATGAAACCCTAATTGCTAAATTAACTGAACTCCCTAGCACTGGGGAGAAGTGGTTTAGAAACACCATTACAAAGGATGTAGATTTTATATCTTATCTGAAGCCTGAACATAGAGGGGTGGTGTGGAATAAAAGTGTCCCATCCTCTTGTCTATAAGAGAGGTGGAAGCAATTACTGAAGGCCATTGTGGTCTACATAACTTGTGAAGGGAGATACAACAGGGACATGATTTACCATTTTAAATTGATGAACCACTTCATAGGAAAAAGCCCACTGAATTTACCCTTCTACTTACATAGGAGCCTAGCAAAAATGGCACACCAAGTGAAGGATCAGCCAACCAAGATTGCTGGAAGATTGTCTCATCATGGTCTTATCGAACTCTTGATCCAAGAATTGTTGAAGAGGAGAAATATGGCATGGGCATATTTCTTATTTTGGAATGGCTTTGAAACAGGCCTACAGCCAGAAGAAAAGGAAAGTCTCCTGCAAAAAAGTATAGCACCCTAAGGAGTGGGAAAAGGAAGAGAAGGGATATATCCCCAACAATAGCAGAACAACCTCCTTCCTCTTCTAAATCCAAGCAGGTCAAAAGACCCATGGATTTCAGTGAAAAAGGCCAGGAGGTCACAACACATAGTGGGAACATTTTGAACCTTCCCTACTCATATTTAAAAGAGGAAAGAGAGGAAGGTACTGACCTAGCAGTGCAAGTTGTAGCGTAGATTGAATAACTCCCATCACCTACACCAAAAGAGCAAGATGAACCAGTAGAGAAGGATTCCTCTAGAAATCCCAAGACACAAAGGATAAATCAGTTGCTGAGGCAAGTGTATGAAATGGAAATTTTAGAAAGAGAGATAAAGAAAAACAATGCTACATTGACCAGGAGGAATAAGTTGTTGCACAACTCTTAACAAGAGATGAGAGAAAGGTATATCTTTCTAAAAATACTGAACAAAAGATACTTGAAGGACAACACAAGGTTTTATAGAATGATTAGGCTTCAGAGACTGTAAATGAAGGATACCAAGCTAAACCCTAGCACTCACCTCACATTGGAAACCCTAACTGAAGCTGCAATAAGCCTTCAGCCTCCAGAATCAAGCCAGGCTGCTGCTAACCTTCCTAACATAGAGTCTGCTAAATAAAAATATAAGGAAACAAACTTGAAAGAATAATTTTGGAGGTGGCTTAAGAATTTTTGAAGAATAGGGCTTTCAGTGGCTTAGGCAGATGCTGAGGTAGTTCATTAGCCACCGAAAGCAGTGCATTTGGCAGCTAACAGGTCCAATATTTTGGCCTCTTAACCACCCAAAGCAGAAAGATGCACATGATCGAATTTTGGCACAAAGGACCAGTTTTGGGAAAACATGAATAGCCCAGGGGCGAAGTATAAAGATGAAGGACGCTGAAGAAAACATCAGGAGAGGTATGTTTTAGTTTTACAGTGACATAAAGGAAGAAAGGATCATCGACACTAAACTATCTAAGTAAAACAGTGAATTATCCAGCAGAGGACTAGTGGCAGTTCTTCCTAGTACTCAATTTAGTTATCAGAAGGTTCAAATAGTGAATGAGTTGTACAGTTAGATAGACTAGTAGTTAAAATAGGTTTTTTAGACCTAATTATGTAAAAACAATTATTTTGTCTATTTTTAGTAAATCAGATCCAATTTTTTAGGATCTGAATATTTTATAAAGGCTATAAAGGATAATCCTTATGTTATTGAAAGGGTTCGACTTCGGGGACTTGTAGACCATTACTATTGTCAAGCTTCTCATATTGCTCATGACCTAATATAAGCTCTTTTGCTATCATATGTTCAGCTTCCATTTCTTGTCTAGTCTGTGCTTATGCTTGAATGTGTTATTTAGGTTTATTCAGGTTAATTGATGTCTGATAGCTATCATCCTATTGGCATATTGATGATTTGAATTATAAGTACTTTCCTTGTTATGATTAGCCATTTATATATATATATATATATCTATTTTATGTATGAATCTGCCCACATGATAAGTTCTCCATCTCTGCACCATATTATCAAACCTCTGAACAATGGTAGTTAGAATCCTTATCCCTAATTGAGTTTTATGCATGTCTGAGAGTGTGAGATCATGTAGGTCACCTAACTTGATCCACTTAGTAAACCATAAAAACATTTAAGTTACCAGGAATCCTCGAGCAGCAACCTAGAGGAGTTTCCTGGAGTGATAACACTAGGATAGTCTAATAAACCTAGGGCCCCACAACTGCGGGGAATTTAACCTTTGATCAAGAAGGAGGGTTACCCTCTATGACTTTACATGACTTTTTTACATTATTGAATCTCCCGATAGGAACATCGAGATATGACATGACTCAATTACATTACAGATGCTTCCTGGAATAAACATCATGGTACAATACATAAAATATACAAGTGAATACATTACGAAGTTGCAAATACATCAACACGGATGGTATTTTGGTTGACCCAACAAAGTTTGTGATTATCCTTGACTTACCACCACCTACATCTGTCACACAACTCAGTTTTGTGCTAGGACATACAGACTACTACAAGAATTTCATTAGAGGGTATGCAGAGATCACTACACCTATGGAGAAACTGTTGAAGAAAGATGCAAAATTTCAGTGGACACCAGCTTTCTAGGAAAGCTTGGACAAATTAAAGAACAAGATGGCCACTACGCCAATACTTATACTCCTGGAATGGAAGAAGGAGTTCCATGTTCATGTCGACGCATTGTCTTGACACAACCAGGAGAGGTTGCACTTGACCACCCTATTGCTTTTTCTAGGAAAAAAATGTCAACGGTAGAAAAGAACTACATGAAAAAGGAACAAGAAGGCCTTGCTATGGTCTATGTGCTTAAAAATTTTCGACACTACTTGTTGGGAGGACATTTCCAAATGTACACTGATCATTGAGCACTAAAATACCTAGTCAATAAGCCAGTTTTGGCGGGGAATATCTGTAGATGGCTTCTCCTGTTTCAAGAATTTGATTTTGATGTCATTTTCAAACCTGGTCGACTGAATGTTGGGCTAGACCACCCATCGAGGATAGAAAGTGGTGAAGAGCCAACCATCCTGGAATATAATTTGCCCGATGCACAACTATTTATGGCTACCATGTTTAACGATCATAACCATGAGTTTAATGCAATCATCCACTTTTTGAGTACAGGCTATGTGCCTCCAGGATTCTCCACTAATAATAAGAAGCACTTGGTCATCAAAGCTGCAGATTTTACATTAATCATTGGACACTTGTACAAGTTGGGAGTGGATGAAATACTGCGCTAATGTGTTTTTTATTATGAGAGACCTTGGTTTATGAGTGAAGCACATGCTGGTGTCATAGGTGGACACTACACGGGAAAAGAAACCATGTGCAAGATATTGCAGGAACGATTATGGTGGCCAACCATACACATGAATACTAAGAGCTTCTGCGGACACTGTGATATCTGCGAGAGAATAGGATAACCATCATGCCATGACAAGATGTCGCTTGCACCACAGATAACACTGCAAGCATTCAAAAAAATGGGCCATTGATTTTGTTGGACCGATCAGTCCACCAGAAAAAAGAACTGAAGCGACTAAATTATCACTACGACAAACTATTTAAGCAGATGGGCTGAAGCTGCGCCTATTAAAGATTGCACCGCTCCAATTGCAGCGAAGTTTTTATTTGAAAATATGATGACTAGATTTGGCTGCCCAAATATTCTACTCAGTGACCAAGGTACGCATTTGTTAACAAAATGATTGCTAAGCTTACTACAGAGTTTCAGATCCAAGTATGCAAGGTATGCAATGTGCGTCGAGATGACTGGGATCAAAAGGTATTAGTTGTGCTATGGGCGTATCGCACAACTTGAAAATGACTAACAGGGCACACTCCATTCAAACTAATTTATGGACAGGAAGTTGTTTTTCCAATGGAGTATATCATGTCAAGTCTATGGATTTTTACGCTGATGGAGATAACCAACGAAGATGCTGTTGAGCAAAATTTGTCACAGCTTGTTCAGATGGAAGAGGAAAGCTTCATTGCAGGATTTCATCAAACTGTCGAGAAGTAGAGACATAAATCATGGCATGATCATGATATCCAAGATAAACCATTCAAATTCGGAGGACTTGTGTTGTTGTATGAAACAATTTTTTCAAACACCCATGAAAGCTAAATAGACATTGGCTCGGGCCATATGTGGTCGCGCACATTACTGATGCGAGTGCAGTAAAAATATAGAGACTAGATGGAAATTATGTCACGGGTATGGTGAATGGAAGTCGCCTGAAACCATACTATGATGGTCATAACATCCCTGGTTAAAATCACGTTGCGCGTGAAGAAAAAAAGAAAAAGAAAAAGAGAAGATAAGCGAAGAGGCAAAAACTGTTCTGTCGCATGTCTGTCGTGGAACCAGCTAAAATGCAGGAAAAGGTGGAAAGCACAGGAAAAAGCGGGATTGACAGGATGGCCAACATTGAAGTGTGAATATATGCCAAAGATTCAGGTGGTTATTACAGATAAGCATCATTAATTTGACAAGATACAAGGAGAATGACGACGTGCTTTTTGGCCCCATCAACCATCCTCGACATAACTGCCATAATTGTGTTGACAGGTACAATGCAGCACTCAATTTGCCAAGTTAATGAAGAAATGCATCGACCGAGAATCCCATGTGACCGATTAGACCTCGACCTCCCATCGCATGATGACTACAGGATGCATAGGTGAGTATAAATACAAGGCTTCACCATCAAACAGTCTTTTACACACACACACACAGAGCATGAGAAAACCAGAGCTGAGTTTTTACAGAGCCGAAGCCTGTCACAGAGTGAGCCAACACCCATGGTAATAGAGATATCTAGTGCAAGTGAGCTATCCAATTTGATTGTCAATCCGAGGTGTCCAATTGAAGAAGAGATCACATTTCCCAAAGTATAGCAACTAGAAGAAGAACCAGAACTCGACCTGATGGCATGAATAAGAAAGAAGCCTGCTCCTGTGGCTGCTTCGGCCCCTATTCCACCCCTAGTTCGAGCCCTATGCCGAACCCTATTCAAAACATTTCAACTATACCTACATGACCTACCATGGAGCCGAGATAGGATGGAGAGAGAGCGCCTTGAGTGTCGTCTAAGCCAAGACTGACGAGGAAATGCAAGGCTAAGGCCGTTGTGGACAACCTTGGGAAAGAGATAATGGAGGAGGATGTTGACATTCACCATCAGCTAGGTTTGGAAAGAAATAATTGCATGGTCATGATTCAAACTGGGCCTACTGGGCCTGAGGTTCTCAAACCAATGAAGTGGGCTACTGGCGTCGACCAAGCAGTATTGACAAACTTACTGTTCATGCCCCATTTTGGCCATAGTCTGCAGGCTAATACATATGTGAAACAACTCCTGGTCTATTTCCATAGAGGCTGCCTATGGCTCGATTGACCATACTTGATCGACGTCGATCTTATCTCATCAATCACAAGATTCTCGAAGAAAGGACATGAACCCATGCTGTATTTGCACCAGAACAGGGATACCACCAATACGAAGCAGAAGTATAATGTGCAGCACATGGGTAAGGGATTCTCGATTCCCCCTATCGAATATGCCGATGTAGGGTTTACCACAAATATCCTATCATGCAAGCTCTTGCACAATATGAGGCCAAATGAATGCACCGCTGGAGCAGTAGAGCTTGCAAGGCAATGCGCACAAGGTGTGACTTTCAGTTGGTCGTAGTTATTACTAAATGAATTTATAGAGGATGTAGTGTAGGCGTAGGAGGATCCTAAATAAAAATTTCACTACTCCTCACTACTCATCCTAATCTTGTTCACCTTATGGGACAAGCCACTAGACTATGAACGAATGGATTTCCCACTACCTTGTCTTAATGCAAAGTACCAGAACTTGTGGGAGGATAAGAAAAACAAGATCTTCCAGACGGATAATAACATGGAGTTTTTTCTGCATTCCAAGGCACTGTGCAATGTTATTAGGAGATTCCACCAAGTCTGGGCTGCGATGGTGCACATGTATGTGGCCTTCATCAATTCCCGGGTGGGTGTGCATAACATGATTTTGGAGCCAAAGAACGACCCGACCAAGCAAGCACACTAGTCAGGGTTCATGATCATTGATGATGATGTGGACGCAATTGTCCAGGAATGGTTGGATGAATGGCGTGGCCCACTAGCAGAGACGTTGTGTGAAGGAGAAAACTAAGAAGACCCACCAGCTAACCAAGGTGGAAATGCTGGTGCAAGCAGTGATGTTGGAAATCACCAAGATAATGGTCAAGGAAATGATGGAGGCGATGGTCAAGACAATCAGTCACAAGAAGGAAAAGATTATAACAGTGGTGATAGTGACTCCCACTGAAGCGATGAATAACACACACCTACTGAGGAGGAAATCCACAACCGACAGAAATAATAACAACAACAGCATGGTACACTACACAAAAAGAGAAAAGCTAGCAAATCGACTAACATGGATACATTGACAGAGGATGATGTTTGAGCACTAGCAGACGCTGTAAATGAGGTCATCAAGAAAATCCTCAAGGTTATGAATACGCAGTAGGAAAATGTGGCTGGTCAAGTTGTAGAGAACCTTAATAAGCTCATAGAAGCCATTAACGACATCAAATCCATTGTCAATGCTGAAGCATATGGCATGGATCCCAATGTCCTATTAGTTACACCAGAACTAGTGCCTCCAATCAAAGTACAAATCCACAGGCATGCAATGGAAACAGGAACGATGACGTGTGCATTTGATGATGTTTTCAAAGAGTTTGACACATTACATATCGACTTCTCCAAGCTCAAATTTGGAGAAGTATATGAGCTACAACAGGCATCCGCAACTGAAATACGGCTTCGAGAGAATATTTTCCTACCAGGCAACAAAACAAGAAAAGGAAGGCCAAGCAGCGCAAGGACCTCCTGAAATAAGAAGAACAAGAAATTGTGGTGCGCGAGCAAAGCCGCGTTGCATTAGCTAAATCCATTAAGTGCGCAATCACAGAGTTCCCACCAGAAGCAGGCCAGGAAGATGAAGATTCAGTTGCTAAGGTTGCCTAGCTATCGCGGATTATAGTGGAGCTGAAGAAGCAGGTTGAGAAATTGCAAGCGAGGCAGGTATCGATCACACCTCCCGAGGTGCTCGAAGAGAGAAGTAGCACAACATCTAATCTTGTGGGGAAGATAAGCGATGGGGAAAAACTCTGCGCTAAGGCAGTTGAAGCCATTTCCAGGATATGGGAAGCAATTCTAGAAGATGATACTATAGAGAAGATTAGGGAAAGCACATGACTAGCTGAGGAGAAAATCACTGCGGCAAAGGCATAGATGAAGAAGCTTTCATTTCAGGAAAAGGTTACAAAGATGGTTGAGATCAAGCAACTGCAACATGAATTCCAAGCCCTCCATGACCAAGAGAGGTCTAGGGAAATGGAATTAGAGGCACACCAGTCAGAATCAGCGTGGCTCACAGGCCTTATTCAACCTGTGCAGCAGAAACTTCATCATATTTCACAGTCACTACATGCAAGCCTTTTGAAACATATCAGTTCTGACTGAGTGGAGCAGTTTCCCACACAAGTAGAGGAAGTAATAGTGGAAGTTTCTAGAGTGAAAAATATGGTGAAGGAATTCTAGGACAAGGTTGGTCCTCCCACACAACCTAGGCCTTAGTCCGAGATGGAGGCTTAAGTCGCGATCCGACACATATTTTGGCGGACATATCCATTTTTGCTTACTGGCTCGAGACGAGTCACATGTGAGTGTTGGGGTCATGTTGGGAAAGGAAAAGTACACAAGGAAGAATCTAACATGAAAGCAAAGGAGTAAAAGTGCATGCGTGAGAGGATGAAAGCAGGTCAAGAAGGAATCAAATGAACCGACGCAGAAAGATAAAACATGCGCGCGATGGAGAAAGGCAGGATAAAGACGAAAAGGAAGCACGGAACAGAGAAATATGTGACAGGGTTGGTGTGATGAGGAAAAGCACACACAAAGTTGATGAAAGAGGCAGGTAGAAGAGTTGATGTTGGATAGGTGTAAGTCAAGGAAGACTACATAAGGATGAGCCAACAGAAGATGGAAGGATAGTTTTGCGGCTAGTTATGATTGATACAAAAAACTGAAGGATGTTTCCATGGATAGTTAAGGCTATGGTTAATGCATGCAGGAATTTCGCGGCTAGGTATGGGCTGACATTTAATGTAACATAGATATTTTGTAGCTACTTGAGTTTGTAATAACTGAGTTGTACTCATTCGACCCTGCATGGTCTTGTAGATGTTATAAACAAGAGGAACCCATTATGTATAAGGGTTATCTTCAACGTTGTTAACTTGGAGAGGTAGCTTCAAGAAGTAAATTCAATAGTAGTTCAGTAGTTGGCTCAAGAGAAGAGTCAAGAAGAAGGAGAAGGTTTTTGAGACATGTATCTTATAGCTGTGTGCACAGATCGCTAGTAAAGTAGAAGAGTCGATCCTGGTTGTGTGTGGATCAATAGAAGCAGATAGAAGCAATAAACCTGAGAGCATGAGAGCAAGAATATTGAGTCAGAAAGACATATCTTAAGAACAGTCTCCAATTTGCAGGCTGCAAGGTGCTACCTATATTTCTCATGCAAAATGAAGAGCACCTTTGTGGTTTTTCCCAGATGGGTTTCGATGTTATTTCCTATGTTATATGAATGAATGTTATTTAATGGTGAATGTTTATGTGAATGTTTTCTTAGATTACATTATTACAGTTACAATTGTTGTCGAATGTATGCCACAGTATGAATGAATGACTGCTTAAAAGTATTGATTGGACTGTTGTTAATGCATTCATGGCTAATCTGATAAGTATAAATATAAGTCGTGCACTGTCTATCAAGTATAAGGAATCGGTTGTGTCTCATAGTTGCGCCAGTTATTAAATTTTAAAGTACAAGGTCGTGTCGCATGGGTGACCTGTGGCACTTGGTTGTGCCCCTCTTGCAGGGTGAAAGACTCCACCACATCATATTTATCAACCACCTTGGTCGTGTGCCAAGGGACTGGAATCCCTCACCAACTGCAGAAACATGGTTATGGCAATTTCCCATTAAGATATCTCGAGTGAGACTATGCTTTCCTTACAGGCGTTTCTGACTGAGCTTGATTTGTCGGGCCGATGTCTTTTGGTGTCTTTTTGGTATTGTGTTGTTGTTGAACCGTGCCTCGAAACAAGGAAGAGAAAGAGGCCAACAACATGTTTCTCCTCCTTTATTTCTATTCCGTACTGTCTGCATTGAAGTACAAGACACTTGGATTTTGTAAATAATTGTTGTATGGTATCGAAACTGCTAGGATGTAAGGCTATCGAATTTTTATCCAAAATGTGTCCCTGAAGCTCATGTTTCTTTCCAAACAAGAATTCAAGCTTCTCCCAAGCTTCTTTGGGAGTCCTCAAACCTTCAAGTTGAAATAGGAGGTCTTTGGATATGTGAGTACATAGATGACCCAAAGCTTCATCTAAGCGGTTCATAAACTTTTATTTCTCAGATGGATGATGGAGCCGAGCCCCCCTTCCTAGTATTATCTTGAAGAATCCCTTGTTGCGCAAGGAAACCTGCATATCTTCCCTCAAATCAACATAATTGAAGGGTGTTAGGATCCAAGGTGTGGAAGGTTGAGAATCCATAATTCTCCTGCTGATCAGACAATATCTTCAATCAAGCTATGTATCACCTATGGAAATTCACTGCAAAAACAAAACTATTCGCACTATGTCAGAATCAAGCCTTCCCTCTCGACATGTACACTTTCTCAGGGTTCGTCACGCCCGCACCTCCACTCTGAATGAATTCATAGGAATAAAAGGTAATCTTTGCGGGACTTCTGTGGAAACCCAACTGCTTCTGGTGTACAATAGAGAGTAGATAGACTTGAAGCTTTCCTGAGATGGATTTGATACCATATTAGAATTATTGTGCCATTAGATCTTAGGCAATGAGTGCAATCAGATTCTTAATTATTATGCAGTGAAAATGAATGAATAATACACACTGAACAAAACAAATCTCATAGGAAACAAACAAGTATCGCTCAGTATAATTACAATATAAATTTCATCAATTCCTAGTATTATACAATGCTAATACATAAAGGAGAACTTGAATCATGAGAGATGAATTTGAATCTACCAACTCAATCTATCTACATGGATAGCTAGAATTTTCTAAATCACGATTGGAGTTCAACTCGCTAACTCCAAATTTCTAATCCAGTCTCTCAATCAGTTACAATCAATAACACCAGTCTAACAGCAGTGGTAGGTGAGAAGCATGTGAGAATTGGAACATTCCCACATGCATCCATGCATAACTGGTGCTAACTGAAGTGGAGGATATCTAACTGAAGCATAACTAAGATTGACTAGTTACCAACTGTCAACAACTGAAGGAGGTTGGTGTTGTCACGCCTAGTGGCTCCTAAAATGTAGGGATTGGTATAGGAGGCACCCAAACTGATGCATGCAAGTGTAGTCAGTTCCATTTATCCTCTATCGATATTCCCCACACTCTAGTGACTAGTACATGTGGCCCCATTAGGCCAAGTGGACCCAATAATAACTAAATGACTCTTAGGTTAGGAAAATATAATCTAATAGATAGTTTGGACAAGGGAGGATTATAAATCCTAACACAAGTTTCCATATTGTTGAGAGTGAATTTCTGTAGGGGATGCTTCTTCCAACACTTAGAACATAAGCTAGCCGGAGGAAATTTAGCTTCATCTTGCTTCTTTTTAATTTTCATCATATCCAACTAGGAACTAAGTGAGTTGAGAATTCCAGTTTTGAAATTAACCAATAATTTCCCTACCTCAGCTCAGGTAACTCCCCGTCCATATGACCTGAAAACTCTTGTAATGACCTCTCGAGGAACGTTTCCCTGTTTTGCATTGCCTTGTGAGTATCATTTGCATAATTCACAACTGACTTCATAAAATAATTGAAAAATATCATTGGCTCCTATAAATTTAGGTCATCAACACATTAATTTTGGATACCTACGAGAACAATTATTTGGAGAGTCTTACAGTCCAACTTATGTTGTTTTGACCTCTATATATTATACTGACACTAATACACAATATCAAAATTGGGACTGTTTTTCGTTGCTATTTCCACGTTTTGTCGTCTAAATTACGACAATAATGGTCGTGATGTTTCGTGGCTCTTATTTCTTGGATATAATGATGAACTTTATAAGCCGTTGATATAGTGACGAAAACTGGTTGCCACGTGTATTCTATACAATGGCCTTGAAATTGATTTTTTTAATTCATTTTATACATTTCGTCACTCTATCGATAAAGTCGCTGTCCCTATAATGACAAAAATATGGCCAAAAACTGCTAGGAAATTTTATGTTTCCATGCAACACCGTGGAACACTTTCGACGAACGTTTGTCTCTCTATCGACGAATTACAGAATTTGAAAATAAATTTCTTCAACGCATTTGTCGCTCTATCGACAAATTTGTCATCCCTATAACGATTAAAATATGGCCAAAAACTGCTAGGCAAAATTTTGTTTCCACGCAAAACCATGGAACACGTTCAACGAACGTTTGTCTCTCTATCAACAAATTCTAGAATTTGAACAGAAATTTCTTCCATGCAAAACCATGGAAAACCAATCACTTTCAACAAAATATGCAAGTTGAACGGTAACTTTTCCATGAAACTTTGTCTCTATATTGACGGTATTCCTGGAAATCCACCCCGGGTTTCAACAGTTTTGCAGTTTCAAAAACCTGGAGGTTTCAAAAAACCGTGGAAAGGCACCTTCCTTTCCACAGTTTTGGGTCTTCAATAAGTGCTTGTGAAAAAATACATACTATATTTTAAAGACAAAGAAATGGATAAAATATAACACGGGAAAGGTGATTTATAGAAAAGAAATATATCGGAAAAGTAAGATATGGGAAAAAACATATTGAAGTAAAAGGGAAAAAAATAAATGGGAAGTTCAGGAGGGAGGTCAAAAATTGTTAACTGACTCTAAAAAATAAAGCATAATGATTTAAAAATTTCGCAAAAGTACCCAAAGTGGCCCTAAGAACCCTAATTATTGCCTCAAAAACTGTTTTCCCATTAGGATGCACAAATTCATAATAATTGGCTAAAATACATAATTAGAGGCTAAAGTGGCACCTCTTAGAGTGGATTCTATGACAAGGTAGGAGGGTACATCTATAAAAATACCATCGATAAAATATGTTGTAAGCAACATGAGGATCATATAAAAATTAATTAAATGATATTCTAGGCACCACTGAGAGCTAATTTCTTTGATAAGGTAGGGGGGTACATCTATAAAAAATACCATCGATAAAAGACGTAGGCACCACTGGGCTCGAATCAACTTATTGTGATCTGAGATTAGTTTAAGCCCACTAGGTCTTAAAGAGACCACCAGGGCTTGGAAGGATTCCCACAGAGCTTGGAAGAAGCCCGCAGAGGCCTGTAGATACACGTAGAAGCTTAAAGAAGCCCACAAGTAAGAAGTAAAGGAAGCTCATGTTCTGAAGATGAAGAGAGCCCGAGCTTTGAAGAATGAGGAAGACCGCAGGTGTAAATGAAGCCAAATAAGGTCAAGCCCGCAATTTATGGAAGAGATGAAAATGAAAAACTGATCCTTCTTATGCAACCACTTCAAGCATGACCGAAATCCGTCAAAGTTAGTACCAAATATGCTCGAAAGAAAAAAATTCTCTTGAGCACATGATAGGAAGGAGACATGTTAATCAACCAAAAATTGACAACTTATTTCTATTATTTTACTATGCATGATCTCATATAACAAAAAATTCATCCTATATCACCTTTTGGCATTGATCAGAAGAAGGTTGCACAGTTGAGCATGCAATTTGTAGTTTAGAAACCATATCATAATTTCCTTGGAGACACTCCTCGTGAAATATCATCACTTTCTCTACTACATGTGAAGAGCTACTAGTGATAATTCATCATACTACAAAAAAAATAAGGTGCATTGAATTCGTCTTTATTGAAAAATAAATAAATAAATAAATAAATAACTCAACCCCTAGGGAAAAAGAGTAGTTGTTCACCTGGAAAATATGTGTAGGATCTTTGTAGTGCCAACTGGTGGTAAGTTGTTTTGATGTTGTTCATTATTGGAAGAGGTGAATATGAAAAGTTGATCCTTCTTATGCAACCACCTCAAGCATGGCCAAAGTTGGTCAAGTAAGTATCAAATATGCCCATAAGATAAAAACAGTCCCCTAAGCACATGATGGGAAAGAGACATGTTAGTCGACAAAACATTGACAACTTATTTCTATTCTATTACTAGGAATGATCTCATGTAGCAAACAATTCATCATAAATTACCTTTTGGCACTGAGAAGTAGGTTGCATAGTTGAGCATGCAAATTGTAGTTTAGAAACCATATCATAATTTCCTTGGAGACACTCCTCATGTAATAACATCACTTTATTTGCTACATTTAAAGATCTAGACATATGAATTTATGTCCACATATGTGCCATGCAACAACTGAAATTTTATCATCACAGTAATCAGAACATGTAAAATAGTGCAACCAATAACCAATGTTAATCATTTAAAGTGCCATTTAGCATATGATTTCCAGATCTGTGTATGTGATAGCATAGATATAAAATACTAACTTAATGAAAATTTAGTGCCAAGCTAACCATAATGTTATTATCATTCACTCTATCATGTATGTAAGCTTTGAAATATAAAATCATCAAGTCCCTTACCATCACCCAACTCTGAATAGCAATAATTAGTACTAAGAAAATCCAAAACAACACTCAGTACAATAATGTCAGAATTATATCAAAATGCATTCAGAGATGTAAGCTTCCAGATCTCAGTAAAAAATCAGACTTACATTTACCTAGAAAACTAATGCAAATAGGGCAGAAAACTAATCAAATCAATAAGATATATTTTACAAAATACACCACCATCTAAATAGTTTGAAATACCAACTTGTTTTCTATTTTTGAGTGTGTAGAGAAGGAAGCTAGGGCATACGAGGTCTGCAATAAATATTGTCGACCTGTGTTTGATAAAGGAGAGGGGTCAGATTGTGGGAGCAACAGGTCTACATTTTTAGGGTTTTGCACATAAATTCTTTTTTTAGGGCTTTATTTTTTGATAAAATAAAAGTTAAAAAACACATCAAAATTAAGTCTAAAACCTAAGAGAAACAAAAATAACCTAAGAATAATATTTACAAGTATACAACTCAAAAAATTGAGTTTTTAAAGATAGATGAACAATTAGGGTTTGAAAAATTAAAATTTCTTAACCTAGGGTTTCATCATGCCGATTATAAGAAGAAGGGCCTAAAAAGGCCAAATTGCTTCTATGTGATTTTTCTTCTATTTTTCTGCGTTACTAAGAAGCATTTTTGTTTTATGTAGAAGGTTGTCTCCTAGTTTGGATTATAGTCTAAAAGTAGTTATTTACTATTGGTTGTATATCTTGTATCTTAATACAATGAAATAGAATTTAAGGATAAAGAACACGTCATAACCCTTACCTTATCATTATCCTTTCGCCAGATCCATTCACCTATGCAACTTGATAAGAGTTGTCCACGAGATGCATTTCCATCACCAAGAACTGCATAAATAATGAAAGATAGAATTTTTATGAGTAAATAATATATAAGAAAATAAACAGTCATTTAAATCCTACTACAAAGTCCCGTAGAAATAAATGAATCGTGAAACGTTAATTTTATTAACAATTTTTTAAGAAATAGACATGCATTTAAAACTTTACAACCATCTTTAATACATAGTAATAAAAGAGTATTTATACCTTATTGAGCTCCTCTCTGTTTCAAGAACGGTTTTATATTCTCTACTGAACAGGGCCAACCACATGAAGGTGGAGGCTCATATGGCCCCTCCCCCCCTCACATCGTTCTCAATTCCCCATACCCAATAAATGATGTTGTTTACATAGAAAACATATAAACATTCATGCATAACTAGGCTAGTCATCAAAACATATAAACATAAAAAAATTGAAGCATGATGAGGTATTTCATATAAACAATGTTTTAGACTAACAACATCGATATACATCCAAATACACGTCATGAATTTGTACGTCTACTTTTTATTTGATTTCTGTTTTTTTGCGTTGTAATAACTAACGATAATTGGGATATTATCATCATCATTTGGTGGATATATACAAATCCATGTCCTGCTAGTGTTTGTGTTTCCATGCCCTCATGTATCATACTTATTTTACGTCGTTGAGTAGGGAGTGGAGGTAGTTCTGAAGGGGCGTGAACTGCAACAACGAAAATGGTCATATTGACATGTTGAAATATTATTGAAAGTAATAGTTCATCATTTTGATTAAAGATACAATATTTCTCTTTACCTATCTGTGTAGCTGTGACAACCGGTGTGTTAATTGTTTCTCTACTTGCTAATTCCTCTTGCGGTTCATCCTCCTGAACTTCACGCCCTTCCATTGAAAGAAGAAAATTTATAAGTATACATCAGGAAATAAATATCTATAATCATGGTAGATATTTCTATTTCCAAAGCACACATACCATAATGGCCACTATGCTCCCCACTATCATGTGACATGCACACCCCAACATCAGCTGGTACGTGCCGAGTACCGCTGGATTCACTGTTGCGGTTGCACTATTGCTTAAAAGAAAACATTGATATTTAGTTATGGGTGATATAATCAAAACTGAATAGACTTTAATAGTACACTGCAATGATGTCCTTATTCATTTTATTTACCTGCATTTGCGGCATTGGGGATATTGGATTCTGCCCCAAGCTTTTCCAATATTCAATGACACTTTTAAAACCATACTTGAAACCAAGTTTTAGGTCTTCCTCGGTGGCAACATTTTGGAATGTATTTCCCTGCAATGCATAACACATATAAAAATTCCAGTATAAAAAAAAATATTTGTTCACAGTTAATCATTTATTTCTTATGATTCGGGCTCTTAGTTTTCTATAGCCACCCTGGCCTAGTTTACGTTTCTCATGCTTTTCCACTCTAGCCTTGGTTTCTTTGGAGGTGTCTGGTAGCCTATATATGAAAATTTTGAAAAACGTTAGATATCAGAATTCTTGCTTAAAACAAAAAAGAAAAAAATAAATGAGCATATTTCACTAAAAAGATGATGTGTTGTACCTTGCTTTTCCAGGCCGTGGTTGTTTTCCTTGCCTTTTTAGCAAGTTCTCCTTTGCATCCTCTATGAGTTCCTTCCACTCTTTCTCCAGAACCATGGGAGGGTGCTCATGCTTGAGGTCAAGTTTCAATTTATCCCTATATTGGGCCCTGGTATGTTTTAAATTCTCGCCGACTAACTTTGCAACCACATTATTTTTTAATGTATTTTCGAACAAGTTTACCATGCGGTCTATCAATACATCCTCTCTTTGACCTATCTTGGCTATTCCACCATGTGCGAATGGTGTGGCCAAATAGCTCCAATGCTTTGTCATTCAAATTCCTATAGAAAACATTGTTTCCTACAGAAACGTGTAATCCATTAATTTATAATAATTTCAGCGTATGTCCATTTCAATTTCATGATTGAAATGAATTAATTAATTAATTAATACCTGCAATATTTTGAATCTTGATCAGAACACAAGCATAATCCACCAGAAAGGTGATATCTAGTGATCCGGTGCTTTTAACTCGTGCTGCTCCAGGAAAATTTTCCTGGTCATTTACAGTAGGTTCATCTCCGGAGCTATGTGGAGTCCTAGGCTCCGTCTCATCATGCTTCAGCATGTCATACTGATCAAAATTGGTGCCCTCATCAATGGATTCGAGTCCAACCAAATAAGTGTCAAAAAGCCTCATTGGTACATTACTTTGTCGGCATTGTTGCTGCATTGGAGCATCATTGCTACTTATACCTATCTCGGTAATTTCTCTAGTCACGAGTTGTAAAAAATCCTACAAACAAAAACTTTACTTTATCAGATCACTTGGAAAAATAGAAAACATAATATCATATATGAAATCATGTCATAGCTTTAAAAAAATGTGAATATGCCACTTACCCCATAATATTTTATTTTTTCTTTCAGCTCTTCAATCCTTCCCCTGATCTCCTATGTCATGGGCCTTATGCAAGCCAAGGAAATCATTTCCATGTTTTCCTTTTTCAGGTCCTTCTTTATAGTATACATAGGGTCTATGGAATAGTAAATTTCATCCTCAAGTTCCTCATCAGCCATATCAAGTGCACTGGACTAAATTCATCAAATAATAAAACTAAGCAAAATAATTTGAACATCATTCAAACATTGTTATTGTAATGAAATTTAGTTACTATTAAGAACTAACACTTACCTGATGCACTGTTGTGGCCTGTGACTTCCCACCGTCACCCCTTACTGATCTACTTCTAGTGGGTGATTTTCCATGGTCACCTTGGACCGTGGAAGCAGCAGGTTCCTTTCCACGGTCCCCACCTTAACACGATAAATCAATCAATAATTCAGCATAAACACAGAAAAATGTGAATTTCAACAGTGGAAATCAAATGCTAACAGAAAAAATTGAAACATTTAGTTATTATATTTAACACTTACTTAACGGGGCACAGAGTGTGACCTTCCATGGTCACACTAGACTGTGGAAGCAGTAGGTGCCTTTCCACTGGCGCCACCTTGACACAATAAGTCAATAAATAAACGTTATGAAAATAATTGTAACATAATAAAAAAATGAGATATTGCAATAATATTTATTTTTACCCCAGAAGTAGAGGACACGCGTTCTGTTCCATGAAGAACATGGGAAGGCCCACGCCACGATCTAATAAGCATGTTGTCACATGGAAATCTTGTGGGGTTGGAGTTTCTAGTTATTGTAGTCATATTTAGTTCCTATATTTAGTTGAGTCAATAATTGTAACATCAACAAAAATGAGATATTGCAATAATATTTACTTTTACCTCTAATGGAGAAGATACATGTTCTGCTCCATGGCGATGAGCAGACCCCTGCCACAGTGTAATAAGCATGTTATCATGGAAATATTCACAATAAGCATGAAAAAAGTGAATGGTAACAGTGGAAATTGAATGTTAACAGAAAAAATATTAACATTTAGTTATTATATTTAACACTTACCTGATGGGGCACAGAGTGTGACCTTCCATGGTCACCTTGGACCATGGAAGTAGAGGACACACATTTTGTTCCATGACGACTATGGGAAGACCCCTACCACAGTGTAATAAGCATGTTATCACATGGAAATATTATGGGGTTGGAGTTTCTAGTTATTGTAGTGATATTTAGTTACTATATTTAGTTGAGTCAATAATTGTAACATAAACAAAAATGAGATAGTGCAATAATATTTAATTTTACCTTCGAAGGAGGAGATACATGTTCTGCTCCATAGGGATGAGCAGACCCCTGCCACAATGTAATAAGCATGTTATCATATGAAAATATTCACAATAAGCATGGCAAAAGAGAATGGTAACATTGAAAATTGAATGTTAACTGAAAAAATCAAAACATTTTGTTATTGGTGTCATATTTATTTACTATATTTAACATTTACCTCACGAGGCATAGATTGTGACCTTCCACAGTCACCATGGACCATGGAAGCAACATGTGGCTTTCCACTACAGCAACCTTGACAAAATAAATCAATCAATAAAATTTGAGTCAATAATTGTAACATAAAAAATGAGATAAGCATAGCAATGCAATAAGCATGTTATCAAATGGAAATATTCATAATATGCATGAAAAAAATGAATGTCAACAGTGGAAATCAAATGTTAACAGAAAATATCGAAACATTTAGTTATTGTAGTCATGTTTAGTTACTATATTTAGAATTTATCTGATGAGGCATAGTGTGTGACCTTCCACAATTACCTTGGAGCGTGGAAGCCACATCTATTCGATTTAAGTTTTAATTGATCAACAACTCTTCACCTGGAAGTATTGTTTTTGTTTCACAGACAAATATACGATGTTCTTCGCGTCCCTCAAATTCGCAATTTAGTTGCTTAGTTGTTGTCACTGGCCGTGTACTATTTATAAAGCCAACAATGTTTCCGGACGCTTTTGGTCTCCCATCAATATACATAGTCGCCCCTTTGTTTTTATTGTGTTCTACTAGTTGTATATAATTTGTGGAAACTCTGTATCTCCTCATACTTCGAGTGTATTGGACCAAGATCAACCAATTATTGTATATGTATAATGGTACGACATACTCCATCAATTCAGTTACAGTGCCATAGCCGACGTTTATGCCATCCATGGAAAATAGCCCCAATCCATGTAAGGACGAAGGAGTAATGTGATACATCCTCCCATTGATGAAGAAATATGTGTCCACTTGAGGTAGCTAATTAGGCACCCATCGTTGCACTAGATTTCTATACCTCAAATGAAACTCAATGTCACCTATACTCTCAGCATCATAATTACATGACCCTCCATTAGCAATAAAATATTGCATGCGTCTAAGAAATCTTTTCCTTACCTTTTCAGATCTAGTTGATATAGAACCAGTAGATCTAGTACAACATGTATCACCATCACTCGAGGAAGATAGATCTGATAGATACCTATTTGTTGGTACCTACACTCGATAAAACAAGAATATCAACTACCAAGCGGATATAATTCAGCGTGCAAATATATTTACTTGTAATGTTTTAATATCAAAAGTTTTTTCTTACCAAAAAATTGACCAAAAGCTATTTTTCTCTCAAAAGTGTAATTTCTTTTAGAGTTATTTATATTTGAATTATTTTTAAGTATAAGACATGATTTGATTTGGTTTGGAATTTGTTTACAAAATGGATATAGAAGTGTGTTTCTTGGGCCACTTGACTAGTTAATGCATGCAAAGAGGTATGGGGTAACCCCTCATATAGATCATGTTGGGGATTCAATTTGGAACGGGTAGTGGTCATATTGCTTCATTCATTAATTGCCCACCAAAACTCGGTGACATTATTCTAACACTCCCTCTTCCATAGTGGTTTAATATGCAATTTTCCTCGTGTAAGGTACTCCTTCTCTAACTATGTGCCTGGTTTTTTTTAAATAGGATAACATTGTGAAATGTCACCAAATTTAGACCAATTATAGGTAGTCTTGAGTGGTTTTTCACATGGATGCGGATAGGGTGATTTTAGATCCGGAATCATCTTATCACAACCCTGAATCGTCTTACGCTACCCAAGACCATTTTCTTACCATTGCTACGGTGTTCTGCAACAAGGAAATCCCAAATTTGTTTGGTTGTGATGGTATGGTTCAAGCCCATTCTCTATCAAACGGATGATGGATGGGTTCAAGGATGGAATTTGACGAGCAAAATGCCCATAATGGGTCATTTTGCACCTCAAATACGGCCTATGTTTCATATAAATCCTCAGAAAATACGAAGTAAACAATCAAAACCACAGTAGCAATATTCAAGTACGGATTCGAATACGATAAGGAAAAAATACGTAACAAAAAATCAAGTACAACTAAAATACGGGAATAGGCATCTTATAAATACAAAAACATGCAATTTTAATTTTAAAAAAAATAAGATTATATGATCATCATTCCAAAGTGTAACATCTCATTCATTATTCATTAGGAACTAACATTCCAAAGTGTAACATGTCATTCATTATTCATTAGGAACTAAAACAAGTTGTAACTAAGTATTGATTTCTTGTGACAATGGACAAGACCTACAACTGTCCTTTCTGTATAGTTTCAACCTCAAAGCCAAGGGAAACAATAGGAAAAGGTATAGCATATGGAGAAGAATCTCCAGTTTTGATCCAAGATAAGTAAGGGCTGATTGGACCCCATAAAAAGGCTATGTTATTCAAATCCTTATCACTTCAATGGGGGAGTTGCACTAATGATGACCCAGCAATATCTAAGGCTTTAGAAACAGCTAAGTTACATAGAACTGTTGATGGGCATAGGCATGTATGATAACGTTGGAAAAAGACTAAGTGGTGAAAAATTGTCCTAAAGCAGTAGTCTTATGAAAATGCCCACCATATTTCATAAGAAGGAGAAAATTCCCTCCATGGCCTATCATCCCATAGTTGGTTGAAGTATATATCCGACCATGGCTCCAGATCTCAGAACAACTCTTTGAGGAAGAAGATATAGGCCTCCCAAAAGAAGTGTTTTTTTGGTCAAATTAGACAAGTTGCTCTAGGATAATGCTCACCATAATTTGTGGGTTGAAATAAATGCCCACACCATATGGGAATCGTGTAGGTGGTTTTGTTATCTACCTAACCATGTTCTTACTTTGACCTGAAAGTACCTGAGGCAGAAATTATGGATCTGCCAAAACAGGGTCTTAAGCTGCTTTTACATCATACTTCAGTAAAATGCCCACCGAGGAGAGAGAAAATAGTTCCAGAGGATGAAACTGGTCTTAATGGATTCATCTGATTGTCCTCCATCCATTGGATGTCTTACAGTCCAATTTTGATGAAAAGTTGAAATCACCTTTGAGACCTAGGGTTTAAAGAAATTCACTAAGTGTCAAATCACAAGGTTGAAGAGGCATTTGGAAATTCCCTCCAAATCCTGTCTGAGTGATGATAAATTCATTAGAAGGTATAGACATTCTCTTTAATGAAATTTCTACCCATCAATGTTCTTAGTTTTTCTTATGGTGACCACATGAGAAAAATATAAGCCTACCAAAAGAGGTAAAAACATTAGCTTGCATATCGAAAAATATGAAAAATTGACTGAGTGTTGAAAACATGAGGTTGAGAGCCCACTTGGAAATGCATGCCAGATTCATCTCTTTAACTGATAAATTCATCATATGTTATGGGTACATTCTTTAATGATCTGGGCATCCACTCATGATCTTAGTTTCCCTTTGGGTGTTCACACATGTGAGATATGAGTCTGCCAAAATGCCTCCTGGCACAGTAATGCCTAGGGTCTGACAAAATTGACTAAGTGTTGAATTGAGTAGTTTGAAAGACCATTTTAAAGTGACTGCTAGAGACTGTGTGTTTGTTAGTAAGGTTTTAAGGTGACATGGTCTTGTTCCTAGTTGAGGTGGATACCTAGCCATACCC